>OX104060.1:16417449-16553600 GCA_944474145.2 Dicrocoelium dendriticum | reverse complement strand
TGCAAACGTACTACATTCCATGAAACAAAGTAATAGCCGTTCGGATATATATATAAGCCTAAGACATTTATTCGACAGAGGATAAGCTACAAGGTACGGTTGACCAAACCACCCAGCATTTGCACCCTGGCTTCAGTGAGCTCGTACATTTTGACCAGCTAAATACCACAAATCAGTTTTACAAAACTGTCGTTAATATTATGATGTCATGTGCTGTAGATTGACAGTTATTTCAGGTAAACCTGCGATTTTAATCTAAACGACATCACACGATATTTCGCATAAGATATACATCAAAGAATCTAGCACATAACGTACCTTTGGTCCAAAAATGTCACTACGTTTTGCTTGTATTCTACACTGAGCAACGAGACAACGTAATAGAAAGACGTAAACTTGTGCCAACCTTGTACTTAGATGGACATTATGGCGCAGTTGTGGTGTTCATTAAAAGATAGTTCCCTATCTGATTCTCATAATAGATTGTAAAATGAACTCTGTTATACGCATATTGATTGCTTTCAGATATTACCTAAATGCCAGTTTGCATTGCATTTTGCACATTATCTATGCTTGCGTTGTTTTCACTTCGAAATAAACTATATCTTTAACGTTACGATCATGGACAAAATTTATTAAACTTGCAGCAACTAAGAAAGATTGTGTAAGTAACCCAGCAGATGTGTATGTGACACACAGTTCATGCTATGCGAAATCGTTAGGTACATGATTATCAACTGAGTAGTTAGCTTTGAGTCATTCACGAGTGCTCAGCTGTATGATGGGATCCTCGGTACGAAAACGATGATTGCTGTGATCTCTGGTCTTAATCTCCCCTGCTCTCTGTATTTCGATGGGTTGCTGCCGGTGTTACTTAAATGTGAAGTCCCAGATCCTCCCACATTACCGCTCAAAAGGTTTGCGTTTTCCTTCAAATCTGGATATTTTCCCATGCAATGAAGACGGCGATAATAATGCCAGGGCACAATGTTGGGACTCCATAGAGCATTGAAAACTATCCACATAAAAATCACACGCCTATCGTCTCCAGAAAAATAGAGAGAACAGCGAAAGATCTGCTCACTGCCTACCACTTATCGGAAAAGTTAATTGGCAGGTTGCAGTAAGGATGAATAGTTCACGCTCATATGTTACCAGACAAACTGATTTCCTAAACACTGTGACTAATGAAATGGTCTCCAGGAAAGAAATTAGCCTACTTTCCATTGATTGGAATAAAGCAGTTGACCAGCTGCTGCACAACTAATTATTAGCCAAACTTCGACTTGGATAAAATCATTATTAGGCGGTCGATAAAAGGGCAAACTTGTTAATTACCGCTCAAAACCTACGGCAGTCACAAGTGAGGTAAGGCATGTTAGCAGATTGGGTCCCATCAATTTGCTTAATAAAATAGTTGAAAAAATCAAATAGGAAGGTGCTCTTGTATATGCGAATCACAAAATCGTCTAATCCTACCTAAGGAATCATTCTCCTCAGACACTGCGGCTTATCCACAAGGATTTTTTGTCCATGGGTTCTTGGCGTCAACTGTGGAAAATGAAACTGACCTCAGAAAAATGTCACATCCCTTCGTGTGGATGACACATTCAATTTACAATACCTTGACCGTGATAAATAGGTGACGCGTTGCGTTTCCATTAGGGTCCCGGGTCTGCGCCACTCGGTAACGTCTGACTTTCTAGACAGTGTGATTATCAGATAACAAAGGCTAAACATACAATCAGCTTCATCTGCAGATCCTTCCAGCTCGGTGACGTTGGACTTAGCCCATGTGTCTCATTTGTGTTACCTGCTTTAAAATATTGCTCATTTATTTGCAGCAATTTTCGGAAGTGTAATAAAGCAACTATCAAGTGCATGGAAAAGTGATTCACAAAGCAATTGATAGGGTACTATAATCTCATGATTCACCAGAAAAGTTGTCAAGAACTTCGTCTTGATCTTTATGAATGGGGAGGCTGACAAGTAACAGTTATTTATACCGAATCAGCAAAATGCTGTGTTTATTGACGTCGATAGTGTGTACCTAAACAATAGTGAACGGTACCAGCACATAAGCAATGCAATGAAGCTTTTTGTGACGAAGTGCCTAACATGAAAAGAGAAAACGCTTCCTGGTAGTATACTCTAAGATATGAAAAACTGGTTGAAATGGTCCAGCACGTGAAATCGCTTAAAGCTTTTAGGAGGGAAATCCAGCATTACCTTACACTGAATGCCATGTCCAATATGCCGAGCGCAACAGTAGTTGATGAAGTAAGGCTTGCATAGTTTTGTGCTCTCGCTAGGTGTGTATAAGGTATACCCACATGTTTAGTCTTTTCACGAGTCTTATTTGCTTATAACTCTAAACCTACTCTTCTTTAGCTTTATACATTACTTTCTTGTTCCGTTGTTATCATTACTCCTCTGAACGAATGGATAACGGATATTCGCGATCGAATGTTCCTTCAATTTCTCGTATATGGTGACAAAGCACCCTTGCCGCCGGAAGTGGCATATACAGTATTTGAACCGTGCGTACTCTAACATATTCTTTGCGAAACACTGACCGGAGTGCAAGGATCCTTGCACTCCGGTTGTATGTTGCACACAGCTGCAGCATATTTATGTACCTGAAGTCGCGCGAGTAAATGGAATATATTTAATATAAGTAGATTTGTCAAACTGAATGTATTGTATCCAGTCCAATTTAAACGCCAGCTGTGTACGCGACTACGTACAATTTTCGTTCTTTAGAAATTCGCTAACACAACATGTGCAGCCTAAGAGTTCATAAGTATCACAAATTATACTGCAGGTGGGGTTCAGAGTTGCATGGATGCCCTAAACATTGGTCGTAACGTATATCACTTGACACTTTCGCATGCGCTTTCCACTCAGCTGTAATCGTACTCGTGGCTGTCGAGCTGCCCATTGGAGGACATAGACCTTTGTTTGAACATAGCGAATATGCTATTTAGTAATTGGTTTAATTAATGCTAGCTCTGTCCTCTTGTTCAAATATAAAACAGGATAACCGTAGCATGGATTATACAAGTTGGACCTCACATGACAAATTCAAGCGCTATGTAGACGACATATTCATTATTCATTATTCATTTAAGCTACAAATAGCACAAATGATGTGTCCACTACATTTTACACTTCCTAAATTGTGCATCCCTTGCAATGTTGAGCAGTAGAAATGTTTCCTTATGTGCTTATTCACATCTGCTGTGTAGACAACGGAGAGATGAATAGGTGCCTAGGAGGAAAAGCAACGTGATCTGGCCGGGAACTACCTTTCGTCAGTTTCATACTAACAGAATACCAGATGACGTATGAAAAGACACTGTTGATTCATGCCGTCTGGTAGTCGAAATGATTACTGATACAATAACTGCAACTGGCTATCCTCGAAAGTTCAATGAGAAACACAGCCATATCAGCCGATAGACAGATCCAATGATTACTATGCGTAAGATGAATATGTTAGTACTCCTGCTCTGTAAGCGTGCTACTTTTATAAATGAGATTATCTGGTATCTTATTTATGTCGCCCAGAGCTTCTTCCGTGCTTGTGAAGAAATTTCCGTAGACCAAACTCAAGATTCAAGCTACCTTTATTTAAACGCGAGCAGCTTATAGGAGTTAACACCCATTGTGTATAAAAAAGTATGTAGCTTACCCCTAAGCTAATTACGTAGGCAGATTAAAGAGGACAGAGTTCCTGAATGAGGGTGTATGTGCTAAGGTAAATCCAAATCGCGAAAGCGCAGCAACTATGTCCTGCTCAGACTACGCGCTCACCCAAGCCGCCAGCATCTCTGGTCACCCAACATTAGTGACGTCAGGCCACCGGATTGATGTCGGCAATTCATTTGGTATGCAAATAGCGGTATTCTCCATTTTGGCTATGCAGTTTCAGTAGAATGGGTTGACAAAGTGATAGTGTTCAAACACAGTTGTCACAGTCTTAGGTGAATGATGATTACCGTTCTTTTTTCTTTTTTGTATGTAGTTTATATGCAACATCTGAAAATAATACAGAATTTGCTTTTATCGTTATGGACACCGAAGCGACGGTATTAAAAGTCAGAATCCAGCAAAATTAACATCTTCCCCGCGATTTGCAAATTGTTGAGGAAAACCAATCTTGTCGGATGTCTTACACGCTGACATGATTTCAGTCGCAACACCTATTGTGTGGATCATATTTTACATGATGTATATATATATATTTATATATTCATATATACCTGTGTCTGTAAACCCGTGTATACTCAAAATATAGTGCATGACTGTGTCTGCCAGATAAATGAGGATGCATCAGTTAAAAGCTCAGAACATATGCTGATCTATAAAGTTAAAAACCTGAAAATCACTTTCAGTTTGGACAGGCACAGGTGAATATGATCACTTCTAATTAAACGTGCAACATTCAGCTACGGGTTCAAGGACATGACTAAAACATGAATTCGCAGTGGTTACAGGCGGATCGGAAAAGCAAAAATAATTAAAAGGATTTTTGGTATGAGAACCATGATTTTATAGACTGAGCAGTTATTACAATATGCATCAGAAACCGATTGTAACCTGTACTCAATTAAAGCAGAGTCTGATGCAAGTGATGTTTAGTGTTTAATTAAGGAACTTGCAGTCGGTCACATTAGGTGTGTTTCCGCTAAAAGATTAGAGTGGAATATTCCGGGTAGATAAGAACTGATGAGTTCCATAAGTTTCCACAAAATTCCTCAAAGATTAATAAATTATAATTTTGCTGTACTTCGTTTGTAGCCAAGAAGAGTGTAACGGGATGGCGTAAATGGAGAAACATTTCTATTCATAATGACCGGAAATCCGTGAGGTAGGAAGCAGTGCTTTGAGAATCCTGGAGCAAGATCTCTGTTCAATACATGCAACTTGGCGCGCATGTCGTGTCCAAGATCGCGAAATTCCAACAAATGTTCTTTCGCAAGTTTCAAGTAAGTGTCTACTTGGCTGTTCCCGGGAAAGTTAAGTATAAATGCCACAAATGACTGCCACACAATTATCACTTTGATGTTTAGCTTGACAAGAAGTATTCAGCAGATGTTATTAATGAGTTACATTCAATATTAACTAACAATCAATGCCTTCAGTATTGCATTTACACACGAAGTTTAACTGCATACTTTTACGTCAAGTAAGCCGAATTGCCGTATCAATTATTCAGATGCATTCAGTAGGTTAGTTGATTTTATTATAACAGAAAGCAATTTGCATTCATCTACAACTTCAGCCATCTTTTACCTCAGCAGATAAAGCAAGCCTAGTCATTAATCTCTTACTTTTGCACAACTTGGATAATAGCCAAACGTCAACTAGACAGCAAGCTTTAGTAGACAGGCCCTGCTCTGTTATTAGTTAGGCTGAACGATGGCTTGTGATTCTTGCTCGAAGAGCAAGTAATCTTACGCAGATCGGTAACGGCTATCAGAAAATTTGGACGAAAGGCACCTGCATTAACTAGAAATTTTTCTGAAGTCCTAGTCGGTAGCTTAATATTATTTCGTTCAACGTAACATCCTAAATAATGTGGAAGGTGACACATAAGGCGATAATTTGAGCGTCTGTATTGTCCGAGTTGGGTTAGCACAGTAGATCGTCACATAAGCGCCATTTTCCCACTGTTACAGCGCTCTATTTTAATCCGACGCAGATCATAATGCAGACTCATGCAACCAATTCCTTGATAAATTTCACCAGAGCGCATCGTAACAACATTATGCTTTGATGGGTACCCTAGTAAATTTACTGCAAGACATGGGGAAGAGTACCTCTAACAGATAAAACAACCTTATGTCCCAAGGTTGTGTTCATCACCCTACATTTTAATAGGGAACAAGCAGGTAAGAGATATTGTAACCAACTATGGCACTCCGTAAAATGGTGTTATTACGCAACTGAGTTAGTGTTATTACGCCAAACCAGAAAGTTGCTGCACCCATCTAGCCTAGATAAAACTTTCTCTCAAGCCGCGACCTACTGCGTGTACCAGTTTAACTACGGTAGCGTGTAAACTGGTCGAACCGCCCCTTAGAGGACTACCGGAAGGAAACTTCAACCAGAACCATACTTCTTCACGGAGTTCCTGAAAATGAAGCATGTGATGAGCATGAAATAACAACCCATGATAAAGAACAGTGGTGTTATTTTCGTGAAATACTATGTTTGGATGACGTGTTAGCGAAGTCCGTGTCACGACTGCGTACCTACCGGACTACAAAGGAATTGCCCCGAGACTGTTGAAGGTGGTCCTTCAGTCAAAACATATGGTAGCACGGATGCTAAAAAGCTGGTACATATTCCGTTTCATGCTACCATCTAAAGTTCGGCTGAAGACAATCAGCGATATGCATCGTAGAGATTATTTATCACTCCAAGAACCAAACGCGATGGGATCTGTGAAAGAACAATGCATCAGTAGTGTGCAGAAGGAGCCCATACAACCTGTAGAAGATGATATTGACCAGAGAAATTACACTGCCCGTCGAAGATTTGACACGGGACAAATTACACGGACGATAAATAAAGTGTTAAACCCTTCACCAAGTACACATCGAAAAAACCATTATTCTCCGACCACTAAGAGGTCGGCGAAAGTTCACGTATGAATTACACAACCTACGAAACATTGCTTAAATCTGAGAAACATACATGTATGTACACTAAAACCCAAGGGCTCCTCAGTAAACTTATCGAACTTCGACTACGTCAGGTTGCAAATGTTTGAGACCTTATTTCTATTACCGAAACTTGGTTACACCAAGAGGTGATTGATGCTGAGGTTGGGTAGCTGGAATGTCACTCATCCGGAACGACCGCCCCAGCACAGGAGGTGGGGTCCTACTTTACTACCGCAGCGATCTACAATGTACAACCGTTGATGATCTGGAAACACACGTCACTGATTCACTCTGGTGCCGTCTCCGACTGAGACACAACGACACGTGTCCAGTTGCTGTCGTTTACCGCCCCCAACGTCCACTCCGGAAATGGATTCCTGCTTAATCCGTGGCCTAAACAGGTAACACGCACTAGGTACAGCCACATTCTCATCTCCGGGTCTTCAATCTACACAATCTGGAGGGTTCGGCATCACCCAGTGAGCTGTTCAAAGCAGACTTGCATGAACTGATCGCTAATATTCCTTTGTACAATCATGTCACCACGCCTACTAGATTTAGGGCTGCAAACAAACCGTCTTACTGGACCTTGTGCTCACGAATGAAGAGCTCATGTTTGAAAAGTTATTGATGGATAGTCCATTAGGTCTCAGTGACCATGTAATAATAGTGTTTAACCATGTGTGTTATGCAGAGTATCCATCTGAACACTCGGAACTAACTCATACACTCACACGCTACCATGTATTGAAAGAACTCGCTGACGCAGCTGCTTGGGAATTCTCAAATAACAGTCCCCTTGACAACGTTTGGGCAGAGTTTGTTAATAAACTCAGCGACGTCGTCAACACAGCATCAGAGACCAAACCTCTTACTCCCGCGAAAATGCCTTCAATTATAAGGAGTAAGACTCGCAAATGCTTTGCGATAAGGGATGCAGCATGGCATGCCTACAAGATTAACCCCGATGCAGAGACTTGGGGAAATTTCCGGACCCATCGCAACCATTGCACTGCACTTGTCCGTGAGGAAAAAGTAACTTACCAACAGTGCATAGACAAAAAATTCATGACGAACAACAAACTGCTATATAGGCATGTCAACAATCTTCGTAATGTGAAGCGTGGAATCCATCCAATTTTCGTGACAGGCGGTAGAGTACAAAGCGCCGAAGAATCATCTAATGCCCTGCGGCTACATTACGCCCCAAATTTCGAACCCGCAACCTCTACCTGTCCCAAAATATCAAGCACATTACCGACTCCACTTTTACACATGTACTTTTCAACCCATCAATTACGCTAAGGAAGTTACTCTCACTGCGTGAGCATAGTTCTCCGGGAGAAGACAACATCCACCCGAAGGCACTGAAGGCTATGGCCAACAAGCTAGCTGAACCACTGTCACAGTTCTTTCAAAGGTGCTTTGATGAACAACAAGTCCCCACTATGTGGAAGTGTGGCATTATAACCAATATTTTTAAAGGCGGTAGCCGTTCCGATCCTGCAAACTATCGCCCAGTGACTCTCCTCCCTGTGCTCGCGAAGGTGATGGAAGCAGTCGTCGCTGAGGCTTTAATGGACTACCTGGAAAAATGCAACACCTTGGTACCGAAGCAGCATGGCTTCCGTCAACACCGGTCATGCACCACCAACCTACTGATTGCAAGATGTGGTTGGACGGAAGTGGCTGATGATGGGATCAAAGTTGACATCACTTATATGGATTTCTCCAATTCTTTCGACCACCTTGATCACCGCATCCTACTTCAAGGGCTACAGAACTACGCAATCAGAGATCCTGTACTTGGTTGGATTAGCAGCTTCTTTCACCAACGGAAGCTTCAAGTATGTGTTAGGGGATAACTCTCTAACCCAATTGAGGCGTAATATTGTGTCCCATAAGGCTCAGTGCTGGGAACGCGAATATTCCTGGTGTTTTTCAACGACCTGGCAAGACTTATCTCCTCAGATTTTCTTCTTTTCACTCTAACATGATATAGATTGCATTTACTAACGGTCAGAGGAACTTGCTTCAATTAAACACAGCCAAGTGCAAGGTGATACATCCGCATCACCAGCCGGTGAGCGCTTACAAGCTTGGAGACCACACCTTGGAGAAGGTCTCTCAAGAGCGTAACCTGGGTGTATCGGTACAGAAAGATCTCGAGTGTTCAAAACAATCAGAGAAGGCATCAAGAACCGGCAATCAACACTCCTGCCTTCTCCGTAGAGCGTTCGGTCGGTTTGAACCCTCAATATTTCCCCAAATGCTTAACGCCTACGTGCGACTGCAAGTGGAATATCCTATTGAGGCGTGGCAGTGGTGGCAGCAACGGGATCTCTTTGCTCTTGAGACTCCTCAACGAAGGGCAACCAATGACGTCAGTGACCTCTTTCATTAGACTGAAATCTCTAAAAATGAATGGCAGTCGATATTGGTTTTTGCGGGGGATCTCAATGATTTACCAAATTCTGAATAACCCAAACCACATTTGCCATTCGCTGCTGGTGTTGAACCACAACACTAACCTAAGGGGTCACCCTCTGAAACTGACAATTCATTATAGGCGGCTTGAATGCCGTAGAAATTTCTTTTCCCTCCGCGTGTGCCCGCCTTTGAATGTCCTCCCTAATTATGTCGTCTCTGCTCCCAATCTGACGATAAGTAAAAAACGTGTTGACGATGCATTGTCTCATTTACATTTCATTTTATGATTTGTTGGCCAGCGGCTGCAAAACTCGATCAAACGTGTCTTGCCAAACGTCTAACCAATGGATTTATACGTTTATTACGCGAACATCTCCACTATTCTACTTGGGTCTACTGTGAGTCCACCACAACGCTTTTCACTTTACCATGCAATTCACTTTTCGCAATAATTTCAATCCCACGGGACTTGTTAAGCAATGCTTTTTTACCCGTACTAAACCATTGTTCCCTTGACAAGCAACAGAAGTGTGAGGTTTTCTCTGTATACTGCACAACCGGGTGGGCAACACCCAATTTCAATCTGCTTTGAGTACGGTCCAAGTGATCGCCGTGACTATGGTTCACTTCAATGTGAACCACAGTCCATTACATTGAGATTGCGCGTCGCAATCCAATCACGCAACGTGCAGTCCAGACTTGACCCTCCAAATAGTTTTCTCTGTACAGTTAACCGATAAACTGTGCTTCGTTAAACCCAAGATCTTTAAGTGGGCTAGGATTAAAAAATCATCCCTATGATTCAGAGTTATTATCAGTGTATATGGTAAAATGCTCACATTTTTTCTGTTTGTTATCGGTACTTTGGAGCGAAAATGTACATGGTGCCTACAAAGACCAAGGGTATAACAAACGTTGGATTATTTGTGAATGTTTATTTGCAAACTCTTTATACAACACTGAGTTGACCAGAATAAACTTTTCTCCTTTTCTTGAGAGCCCATTTTAATGTTTCAATAATTGATTATTTGAATGAAGCCGTAAGAAGACGAACACTGGCAGATGTCAACATTTCGTATTGTCTTTTCGGTTCCAACACCATAACATGAAATTACATACGACGACAGGTAGGGTGAGACCGGAACAGTTTAGAACAGGGTAGGGGAGAGGCGTGACACCCCTACTCCCAGGGCAGCCGTAGGCTTACGAACAACTGTTTCTGCACACAGAGTGTGGGTTTGGTACGGCTGATCGCGACTGCCTCTGGGAAACGTAGGAAACGAGCGTTAGCATGTCTCAACACGATTGTAAACATTTTAATGGTGGGTGTTTGTGAGTAGTGTAAAGTTCGAAGAAAGTAGAAGCCACGATTAAAATTCACGCACAGTAATTTGCCTCGACGGGGAGTCGAACCCCGGTCCACGAATTTCCGGTCCGTTCTCTACCACCTGAGCTACCGAGGGCTGACGATTAGGTGCGCAAATTTTAACACATGTCTTCTGCTTGGTGCGCGACGTGTTACCAATAAGCTCACAGTACCGGTAGCTCAGGTGGTAGAGCAACGGACCGGAAATTCGTGGACCGGGGTTCGACTCCCCTTCGAGGCAAATTATTTTGCGTGAATTTTAATCGTGGCTTCTACTTTCTTCGAACTTTACACTACTCACAGACATCCACCATTAATCTACCATCGCCCATTGGACGTCTGAAGGACAAGAACTTCGGTCTATTGGGAAGTGATGGGTGAGTGAGCCAATCTGCAACATCAGGACAGGTACTGTGAGCTTATTGGCAACACATCGCGCACAAAACAGAAGACATGTGTTAAAATTTGCGCACCTAATCGTCAGCCCTCGCTAGCTCAGGTGGTAGAGCAACGGACCGGAAATTCGTGGACCGGGGTTCGACTCCCCGTTTAGGCGAATTATTGTGCGTGAATCTTAATCGTGGCTTCCACTTTCTTCGAACTGTAAACATTTTGGCCGGATCAAACTGATGACAGGTGGCCAGCAAATGCCTACCTATAGATGAAACAGGTGGTTCCTGTCCAACCCTACCTGTCGTCGTATATATTTTTATGTTATTTTGTTGGCACTGAAATGACAATATGAAATGTTGACATCTGCCAATGTTCGTCATCTTACGGCTTTATTCAAATTACTATAGGGATTTAATTGTTGCAAAACAATTATTTGTCTGAAGATGCTTGACATACTACCATAGAAGAGGCGACTGACAAGTATTTATCTGTTTTAATTCGACTTGATAGGATATTCTTATCAGCAAGCATACCTTAAAGCGAATCACATGTGTTATAGCTTAACAAGACTGGCAAGACTGTGCGATGATATACTCAATCAGGTTGGGCTTTTCGAGCAGAGCAGAGATAAAACATGATGAACGACACAACAAAACACGTGCTACTTGCATTCCATACGTGATTCAAGTTAGTTTCATTAACACACCTAACTTGATTTCCTAGCTGAACTGCGTTACTTGCAGCAAGGATAATGAATTAACCAAAGTCATGCTGAAATTGTTTGCAGAAAATATGCCTCATTCGACATGCACAATGTTTCTATTTTCAGGAAGAGCCACATAATTGTTTCAGCTTCACTCGCTCAAATGTGGGTAGGTTACAAATCTGTTACACATTTCAGTATTAATCTCCTATTCATCTTATATCCCCACGAATTTTGTTCATCGAAAAGCAATGAAAAACATGTCAATGGTCAATGGTACATTGCGGATAGAAGAAGCCGAAACTTGAATGTCCCTCCGGATGATCGGTTAGGGGTGGGCAAAATAAAAGCAAAAATATCAATAGGAAATCGTGAAAAACTGCTGATTGCGAACTTGCCGATAACAGCGTTCTCGTCCGTTTTGTGTGATATCCAAGGTTATCAGCTGTGGTTTCCGAACAAAATGAAGGTGTGTTGATTTATTTTGTTTTCCTTTTGTTGTTATGGGTTGTTCGGATTACGTCATATGATGTAGTCTGGCCAGTGCACTGTCAACACGCGCTTTGAATACGGCCAACGTGGGGGCTGCAACAATATCTTCTGCGAGGGTATTCGACGCGTGGCAAACACACTACTAGAAGAAGTTTTTTCGACACTCTAACCGACTGTATTGTGCTGCCAATTTGAGATGATGTCCTCTTAGTTGGCTAATGTGACTCAGCTACAATAGGTGCTGGCAGGGGTGATTAATGTTGTTTAATATTTGGTAAACCATGACTAGTTCATCACGCAGATGGCGATAATATCCACTGAAAATGCCAAGCACTCTGAGGCGCTGTTCGCATGATCAGTGGCGCAGCCCCTTGACATTTTTGGTCGCCTGATATTGTGGAAGCTGCAAGGCAGTGAGATCTCGCTTTAGCCATGGGTGCCATGTTTGAATTGCATATTCGGCAGGTGGTCGTATATAAGAAAGAAGTATCTGGCGGAAAATCGCCGGTTCTAAATACCCGAAAGCTCTCCGTATAAGCCCCACGATTTGGATACCCACTTGTTTGCTGCCCTTTCGGACGGCTCCGAGCAGCCGAGACCTTGTTGCTGGTTATATATTTATCATTGTTTTTCGTATCCAGCATTATATTTTCTAGTGCATAGTCAGAGAGTGCAATCACAAGTTTAATAGCAGTTGCGATATGAAGATTTTGTTTATATGCTACAAAATTAGTCCAATCAAACATAGTATACTTCTGAGTGGTTTATAGATTATGAGCAGAAGTATCTGGGTCACCGATATACTGATAAACTAAGGTCTATTTGCTTTTACCACTTTACTTACTGCTAACAATTATTGATTCAAGGACATTAGAATAGGTCTCTCTAGTTGTGGCCGACAGAACGACCCAGACGAAATAATAGATGAACGGTTATAAATGACCACTCAATGCGCATCGTCAATACACCACTTGATATGCGCTGTTGAAGACATGTTCCATGCTGAGAGAATAAGTTAACTGCGTAATACTCTCAGGAAAGCTTTACCAGGCAGGTAGAACTCTGAAATGTCTCAGATCGACACTCAGTCGAACAGCAGGCGTTTGTAGATGTTATCGCTACCGTCCCATATATTGCTGAGCCAGGTGTGAGAACGAAGACCGTGAAGTTGTTGTTGCTGTGCAGCTGCGTTGGTCCGATATACTCATAAGAACTGGTGAGAACACGCAGTCCGAAGAACTAACTAACTAATTAATTTGAACTAGTCATACTGCATTTGCTGTGGATTTGCTTGGAAGAAGTTTGCGTGTACTATTTCAGTCAAAAGGTAGAGAAAACACGGGTTAGGGCATTTCTCTGTTGACAGTAAGAACCTGCAGTCTATGACCGGCGGACGGTCCTGCAAATATCGACAGATAATTTGCTGACTGTTACCAGATCCCAAGAAATCGGCTTGTGAACAAATTGAAGCATTCCACATCACAACTAACTCTGCTTTCCAATCACATAAAACTGAAAAACAGTGGGTACATTTGAGCACTTTAATTTCACTCTGTTACAACCGCAATACCAAGCAGTAAGCTAAGTCGATTAAAATCAAGAAGAAATATATATTGGATACTCGTAATCTTCTTTTACTATAACTGGCAAGGCCATGATATTAAAGGGGACTTTGTCAAGTGGGCGACGCAACTTCCTTAATCCAGCTCACTAATGGGTATGCTGTCACGTGACCCCATTTCACGCTCCCTCCGTGCATTTGCGAACAGAACTGGGGCATTCCCACTCCCAACATATACGGCAGAAGCCACAAATATGTTGCCGTTGGTTCTGCAATTACTTCAGATAACCCGAGTAACTCGTTGCCAAGCCAACCGCATTGTAGACTAGAAACCTCAACCTCCACTTTCCCTCAAGCTACATTGGCGTTCACAAAGGTTACTTTAGCCAGAAACACGCGGTTACTGTTGATACAACCAAGCAGACTGCTCCGGATGCATAATTACTACGCCAATAATATCCGATTACTAGTACGCACACAACAGTTACCTAACGGACGCAGACCTCACCAGAACATAAGAGGACAGGATAAGATCCGGAGACGAAATAAGCATTCGCTTAACCAGCGTCTTGTATCATGTGCCAGTAAGCAAGAAGAGTTCCCAGCACTTCAACATGAAAAGCTTCCTGAGGGTACACTAAAAAGAGAGAAAAAAGGAAAGCACAAATGCCACCGCGCTTTCATTTATTTTCATGGGCTACTTGCATATGGTTATGGGCTGAAAAGAGTATTCAAAAGAGTTCTTGGAACGAAGCCATTCGCATTTCGTCCAGGCCTTGTTTGGATTCCTCTAGGGATTTGCATTCCAACAGTGCAGAAGGGAGCTTGTTCCAACTATGTACTACACGATTGTAGAAGCATTTAGCCCAAATATCGAGCCTAGATTTCTGCTATTTCAACATTAGGCTATGGCCTTGTAAATGGTCCGACGTAGCTGGTTCAAAGATATCGGTTGGCCTGAGGTTGCTGAGACCATTCATGATCTTGCATGTCTCTATTAGGTCCCCTCTCAGTGTTCGTCCCCTCATTGAGTACAATGTAAATTTGGCTAACTGAACCTCATAAGGTAATCCCCGCTGGTCTTCATATGAGTGGCCAGTCTTCGCACATTCTTAATACAATTTACGTCCTTCTGCAAGAAGGCGCCCAGGCCTGAACACAGTATTCCCAATGCGGTCTGGCCACTGCTTTATACAAGGGGAGAAATACCTCTGACCTGGTACAAATCAGTGCTCTCTTAAGTCGCAAAAACTCCTGTTCTGCTTTAGTAGCTGCATACTCATATTGCGCCGAAGGCTTGAAGTTATTCGTCCTGAAGTTGCCAAGATTTCATGCCTTGATGGAACACTGCATCGGCAGGGACCCAAGAGGTGCTTGCAGCACCAAGGTTTTGCCCCTCAGTGTCATTTGGAAATTTTTGACTTCTAAGGGCAGATTATATGTGTGTAATAATGTAAGAGCGGTAACCAAACCTTTAGATGGTGTAAACATGTCATGGAATATTTTTAGTATTTTGACTAACGCCATCTCCAGTAACAAAAACTGTATTTCCGAAGCATGCTTGCACAATCCGAGTTGCAAGGAATCATCGTTACTGAAACGTGGTGCTCCGCCGATACAATAAAATTTACGAAGGCTAACTCTTTCCCTCTAACTTGATCCTATAATTCTTACTGCACTATTATGATTTACACTTGATCTGCCACAGAGATTCTCCACTCACCTATTAGCATCAGTCTCATACGCTACTTTTATTTCCGTCAATTAGTGACACCTGTTAATGCTACTGCATTTAATTCCGCAGGCCGAACAATCATGGTTTGCCTAAAACATAGAATCTGCTTCTAACACTTCAAATCTTACCAAATATATTTCTAATTTTTGACTATGTTTCCTAAACTCTTTGGACACCGGCTGCCGTGATAAAGCTATTTTCAACTCCATAGTTTCTTTAGATTTTCGCTGAACATGAATGTATTCTCCTTTGTTACTAACATATTTTTGTGTGAATTTGTAATGTATATGATGTTTACCTGCACATTGCATGCTGTCTTACGTGTCTTTGGTAGTCTCTGCTGCTCTCTTTCTCTCTTCACCCAGGTTTGAACAATGAACAATGTACAATGATTTATCACGGAAAAAAGCATGTGCTTGGCAAGTCCCATAGGAAGGCTGGAGTAATAATTAAAATTTAAGGGATCATTGAATAAGTAAATCGTTATTTTAAGCGTCGGTTGATTCAAATGCACTACTGCATAACGATAGTTTGAAGCGGGAGTGGAATGTACACACAAATACTACTATGAAGTGCGTTATATTTCAGCAAAAGCGTGAGAAAGGAAAGCGGCAACGGAAACGCTCACTCGTGTGTTGCTTCATTTGACAGATGTGGTATGTTAATCCACTTTAGCTACATCCAGCCTAATCACATGAACACTTCCGCATTTATCGTTACCGCCACGTTACGAAGGGTGCCGATTAGCAAATGGTTAGGTTCGCGTTATTTCGTCCTCCAAATGGAACGGACTATATCATGCAATGCAAGTTGGAAAGTGTCTCATCAAGGCACTTATAGAATAACATTAGTGTAGAGACAAGGACGTATCGGAAGGGCATTACGGGCACGGGACACAAGGATGGAGAAAAAGTTTCATCCACGATCAAGCCGACTGTAGTGCGTAGCCAGTTTCAGCTGATGGGCTCTCAGGTTGGTATTTTGGCTCAGGTGCAACGGATTGCTATTCGGATGTGTTGGGTTCTTCAACATTAAGTAAACCATGATTGGGTATCCTCGCTGACGTTGATATTCACCATCGTATAATCTCAGTGATTGCAGTCTGCCTGGTAGGAGGGATAAAGCATTCCTCTAACGAGTTTGGTTGCTCTACATGGTAGTGCTTCAAATGCATGGACGTCGCGCTTGCACTAGGGACGCCAGGCCTGAATCGCATATTCCACGTGAGGCTTCATGTGGGCATTTAGCCTTTGCGGAAAGATTGGTGGCTCAATATTACCGAAAACCCTCTGTAAGAGTCCCAGATGTTGACTGGCTGTTTTTGATGCCTTTACAACCTTTATCGAGCAACCGAGATCGCGTTGCACGATCACTGCCAGGTCGTTTTCTATGGAGACACGTTGTAACTGATGCTCCCCAACTAACCTGATGGCTATGCTTACGACTTTGCACTTGGTCGCATTGAACTGGAGCCGGTTTTCAGATGACGACGCACAAGGCCTGTCGAGATCGCTCTGCAATTCCATCTGATCATCCGATGTCCTGATATCACGCCAAATTTTGACTTCATCTGCAAATAGTAAGAAATTCGATTGCAGTACACTGGCAAGGTAGTTAATGAATGTCAAGAATAAACATGGCTTCAATACTGATCCTTAGGGCAAGCCACACTTGCGTCAATTAGGTCGGAAATGGAGCTGCGGACGCTCACATTCAACTGACGTGGAGTAAGGAAGTTGCCCATCCAACCGAGTATAGGCTCACCGATTCCATAGCTTCGCAGCTTGTGAAAGAGAATGCGGTGGTCCTCACGATCGAACGCTTTCGAGAACTCCAGGTAGGCATCGTCGACTCCCAATCTTTCATCGGCCTACTCTGTCCAGCTTGATCGGGCTAGCAGCAAGTTCGTAATGTAGGATCGATTTTGGCGGAATCCGTGTTGCTGTGACACTAAGATGTTGTTGACCTAAAGGTATCCCATGAACGCCTGGCAAATATAGTTTCCATTAC
The DNA here is from genome assembly GCA_944474145.2 of Dicrocoelium dendriticum. Classification (NCBI taxonomy): domain Eukaryota; kingdom Metazoa; phylum Platyhelminthes; class Trematoda; order Plagiorchiida; family Dicrocoeliidae; genus Dicrocoelium; species Dicrocoelium dendriticum. The sequence continues at coordinate 16,536,236 of OX104060.1, read as the reverse complement.
TTTGTGTCAAACTGGGAGGAGAGTGATTGGACGATAGTCTGTAGGCCCCGAACGATTGCTACTTTTATAAATAGGAGTGACTACTCCATATTTCTCCACTGTCGGAACCTGCATTTCGTGAGGTAACCTTGAAAGAACCGAGCTAATGGTTTGGCAAGTTTCACGGCCGCTATCATCAAAGCCTTTAGTTTGACGTAGTCCACACCAAGTAAGCTGTGCACGCGCAACGACATTGGCGTTTTCGTCAAATTGGCTGCCGTGAACGACAGGTGTTTTAAATCTGGTGGCGATGGAAGCTGTGTAAAACGCGGACACAATTATGATTCATTCCGGAAAGTATGGATGATGTGTTGGCGAGACAAGTTGGCTGCATCTTGTGCGGTTTGCACAAGACCATCTGTTGCACGTAAAACTGGGATCCGGCGCTACACACGGCGGAGATTTTTGACGTGTTTATACAGCAACATGGGATTTGTACTGAATTTCGCCGTAAAGTTCTGTTGGTGCTGCAGTTTGTCTTTGCCGATCAATTTGACGCAGTGATTTCCTTGAGTTGTGTAAGCACCGCAGGTCAGGTTATTTAGACAGCCAATCTAAGCGCGCAAGGCTGAATCCCTTAAGACCCTACACATTATAGTACTACTCCTCAGGAACGAATTCACTTGCTTCGGGCGAAGGACTTTGCTTTCTGACGCATTTGCCACTAGTTAAGTGAACTGGGTAAGAAACACCATCCAGGCAACATCGGGCGGCTGCACCGCCAGGATGGATCAGTCGGTTTCTTGAAGGAGGTTGGATAGGATATCGTAATGTGTGACGACATAGCTTTACACATTGATCGCACTGAGTTACTCCGAGAAACAGTTGTAACGAAACCGCAACATCGCATGATCACTACAGCCAAGTGGTGCATCAGTAGTTACAGTGTCGACCATTAGTTCCTCGTTGGAGCGCAATAGGTCAAAACAGAGGGTGTATCACCCGTTCGGAATCGCGTGAAAGAAGTGACATCGTTGTACACAGGTACATCGGCGATCACCTGTTACAAATCCGCTTTGAATTGTTCACCGTGCGATGCTAGAACTTTAGTTGCATGCAGGTTGAAGTTCCACACCAGAATCACGTGACTGTGTGCTGGTGCGATAGTAGTTTCACCGCAGAAGCTAGGCTTTGATCCATTTCCAAGGTGGACATTGGAGGGCGGTGAACGATTGCTAGTAAACGCACATCACACCTTAAGTACATACGACACCAAAGATATTCGACGACTTCGTTTCTGGGGCCCCAATGATATCAACATGCAGGTCGGATCAATAATACAGGAGCACTCTCCCTCCTCTGCTGGATAGGTTTTTTCGTATGGAAGTCATGCCGTGTAGTGCAATCTCTGCATCCGTGGTCTCCGTATGGATCCATGTTTCGGTGATCATATCTAGGTCCCAAAGAGCGGAGACCTGACGAATACGAAGTTCGATTATCTTGCTGAGAAGACCTTGTGCATTGGTATACAAGCAGATGAGGGCATCGGTGGTTCGAAGTGTGTTTGTGAATGCTGGTTTCCGGTGATAGTCTATGCGGACCCTTGCAGTGTCGGCTGCCGGTGGTTTTTTGTAGGACCGATGACGCATGTCCTAGGGCCAGTTGAGGTTGCTGCACAGAGCTCTCAGTGCAGACAAGAAGGTAACCATCCTGTCCTGCTTCAGCTGCCGGGGTGTTTTGGCATTGTCTGCGTTCTGAGCTACAAGATGAGTGAGTGGTAAGTTGCTTGCTCAGGGTTACATTGTCTATCTGTGGTGCGGTGCCTATTGACTTTGTACGTATTTCGGATGGCAGCATTTTCCGCTTTTTGTGCCACATTTTGATCACATGTTCTACTATCAGTTCGGAGTGCAATGATACTTGCATCACTCGGGCACCACACCGTTTGTACTTAGGTGATAGCGCTAATCTTGATGTCGACTTAGCGATAACAGTTTCGCGTGAGAGCACTTCACGAATAAAACGCCATTCATTCCAGTCATGCCCTTTGGCCTCTAGCTCGCTTAATGTCTGGAGCTCGGGGATACCGTGAACATCGAAAGTATTCGCGCCTTGTTGTTTACGGAAGTCATCCAGATTTTGTATGAGTTTCCGCCGTTCGCTCCAAGGAACATCTGGAAAATTTCGAACACTGCATGCGGTGGTACGGAGGCGAGTGGCTGACAAGAGAACTGCCTCTGTATCGTTACCTGACTGAAGTGATTCCTGGAGTAACCGCGGCTCACCGTAGTGTAAGGAGTTTGGCTGACGGACGACACGCATCATATTGACTAGTTTAGCTTGAATCCCTATTAATTGACACCGAGAGTCCCAATGTTTCCTATCGTCTATTAGGCTACGTTTTATGGAGTTCGCCCCAAATTCAGTCACATTAGAGCATATAACCGTCAGAGAATTGGGGTAGTGTTTCATGTTCTCCTTTTTTGAAGGACTAGCGGCTGCTTTCTTCCGTTGGAAAAATGATGGGGTCTTGAGTCCCATGGTGGTATTGGCAGTAGTAACTCGTTTGTCAACGGGCCGGGTTGCAATGTGAGGTGCCTCCGTCATATGGGTAGCAACAACGGACGCGTATATTGTCGGCAATCTAACATGTTTAGTTTGGCAGGTGATTCTGTTGGGGAATGTGTGGCGAACGCATCTTTATGAACAGACGCTAGCACCGGGGTGGCTAATTGGATCGTTATTCTTACACTGCGCTGTATTGAAGCTTGAGGTTGAGCATCGTGTTCGGGGCACTGATTTGTCTGGTTCAGGTGGGACAGCTTTCATGGGTGCTACCTGCTCTACCATCTTTGTCAGCCTATCGCATTTCTGCGCCAACACAGTTATACACCTGACGAGTTGAAGAGAGGTACACTCAGTAGAGAACAAAAGAGAATCAGTGGTAGCATTAAGTTTATTTATCTGGCTGAGACTAAGGCGTGTACATGGAGACTATAAGCATTTACGGCAGCCTCTTCATTCTATTCCAAAGCGCACAAGTTTTACACAGCTGTCTACGACAAAACTAAAGTTCATTGCGGAAGCTTTGGGATTAGCTTTCCGTGGGCAAGCAGTACGTGCCATTCTGACTGTCAAATATGCGGAAGTCCTTCATTGCAACGGCTACATCTGTATACTGAATCCAAACTCCGTCAGTCAAGCTGGTGGCCTGTCAGACACCGGTTAGATTGCTGTAGAACAAATACAATTAGGCAGACACAGACTTCAGTTGGGCCAATCAGTGAGATCTCCGACAGTAACCAGAGAATATCCACCAACTTCGCACAGATAAAAAAGGCACCAAACGCAGAGTATTGGTGCGCAATTCACACAGAACAAGCATGCATAACACCGTATTCCCAAAGCAAAAGTAGAATTAAACTCGGTAAAGCAAAAATCCGCGGCGTCTGTGGGTACAGCCTTGAATATATTAACAAGAACTTACCAAGGAGCCACATCCGATCTGTGGGTCTGCGAATAAATGAATAAATGGTGTATTGCTTCACTTTGCGAGACACAGACCGAGTACGTGTTCTGGTCATTTTATACCATGTAATCACTTAGTGAAGAAAATGGTCTATGTGTAACAAGGTTTCATCTGAAGTGTTGGGAGTTTGTTAGTAATTAAACGTAGTGCAAGAAAGAACTGATAGCAAGAATAATTGTAAGGAATCTTCATCCGTTCAGGTAATGTAATACGTCTATACATGGAACCGTTCCCTGGGTACCTGCTTCCATTCGGATAGTCCCTCGAGAGGTTTATTTGGCACTTCCACGTCTCATCTGACCATACGCTGTTGGGTCTTAAAGAACATAGTTCTCATTGTTCTGACTCGTTTAATTCATTTTTACTCTTTCTGGAACTGCAAATATGAGAAAAATGGTCGTACCACATTAATAGTTGCAATTTGATCACCATTACAAGCAAATAATCTCCAAGCAATTTGAATTTTTTGCCTCTGTCGTGTGCAATTGTGTTGTCATCAGGTTTACTCGATATTTGTTCGACAGTTACATGTTTCGAGACAAGCTAAACACAGCCGATTCTGTCATGCAGCTATTCCAGTCCAGCAGTTTTAAATTGTGCCAGTGATTATGTGGCGCTTCGCCTTGCTGGGGGTACTAGACAGTTAAGAAATTTCAATCTGTCATCTCAGGAGATCGGCCGATGAGTGGACAACAATGAACAGGAAAATAAATAGAGCCAGGAGGTAAGAACGGTAACGATAAAGGAGCGACAGATCGTGGTTCAGTTTAAGATGTACATAGGAACCATAGAAAAGAAACAACCGTCCGAAATATTCAGTTGAAGGAGAGTTCTGAGAGGAGTAGTGTGATGGCTCCGACGAGTGTAGATGATCGAAAAGTAGAGATTGGCTGCGTAAGTCCATTCTACATTGCTGTGACGTGTGTCGCGGATACCCAGTTTCTTTCCTCCAAAGAGGAATAGTGGACAGTTAGTAGGGTAACATACGGGAGGAGCGTTGAGACAACAAAGCTGCCAGTCTAAGTTGCATGCAGACTCTTGGGACTGGAGTGCTGAGTTGGCGAACAGGAGAGCATACACTCCAAACTGCAAGATTGGGTCTAACGGAGTGACTAATACATTGTTTGATCCTTTTTTAAACATTCCCTCGTCCTTGAAAATATAGCTCCTCGGTCGCTATCTGTCGAATAAACAGTTTAACCATGTTCCGTAATAGCAGTAATTGACTAGGTTCAATTTTGAAATGACTGACCATCGGACTAGCTCTTACTGAGTTCGGCAGCCTGTTCCAGATAGCTGAGAATCGCAATATGGATTAGTTTGCGCGAAGTTGCAATGTGAACTTTTGTTGAGGAGGATAAATTATTGGTTCCTTAAGTGGTATTCATTAACCGCCCTAAACTTCAATTATGTGCTTGAGCTGCAGCTGTGTTGTAGCAGTTTTTAATAGAAAATTAATGTCAGCTTCAATCATGATAACCATGGGGATTGATGCTCAGTAATTTACATATCTCGTGATATGCTTCTAGCAACGGTTAACTCGCAAGGATTTTAGTGAATGAACGCTGCAGACGTTCCAATGATATCACTCTTGCGCATGTAACTGTATATGGTCGGGCAGTAATCCAAAAGGGGGTGTACACAAATCAAATCTAGAGCTATCTTAGCATTGGGTAAGACTATTGAGTTGTTGATTATGCTTAAAGCACGTCTTGCTTTGATAACTGTTATTGAGCGTGAGTTGAGAAGCCTAGTGGGCGGACGGAGTGATAGTGATTGGTTCTCCATTTAAAGTTAAGCCTTCAGCTGGTGCAATGAAATTCACCTACACCCGCGGTTCAGTGTGAACTACAGCAACTTCTCAGGAACACAATCGAATCTAGACCGCGAAATGGTCTTCTACTATTTCTGATCAACGCTCGTTATCTTCTTAATAACCTGCGCCTACTTCAAGCTAAAACGGCACTTTTTTACTGTCATCTGCTTCTCATTACTGAAACCTGGTGTAGTGACGCAACACCAGTTATACTTATTCAACTATCCTGCTGTAAACCAATTCGCAAAAGTCGTCTAATTGATAGAGGTGGGGGCTGTTCTATTTACTTTCGAGATGACCTCTGGGTGGAGGAATTGACTGACTCACGTTTGTGCGTACTTGATGACTCTGTTTGGATAAACACATCCTTTAACATCCAGACTTCTTGGTGGGCTGGGTCTATAACCCACCACCTTGCAACGACTCCGGAATTGTTAATTAGGACAGCCTTCCAGTTCGCAGCAACACTTTACTTCACAAGGAAGATTATTGATGGGGACTTCAAAATTCCAGAAGTGTCGTGGGCTTTACTCTTCGATCCTCAAAACACGCAGATTTCTTACCAAATTTGCCTCAATTTGCCTCTGCCAGCAGTACGAACAATAGCCTGGATCTAATATTCCCACTTAACTTTCCTGGGCAAATTCCCGAGCAGTGATAATCACATTGTCAAGTGCTGTATTACACATTCCTGGAATCATGGAAACTCTACAACAGTACATCGTCCCATCCGATTTGTCGATTAGTCTCAATTCTCCAGACTTTGCCAGTCTCACAACTGGGATAACTTTTTCTTGACCAGAATGATCGAGAAGTCAGTGTCAGAGCTTTTGACAACTCTTTATATGTATAGACATAATCACGCTAATGAAACGAATGTTAGTTCTAGCAAATAGATCCCCTGCAAATTTTCACAGATTATGTTGCAAACTATGCAAACTTCGAGCTAGTTATAACAAAACTCATGACTTCACCATGATCCTAGGTATAAATAGTCTTTGCGATAAGATAGCTACAGAAAACAGGCTGCGACATATAGCTAACGAGCGTCGGGCAATTTCCAATTGACGTAAGACACCCGCGTTCAAATCACTGCTTCAGTCAACAAAACCTAGACGTACAGATCGAGTCTCCACCTTAGTCCGACACAAAGTTGTAAATAACACGGACCCAATTTGCCTGTGTGACGCGTTCAGTGAATATTTTGCTTCCTCATTCATTAACGATCCCGAGCCTGTAGATATCCAGCGGACGAATTACACTGACCGCATACTGTCGGAAATAAGTATAATTATCGCAGAGGTTAATGCTCCCGGAACTAAATTCGACCCTCTACCTTTGCGGGGCCAGTCAGACTTTCCAGATTACGTTACTTTGGCTGTAAGTGCCAAAATGTCGGTACTGGTCATCTTCTTTGTTAAGCACAAAGCCTTCATTCGGAGTACGTCACTCACTCTTCACTTGGTTTACCTCGTTCTTAGCTGGTTTTACTAAATTTCCTGGAATCACAACCACCAGCAGTAACGACTGGAGTGTTGCAAGGTAGCGTACTTTGTCCCACTCTGTTGATCAACTAGTTTAATGATGTTTTGATAAAATCAAATCTGGTAGATCGTTTCTATTTCCGGATGACATGAAACTCGTCCACACATTTCCTCCAAAACATCTGCAGATATTCAGATGAAGTATTCAAACGGATCTGGATTATATTGAACTCTGTTCAAATAAATATTTAATTAAATGCTCCGGGCACAAGTCCCGCCTACTATGTCATAGATGTAACGTCGCACAAGTAAATATAACTTCAAATTTGGAACCAATCACTAACATTCAGTCCGCCTACTAGGCTTCTCAACTCACGCTCAATAACAGTTATCAAAGCAAGACGTGCTTTAAGCATAATCAACAACTCAATAGTCTTACCCAATGCTAAGATAGCTCTAGATTTGATTTGTGTTCACCCCCTTTTGGATTACTGCCCGAGCACATACAGTAACACGCGCAAGAGTGATATCATTGGAACATCTGCAGCGTTCATTCACTAAAAACCTTACAATTGAACTGTTGCTAGAATCATATCACGAGATATGTAAATGACTGAGCATCAATCCCCATGGTTATGATGATTGAAGCTGAAATTAATGTTCTATTAAAAAATGCTATAACACAGCTGCAGCTCAAGCACATAATTGAAGTTTAGGGCGGTTAATGAATGCCACTTAAGGAACCAATAATTTATCCTCCTCAACAAAAGCTCACATGGCAACTTCGCGCAAACTAATCCATATTGCAATTCTCAGCTATCTGCAACAAGATGCGGAACTCAGTAAGAGCTAGTCCGGTGATCAGTCAATTCAAAATTGAACCTAGTCAATTACTGCTATTACGGAACATGGTTAAACTGTTTATTCGACAGATAGCGACCGAGGAGTTATATTTTCAAGGACGAGGGATTGTTTAAAAAAGGATCAAACAATATATTATTCACTCCGTTAAACCCAATCTTGCAGTTTGGAGTATATGCTCTCCTCTTCACCAACTCAGCACTCCAATGGCAAGAGTCTAGCTGTAACTTAGACTGACAGCTTTATTATCTCAACCCACTTCCCGCATGTAATCCTACTAACTGTCCACTATTCCTCTTTGGAGGAAAGAAACTGGGTATCCGCGACACACGTCACAGCAATGTAGAATGGACTTACGCAGCCAATCTCTACTTTTCGATCATCTACACCCGTCGGAGCCATCACACTACTCCTCTCAGAACTCTCCTTCAACTGAATATTTCGGATGGTTGTTTCTTTTCTATGATTCCTATGTACATCTTAAATTGAACCAAGATCTGTCGCTCCTTTATCGTTACCGTTCTTACTTCCCGGCTCTACTTATTTTCCTGTTCATTGTTGGCCACTCCTGAGCTGATCTCCTGAGATGACAGACTGAAATTTCTTAACTGTCTAGTACCCCCAAGCAAGGCGAGTTTCCACATAATCACTGCCAAAAGTTAAATCTGCTGGACTCGAAATAGCTGCTTGAGAGAATGGGCTGTGTCCAGATTGTCTTGAAATATGTAGCTGTCGAAAAATATTGAGTAAACCTGATGACAACACAATTGCACACGACAGAGGCAAAAAATTCAAATTGTTGTTCGATTATTTGCTTGTACTAGTGGCCAAATTACAACTGCCAACGTGATAAGATCTTTCTGCTCATATTTGCAGTCCAGAAAGATTAAAAAATGAATTAAACGAGTCAGAAGAATGAGACATATGTTCTTTAAGACCCAACAGCGTATGGTCAGATGAGACGTGGAAGTGCCAAAGAAACGTCTCGAGGGACTATCCGAATGGAAGCAGGTACCCAGGGAACGGTTCCATGTATAGACGTATTACATTACCTGAACGGATGAAGATTCCTTACAATTATTCTTGCTATCAATTCTTTCTTGCACTACGTTTAATTACTAACAAACTCCCAACACTTCAGATGAAACCTGGTTGCACATAGACCATTTTCTTCACTAAGTGATTATGTGGTATAATATGATCAGAAGACGTACTCGGTCTGTGTCTCGCGATGTCAAGCAATACACCATTTATTCATTTATTCGCAGACCCACAAATCGGAAGTGGCTCGTTGGTAAGTTCTTGTTAATATATCCAAGGCTGTACCCACAGACGCCGCGGATTTTTGCTTTACCGTGTTTGATTCTACTTTTGCTTTGGGAATACGGTGTTATACATGCTTGTTCTGTGTGAATTGCGCACCAATACTCTGCGTTTGGTACAATTTTTATCTGTGCGAAGTTGGTGGATATCCTCTGGTTACTCTCTGAGAACTCACTGATTGGCTCAACTGAAGTCGGTGTCTGCCTTATTGAATTTGTTCCACAGAAAACTAACCGGTGTCTGACAGGCCACCAGCTTGACTGACGGAGTTTGGATTCAGTATACAGATATAGCCGTTGCAATGAGGGATTTCCGCATATTTGACAGTTGGAATGGCACGTACTGCTTGCTCACCGAAAGCTAATCCCATAGCTTCCGAAATGAACTTTAGTTTTGTTGTAGACAGCTGTGTAAAACTTGTGCTCTTTGGAATAGAATGAAGAGGGTGCCGAAAATGCTTCTAGTCTCCATGTACACGCCTTTGTTTCAGCAAGATAAATAAACTTAATACTACCACGGATTCTCTTTTGTTCTCTACTGAGTGTACCTCTCTCCAACTCGTCAGATGTATAACCGTGTTGGCGCAGAAATGCGATGGGCTGACAAAGATGGTAGAGCAGGTAGCACCCGTGAAAGCTCTCCCACCTTAACCAGACAAATCAGTGCCCCGAACACGATGCTCAACCTCAAGCTTCAATACAGCGCAGTGTAACAATAACGATCCAATTAGCCACCCCGGTACTAGCGTCTGTTCATAAAGATGCGTTCGCCACACATTCCCCAACAGAATCACCTGCCAAACTAAACAATGTTAGATTGCCGACAACATACGCGTCCGTTGTTGCTACCCATATGACGGAGGCACCTCACATTGCAAACCGGCCCGTTGCCAAACGAATTACTACTGCCAATGCCACCATGGGACTCAAGACCCCATCATTTTTCTAACGGAAGAAAGCAGCCGCTGGTCCCTCAAAAAAGGAGAACATGAAACACTACCCCAATTCTCTGACGGTTATATGCTCTAATGTGACTGGATTTGGGGGGAACTCCATAAAAGGTAGCCTACTACACGATAAGAAACAGTGGGACTCTCTGTGTCAATTAACAGGGATTCAAGCTACACTAGTCTATATGATGCGTGTCGTCCGTCAGCCAAACTCCTTACATTACGGTGAGCCGCGGTTACTCCAGGAAGCACTTCAGTCAGATAATGATCCAGAGGCAGTTCTCTTGTCAGCCACTCGCCTCCGTACTACCACATGCACCGATCGAATTTTTCCAGATGTTCCTTGGAGCGAACGCCAGAAACTCATACAAAATCTGGATGACTTCCGTAAACAACAAGGCGCGAATACTTTCCATGTTCACGGTATCCCCGAGCTCCAGACATTAAGCGAGCTAGAGGCCAATGGGCATGACTGGAATGAATGGCGTTTTATTCGTGAAGTGCTCTCACGCGAAACTGTTATCGCTAAGTCGACATCAAGATTAGCGCTATCACCTAAGTACAAACGGTGTGGTGCCCGAGTGATGCAAGTATCATTGCACTCCGAACTGATAGTAGAACATGTGATCAAAATGTGGCAAAAATAGCGGGAAATGCTGCCATCCGAAATACGTACAAAGTCAATAGGCACCGCGCCACAGATAGACAAGGTAACACTGAGCAAGCAACATACCACTCACTCACCTTGTAGCTCAGAACGCAGACAATGCCAAAACACCCCGGCAGCTGAAGCAGGACAGGATGGTTACCTTCTTGTCTGCACTGAGAGCTCTGTGCAGCAACCTCAACTGGCCCTAGGACATGCGTTATCGGTCCTACAAAAAACCACCGGCAGCCGACACTGCAAGTGTCCGCCTAGACTCTCAACGGAAACCAGCATTCACAAACACGCTTCGAACCACCGATGCCCTCATCTGCTTGTATACCAATGCACAAGGTCTTCTCAGCAAGATAATCGAACTTCGTATTCGTCAGGTCTCCGCTCCTTGGGACCTAGATATGGTCACCGAAACATGGATCAACACGGAGACCACGGATGCAGAGATTGCACTACACGGCATGACTTCCATACGAAAAAACCTATCCAGCAGAGGAGGGAGAATGCTCCTGTATTATCGATCCGACCTGCATGTTGATATCATTGGGGCCCCAGAAACGAAGTCGTCGAATACCTTTGGTGTCGTATGCACTTAAAACGTGATGTGCGTTTACTAGCAATCGTTCACCGCCCTCCAGTGTCCACCTTGGAGATTGATCAATGCCTAGCTTCTGCGATGAAACTACCATCGCACCAGCACACAGTCACGTGATTCTGGTGGGGGACCTCAACCTGCACGCAACTAAAGTTCTAGCATCGCACAGTGAACAATTCAAAGCGGATTTGGAACAGGTGATCGCCGATGTACCTGTGTACAACCATGTCACCTCTTTCACGCGATTCCGAACGGGTGATACACCCTCTGTTTTGACCTATTGCGCTCCGACGAGGAACTAATGGTCGACACTGTAACTACTGATGCACCACTTGGCTGTAGCCATCACGCGATGTTGCGGTTTCGTTACATCTGTTACTCGGAGTAACACAGTACGAACAAAGTGTAAACCTGTCGTCACACATTACGATATCCTGTCCAACCTCCTTCAAGAAACCGAATGGATCCCAGTTTTGCGTGCAACAGCTGGTCTTGTGCAAACCGCACAAGATGCAGCCACCATGTTTGGCCAACACATCATCCATACTTTCCGGAATGAATCATAATTTTGTCCTCGTTTTACACAGCTTCCATCGCCACCAAATGTAAAACACCTGTCGTTCACGGCAGCCAAAGTGACGAAAACGCCAATGTCATTGCGCGTGCACAGCTTACTTGGCGTGGACTACGTCAAACTAAAGGCTTTGATGATAGCGGCCACGAAACTTGCCGAACCATTAGCTCGGTTCTTTCAAGGTTACCTCACGAAATGCAGGTTCCGACAGTGGAGAAATATGGAGTAGTCACTCCTATTTATAAAAGTAGCAATCGTCCGGGGCCTACGGACTATCGTCCAATCACTCTCCTCCCAGTTTGACCAAAAGTAATGGAAACTCTTATTGCCAGGCGTTCATGGGTTATCTTTAGGTCAACAACATCTTAGTGTCACAGCAACACGGATTCCGCCAAAATCGATCCTACATTACGAACTTGCTGCTAGCCCGATCAAGCTGGACAGAGTAGGCTGATGAAAGATTTGGAGTCGACGATGCCTACCTGGACTTCTCGAAAGCGTTCGATCGTGAGGGCCACCGCATTCTCTTTCACAAGCTTCGAAGCTATGGATTCGGTAACCTTACACTCGGTTGGATGGGCAACTTCCTTCTCAACGTCAGTTGAATGTGAGCGTCCGCAGCTCCATTTCCGACCTAATTGACGTAAGTGTGGCTTGCCCTAAGGATCGGTATTGAAGCCATGTTTATTCTTGACATTCATTAACGACCTTGCCAGTCTACTGCAATCGAATTTCTTACTATTTGCAGATGATGTCAAAATTTGGCATGATATCAGGACATCGGATGATCAGATGGAATTGCAGAGCGATCTCGACAGGCCTTATGCGTCGTCATCTGAAAACCGGCTCCAGTTCAATGCGACCAAGTGCAAAGTCGTAAGCGTAGCCATCAGCTTAGCTATGCATATGAAGTTGGGAGCATCAATTACAACGTGTTTCCCTAGAAAACGACCTCGGAGTGATCGTGCAATACGATCTCGGTTGCTCGATAAAGGTTGTAAAGGCATCAAAAACAGCCAGTCAACATCTGGGACTCTTACAGAGGGTTTTCGGGAATATTGAGCCACCAATCATTTTGCAAAGGCTAAATGCCCACATGAAGCCTCACGTGGAATATGCGATTCAGGCTTGGCGTCCCTAGTGCAAGCGCGACGTCCATGCATTTGAAGCACTACCATGTAGAGCAACCAAACTCGTTAGAGGAATGTTTTATCCCTCCTACCAGGACAGACTGCAATCACTGAGATTATACAATGGTGAATATCGACGTCAGCTAGGATACCCAATCATGGTTTACTTAATATTGAAGAACCCAACATATCCAAATAGCAATCCGTTGCACCTGAGCCAAAATACCAACCTGAGAGCCCATCAGCTGAAACTGGCTACGCACTACAGTCGGCTTGATCGTGGACGAAACTTTTTCTCCATCCTTGTGTCCCGTGCCCGTAATGCCCTTCCGATACGTCCTTGTCTCTACACTAATGTTATTCTAAAGTGCCTTGATGAGACGCTTTCCAAATTGCATTGCATGATATAGTCCGTTCCACTTGGAGGACGAAAGAACGCAAACCTAACCATTTGCTAATCGGCACTCTTCGTAACGTGGCGGTAACGATAAATGCGGAAGTGTCCATGTGATTAGGCTGGATGTAGCTAAAGTGGGTTAACATACCACATCTGTCAAATGAAGCAACACGCGAGTGAGCGTTTCCGTTGCCGCTTTCCTTTCTCACGCTTTTGCTGAAATATAACGGCACTTCATAGTATTATTTGTGTGCACATTCCGCTCCCACTTCAAACTATCGTTATGCAGTAGTGCATTTGAATCAGCGGACGCTTAAAATAACGATTTACTTATGCAATGATCCCTTAAATTTTATTTATTACTCCAGCCATCCTATGGTACTTGCCAAGCACATGCTTTTTTCCGTGATAATCCATTGTACATTGTTCATTTTTCAGACCTGGGTGAAGAGAGAAAGAGAGCAGCAGATACTACCAAGGACACGTAAGACATCATGCAATGTGCAGGTAAACATCAAATACATTACAAATCCACACAAAAATATGTTAGTAACAAAGAAGAATACATTCATGTTCAGCGAAAATCTAAAGAAACTATGGAGTTGAAAGTAGCTTTATCACCGGAGCCGGTGTCCAAAGCGTTTGGGAAACATAGTCAAAAATTAGAAATATATCTGGTAAGATTTGAAGTGTTAGAAGCAGATTCTATGTTTTAGACAAACCATGATTGTTCGGCCTGCGGAATAAATGCAGTAGCATTAACAGGTGTCACTAATTGACGGAAATAAAAGTAGTCTATCAGACTGATGCTAATAGGTGAATGGAGAATCTCTGTGGCAGATCAAGAGTAAATCATAATAGTCCAGTAAGAATTATAGGATCAAACAAGAGGGAATGAGTTAGCCTTCGTAAATTTTATTGTATCGGCGGAGCACCACGTTTCGGTAACGATGATTCCTTGCAACTCGGATTGTGCAAGCATGCATCGGAAATACAGTTTTTGTTACTGGAGATGGCGTTAGTCAAAATACTAAAAATATTCCATGACATGTTTACACAATCTAAAGGTTTGGTTACCGCCCTTAAATGATTACACTCATATAATCTGCCCTTAAAAGCCAAAATAATTCCAAATGACTCGGAGTGGCAAAATTGTGATGCTGCAAGCACCTCTTGCGTCCCTGCCAATGCAGTGTTCTATCAAAGCACGAAATCTTGGCAACTTCAGGACGAATAACTGCAGGCCTTCGGCGCAACATACTAAAGCACGACAGGAGTTTTGCGACTTAAGAGAGCACTGATTTGTACCAGGTCAGAGGTCTTTCTCCCCTTGTATAAAGCAGTGGCCAGACCGCATTGGGAATACTGTGTTCAGGCCTGGGCGCCTTCTTGCAGAAGGACGTAAATTGTATTGAGAATGTGCAAAGACTGGCCATTCATATGAAGACCAGCGGGGATTATCTTATGAGGTTCGGTTAGCCAACTTTAGACTGTACTCAATGAGGTGACGAAAACTGAGAGGGGACCTAATAGAGACATGCAAGATCATGAAGGGTCTCAGCAACCTCAGGCCAACCGATATCTTTGAACCAGCTACGTCGGACCATTTACAAGGCCATAGCCTAAAGTTGAAACAGCAGAGATCTAGGCTCGATACTTGGGCTAAATGTTTCTAAAATCGTGTAGTACATAGTTGGAACAAACTCCCTTCTGCACTGTTGGAATGCAAACCCTAGTGGAATTCAAACGAGGCCTGGACGAAAGGCGAATGGCTTTGTTCCCAGAACTCTTTTGAATACTCCTTTCAGCCTATAACCCCATGCAAGTACCCATGAAAATACATGAAAGTGCGGTGGCATTTTTGCTTTCTTTTATTCTTTCTCTTTCTAGTGTACCCCCAAGAAGCTTTTCACGTTTAAGTGCTGGGAATTCTTCTTGCTTACTGGCACATGAAACAAAAGGCTGGTTGAGTGAAAGCTTATTTCCTCTCCGGATCTTGTCTGCGTTCGTTAGGGCACTGTTGTGTGCTTACCAGTAATCGGACGTTATTGACGTAGTAGTTATGCATCCGAAGCAGTATGCTTGGTTGTATTAACGGTAATCGCGTGTTCCTGGGTAAAGTAACCTTTGTGAACGCCAATGTAGCTTGAGGAAAAGTGGAGGTTGAGGTTTTTATTCTACAATGCGGTTGGCTTGGCAACGAGTTACTCGCGTCATCTGAAGTAATTGCAGAACCAACGGCAGCATATTTGTGGCTTCTGCCGTATGTGTAAGGAGTGGGAAGGCCCCAGTTCTGTTCGCAAATGCACGGAGGGAGCGTGAAATGGGGTCACGTGACAGTATACCAATTAATGAGCTAGATTAAGGAAGTTGCGTTGCCCACTTGACAAAGTTCCCTTTAACATCATGGCTTTTCCAGTTATAGAGAAGGAAGATTACGAGTATCCAATATATATTTGTTTTTGATTTTACTCGGCTTAGCTTATTGCTTGGTATTGCGGTTGTAGCAGAGTGAAATTAAAGTGCTCAAATGTACCCACTGTTTTTCAGTTTTATGTGATTGGAGAGCAGAGTTAGTTGTGATGTGAACGGCTTCCATTTGTTCACAAGCCGATTTTCTTGGATCGGGTAACAGTCAGCAAATTATCTGTCGATATTTACAGTACCGTCCGCCGGTCATAGACTGCAGGTTCTTACTGTCAACAGAGAAATGCCCTAACCCGTGGTTTCTCTACCTGTTGACTGAAATAGTACACGCATACTTCTTCTAAACATATCCACAGCAAATGCAGTATGACTGGTTAAAATTACTTTGTTAGTTAGCTCTTCGGACTGCGTGTTCACACCAATTCTTATGAGTATATCGGACCAATGCAGCTGCACACCAACAACAACGTCACGGTCTTCGGTTTCACACACCTGGCTCAGCAATATATGGGACGGTAGCGATAACATCTACAAACGCCTGCTGTTTGACTGAGTGTCGATGTGAGACGTTTCAGAGTTCTACCTGCCTGCTAGAGCTTTCCTGAGAGTATTGCGCAGTTAACTTATTCTCTCAGCATGGAACATGTCTTCAACAGTGCATATCAAGTGGTGTATTGACAATGCGCATTGTAGGGTCATTTATAACCGTTCATCTATTATTTCGTCTGGGTCGTTCTGTCGGCCACAACTAGAGAGACCTTTTCTAATGTCCTTGAATCAACAATTATTAGCAGTAAGTAAAATGGTAAAAGCAAATAGACCTTAGTTTATCAGTATATCGGTGACCCAGATACTTCTGCTCATAATCTATAAATCACTCAGAAGTATGCTATGTTTGAATGGACTAATTTTATAGCATATAAACAAAATCTTCATATCGCAACTGCTATTAAACTTGTGATTGCACTCTCTGAATATACACTAGAAAATATAATGCTGGATACGAAAAGCAATGATAAATATATAACCAGCAACAAGGTCTCGGCTGATCGGAGCAGTACAAAAGGGCAGCAAACAAGTGGGTATCCAAATCATGGGGCTTATACGGAGAGCATTCGGGTAGTTAGAACCGGCGATTTTCCGCCAGATACTTCTTTCTTCTATACGACCACGTGCCGAATATGCAATTCAAACATGGCACCCATGGCTAAAGCGAAATCTCACTGCCTTGGAGCTTCCGCAATATCAGGCGCCAAAAAATGTCAAGGGGCTGCGCCACTGGTCATGGGAACAACGCCTCAGATTGCTTGGCATTTTCAGTGGATATTATCGTCATCTGCGTGATGAACTAGTCATGGTTTACCAAATATTAAACAACATTAATCACCCCTGCCATCACCTACTGTAGCTGAGTCACATCAGCCAACTAAGAGGACATCATCTCAAATTGGCAGCACAATACAGTCGGTTAGTGTGTCGAAAAAACTTCTTCTAATAGTGTGTTTGCCACACGTGGAATACCCTCGCAAAAGCTGTTGTTTCAGCCTCCAATTTGGCCGTATTCAAAGCGCGTGTAGACAGTGCACTGGCCAGACTACATCATATGACGTAATCCGAACAACCCATAAAAGTAAAAGGGAAACAAAAACAAACCAACACACCTTCATTTTGTTCGGAAACCACAGCTGATAACCTTGGATAGCACATAAAACGGACGAGAACGCTGTTATCGGCAAGTTCGCAATCAGCAGTTTTTCACGATTTCCTATTGATATTTTTGCTTTTATTTTGCCCACCCCTAAGCGATCATCCGGCGGGACATTCAAGTTTCGGCTTCTTCTATCCGCGATGTACCATTGGCCATTGACAAGTTTTGCATTGCTTTTGGGTGAACAAAATTCGTGGGGCTATAAGATGAATAGGAGATTATTACTGAAATGTGTAACAGATTTGTAACCTACCCACATTTGAGCGAGTGAAGCTGAAACAATTATGTGGCTCTTCCTGAAAATAGAAACATTGTGCATGTCGAATGAGGCATATTTTCTGCAAACAATTTCAGCATGACTTTGGTTAATTCATTATCCTTGCTGCAAGTAACGCAGTTCAGCTAGGAAATCAAGTTAGGTGTGTTAATGAAACTAACTTGAATCACGTATGAAATGCAAGTAGTACGTGTTTTGTTGTGTCGTTCATCATGTTGTATCTCTGCTCTGATCGAAAAGCCCAACCTGATTAAGTATATCATCGCACAGTCTTGACAGGTATAGCTTAATACATGTGATTCGCCTTAACATATGCTTGCTGATAAGAATATCCTATCAAGTCGAATTAAAACAGATAAATACTTGTCAGTCGCCTCTATTATGGTAATATGTCAAGCATCTTCAGACAAATAATTGTTTTGAAACAATTAAATCCCTTTAGTAATTTGAATGAAGCCGTAAGAAGACGAACACTGGCAGATGTCAACATTTCATATTGTCTCTTCAGTGCCAACAAAATAACATGAAAATATATACGACGACAGGTCGGGTGAGACCGGAACCACCTGTTTCATCCATAAGTAGGCATTTGCTGGCCACCTGTCATCAGTTTGATCCGACCAAAATGTTTACAATCGTGTTGAGACATGCTAACGCTCGTTTCCTACGTTTCGCAAAGGCAGTCTGCACACTCTGTGTGCAGAAACAGTTGTTCGTAAGCCTATGGCTGCCCTGGGTGTAGGGGTGTCACGCCTCTCCCCTACCCTGTTCTAAACTGTTCCGGTCTCACCCTACCTGTCGTCGTATGTAATTTCATGTTATGGTGCTGGAACCGAAAAGACAATACGAAATGTTGACATCTGCCAGTGTTCGTCTTCTTACGGCTTCATTCAAATAATCAATTATTGAAACATTAAAATGGGCTCTCAAAAAAGGAGAAAATTTTATTCTGGTCAACTCAGTGTTGTATAAAGAGTTTGCAAGTAAACATTCACAAATAATCCAACGTTTGTTATACCCCTGATCATTGTATGCATCATGTACATTTTTGCTCCGAAGTACTGATAACATAAACAGAAAAAATGTGAGCATTTTACTATATACACTGATAATAACTCTGAATCATAGGGATGATTTTTTAATCCTAGCGCACTTAAAGATCTTGGGTTTAACGAAGCACAGTTCATCGGTTAACTATACAGATTAAACCTCACACTTCCGCTGCTTGTCATTGGAACAATGGAACATTAGTTTATTACGGGCAAAAAAGAGCATTGCTTCACAAGTCCCGTGGGATGGAAATTATTGCGAAAAGTGAATTGCATGGTAAATTGAAAAATTGAAAATTGAATGGTGGTGGACTTACAATAGACATAAGTAGAATAGTGGAGATGTTCGCGTATTAAACGTATAAATACATTGGTTAGGCGTTTGGCAAGACACCGTTTGATCGAGTTTTGCAGCCGCTGGCCAACAAAGCATAAAATGAAATGTGAATGAGACAATGCATCGTCAACACGTTTTTTAGTTATCGACAGATTGGGAGCAGAGACAACGTAATTAGGGAGGACGTTCGAAGTCTGGCACAGGCGGAGGGAAAAGAAATTTCTACGGCATTCAAGCCGCCTATAATGAATTGTCAGTTTCAGAGGGTGACCTCTTAGGTTAGTGTCGTGTTTTAACACCGGAAGCGGATAGCAAATGTGGTTTGGGTTATTCAGAATTTGGTAAACCATTGAGATCCCCAGCAAAAGCCGAAATCGATTGCTATTCATTTTTAGAGGTTTCCGTCTAATGAAAGAGGTCACTGACGTCATTGGTTGCCCTTCGTTGAGGAGTCTCGAGAGCAAAGAGATCCCGTTGCTGCCACCTCTGCCACGCCTCAATAGTATATTCCACGTGCTGTCGCACGTAGGCGTTAAGCATTTGGGGAAAGATTGAGGGTTCAAACCGACCGAACGCTCTGTGGAGAAGACCAAAGTGTTGATTGCCGGTTCTTGACGCCTTCTCTGCTTGTGTTAAACACCCGAGATCTTTCTGTACCAATACACCCAGGTCATGCTCCTAAGGGACCTTTTCCAAGGTGTGATCTCCAAGCTAGTAAACACTCACCGGCTGTTGACGCAGATGTATCACCTTACACTTGGCTGTGTTCACTTGAAGCACGTTCCTCTTTGACCGTTCGTAAATGCAATCTATGTCATGTTGAAGTGAAAAGCAGGAAATTTGAGGAGATAACTCTTGCCAGGTCGTTGTTAAACACCAGGAATAAGCGCGGTCCCAGCAATGAGCCTTGTAAGACACCACAATCCACCTCAATTGGGTTAAAGAGTGATCCGCTAACACGTACTTAAAGCTTCCGTTGGTGAAAGAAGCTGCTAATCCAACCAAGTACAGGATCTTCGATTGCGTAGTTCTTTAGCCCTTGAAGTAGGATGCGGTGATCAAGGCGGTCGAAAGAATTGGAGATATCCAGATAGATGACGTCAACTCCGATCGCATCATCAGCCACTTCCGTCCAATTACATCGTGCAATCAGTAGGTTGGTGGTGCATGGCAGGTGTTGTCGGAAGCCATGCCGCTCCGGTACCAAGGTGTTGCAATTTTCCAGGTAGTCCATTAAAGCCTCAGCGACGACTGCTCCCCTCACTTCGCGAGCACAGGGAGGAGAGTCATTGGGCGATATTTTGCAGAATCTGAACAGCTACCGCCTTTAAAAATAGGGGTGATAATGTCACTCTTCCACATAGTGGGGAATTGTTGTTCACCAAAGCACCTTTGGAAGAACTGTGATAGTGGTTCAGCTAGCTGGTTGGTCACAGCCTTCAGTGCCTTCGGGTGGATGTTGTCTTCTCCCGGAGAAGTATGTTCACGCAGTGAGAGTATCTTCCTTAGCAAAATTGATGGGTTGAAAATAACACGTGTAAACAGTGGAGTCGGTAATGTGCAAGAAATTATGGGACAGGTAGAGGTTGCGGGTTCGAAATTTGGGGCGTAATGTAGCAGCAGGGCATTAGATGATTCTTCGGCGCTTTGTACTCTACCGCCTGTCGCGAAAATTGGAGGGATTCCACGCTTCACTTTACGAAGATTAATGGCATGTCTATATAACAGTTTATTGTACGCCATGAAGCTTTTGTCTAGGCACTGTTGGTAAGTTATTTTGTTTTCACGGACAAGTGAAGTGCAATGGTTGCGATGGGTCATGAAATTGTCCCAAGTCTCTGCATCCGGGTTAATCTTGGAGGCACGCCATGCTGCATCCCTTATCGCCAGGCATTTTCGAGTCCTGCTCCTTTGAATTGAAGGCATTTTTGAGGGACGAAGAGGCTTGGTCTCTGAAGCGCTGTTGACGATGTCGCTGAGTCTTTTAACAAACTCCATCCAAACGTTGTTAAGGGGACTGTTATGCGAGAATACTCAAGCAACTGCGTCAGCGGGTTCTTTCAATACGTCGAAGCGTGTGAGTGTATGAGTAAGTTCCGAGTGTTCAGATGGATACCCTGCATAACACACATAGTCAGAAGTTATTACCTCAAGGTAACTGAGACCTAATGGACTATCCATCAATTAAGTGTCAACCATGAGCTCTTCCTTCTTGAGCACAAAGTCCAGTATGGACGGTTTGTTTGCTATCCTAAATCTAGTGGGCGTGGTGACAAGATGGTAAAAGGGAATATTAGCGATCAGTTCATGCAAGTCTGCTTTGAACTGCTCACTGGGCGATGCCGAAACCTCCAGATCGTGTAGATTGAAGTCCCCGGAGATGAGAATGTGACGGTACCTAGTGCGTATTACTCTGTTCTGGCCACGGGTTAAGCGGGAATCCATTTCCGGAGTGGACGTTGGGGGCGGTAAACGACAGCAACTGGACACGTGTCGTTGTGTCTCAGTCGGAGACGGCACCAGAGTGAATCAGTGACGTGTGTTTCCAGATCATCAACGGTTGTACATTGTAGATCGCTGCGGTAGTAAAGTAGGACCCCACCTCCTCTGCTGGGGTCGTTCCCGATGAGTGACATTCCGGCTACCTCAACCTCAGCATCAGTCACCTCCTGGTGTAACCAAGTTTCAGTAATAGAAATTAGGTCTCAAGCATTCGCAAGCTGACGCAGTCCAAGTTCGGTAAGTTTACTGAGGAGCCCTTGGGCTTTAGTTTACATACATGAAGTTTCTCAGATTTAAGCAATGTTTCGCAGGTTGTGTAAATCATACGTGAACTTTCGCTGATCTGTGAGTGGTAGGAGACTAATCATTTTTTCGATGTGTACTAGGTGAAGGGTTTAACGTCATATTCATCGTCCGTTTAGTTAGTCCCGTGTCTATTCTTCGACGTACAGCGTAAGGTATCTGGTTAATATCATCTTCCACAGGTCGTAGGGGCTCATTTACACACTACTGGAGCATTGTCCTTTCATAGATCCAATCGCGTTTGGTTCTCTGAGTGACATATCATCTCTAGGAGGCATATCGCTGATTGTCTTCAGCCGAACCTCAGATGGTAGCTTGCAACGGAATATGTACCAGCTTTTTAGCATCCGTGCTGCCATATGTTTTGACTGAAGGGCCACTTCTTTTGTAGTTCGGTGAAGTACGCACTCGTAACACGGATTTCGCTAACACATCATCCAAGCAGAGTGCTTCACGAATATACCACCACTGTTCTTTATCATGGGTTGTTATTTCATGCTCATCACATGCTTCAGTTTCAGGAACCTCGTGAAGTAGTATGGTTCTGGTTGAAGCTTCCTTCCGATAGTCGTCTAAGGTGCGGTTAACTCGATAACAATCGCCCCATGGGATGTCCGGAAAGATACGGATGGAGCAGTGTTCATTTCTGAGACTACCTGTCGACAGTAGTACTGATTCTACTTGAGTGATGGAGTTCAGCACAACGCGCAGAAGTTTTGGCTCTCCGAAATGTTTAGAGTTGTGGTGTTGTGTAATACGTACTACGTGTACAGGTTTCAGTACAACTCCGATTAGGTTACTAATAATATCCCACTGGTTGAGGTCATCCAACTGCCTGCCTCTTATTGATGTCGACTTTGATTCTGGGATATCGGAGCACAGTACGCTCAGTACAGGTAGTTGTTTCTTTACACCTTTCGACATGTCGTGGTTAGGGATTGAAGTACTCGGAGATGTACCGCAGGAAACCAGTGGTGCGTGCACTAGGAAAACTCCGCTACGCTCCTCAGTTTCCGATCTAGTTGGGGGTGATGTTACTTTTAAATGACGGCTCTTTTTGGAGACAACCGTAACCCAACTTTCGCTAGTACCGGCTTGCTCTTTTTCTACGCACTCTGTCGGGAGTTTGGTAGTAGTCTTACGTGTAGATACTCCGATCGAACTGGGAACCGCTTTAGTCAAATGTGCTCTAGGTGTGGTATGGAGACAGCTGCTGATGTTCTGGACTCTAGGTGTCGTGTTGTTTACGGTGTTATTAGCAGTTCTTCGCGGGTTAAGAGCAGCAACCAAAGGGCACGATTGAGTTGCACAGTCCACTTTGCTTACCCCAACAGTAGTGATTTTGGTGGTCTCCATTTCCTCAAACTTCGCTAGTAGCTGGTCATAATTCTGAGAAAGTGGGAGCACGCTTTTTATCAGTGAGATCGATGTGATTCCACACAGAACCATAGCAATTCTGGTTTGTTTAATAACTTAGCCTGACTAGCTTGAACTTTGAGGCATCTCGCATGGAAGAACTTGCAACAGTTACGGCACAAGAAGTCCCCCTTAACAAGTTTGGAACATGATCCACATGTGTCTTTAGTCTGTGGCATACTGGTCATCGCGCTTGTTGAGCAAATGATACGAACCATTTGAATGACTCACCCTCTATGGTAAAAAGTTCTGTTTCTGACTTTGCCAGTAAGGTCACAGTGTTCACATTGCAGTCGTGTGCTTGCAGACTCTCCTCTCTGGCGTGCCAGTCGAATGTGTCAGCCTGAACGTGATTGCGAATTTTCGTGATTAAGCCTACGGATCGCGCCGGGTGAATTTGTTTTGAGACCTGTAGCTGCACCGAGCAATGTTGGATTTGAACGAGTGACAGTTCGTTCGAAAGCCGTTGAAATGGTCTATCGAGTGAGACCAAACAATGTCTCCGATGGTTGGAGTTAGGAAACTTTTGGCGCTTGGATATCGGCCAACCACTGCCCGGAATTTAGAATTAAGTTTAATGTAGGATACACTGGAGTATACTCGGGAAACTGGTATCACAAAGTAGACCTTGTATAAGCATGACGAAAGATGTCCGACAAAATGTCGCTGAAACACAGTTAAAAAACCACGAGTGCACAAGTGAGCGACTAGCAGACGACTGCTCTCAAGGTCACCCGCTGAACAAGAGTGAACTGATACATACTCATTGCGAATGCAAGTAGCGCTAATTCAATTCGGTGCGTGATGTTATCAAAAGTACCTCAATAATAAGGCTGCTGGAATACAACTGGAAGCAACAACATAGCGGCGGAGCTTTAATTGAAAATTTATAAGCTAATTTGTGATCTACATACAATATCAAATCAGAGCATATGTAGAATACAATTTTTAACAGAAATCAGAGTACATGATTCTACACAGATATTTCATGGCTCCGTACTTTGCTCCTCTATTGCTACTTGCACTACAACTTTCCATAAGATCTCTTGTAGAACACCGATGCTGAGTGGACTAAGCTTGTGTTAGGGAAAAACAGTTATGCAACGAAGTTCATGGAATACCACATAAAAGGTCTTTCCAAAATTAAACGAGTTAATCTTTGTGTTGGAACAAGGGTATATTAAGCGTAAAAAAGTGGGTGATTAATAAGTGTCGCTGTGTAAGATTTTACACGTTTACGATGTATTCCGTTTCAGTCAGAGTATTTTGTGTGTCAAACGCGCAAAAGTTTTAGCCATAACAATTGGAGGTTAATATAATACAAGTAAAAACACTACAATACAAACGAATACTTGGAACATTTTACGGTTTAGCTATAATATGTCGCTGCACGTTACAGCGCATTCATCTACGGATCGGAGTGTATCGGTGAAGTTTCACTAAACAAGTATTGCAACTAGAATTAGTTAAGAAATTTACATTAACGGTTCATTCATATGGAATTATTCTGAATACCGAATACTGAATACTGTATTATAGTGCAAGTAGAAATGAATTCTGTACAAATCTTTAGAAATATGGTGAAAAACGTTATAAATATTGTCAGCCGTGAATATCGTTGTCGTTCTCAGGTAAGATTTAAAATAGCTGACCCACGGTATCGCAGAACTCACAAATGTGACATGTCATCATAAGTGTGCAAGCGTTCTCTGAATCGAATAGTGGTAAAATATAGATCTAACAACGTTTTGAACCGCTGCACGGATGTTGCCTCCATCACATGTTCAGGCAAACTGTTCCAAATACTTACCACTCTCCGTTCGAAGCACAGTGGGTGGGGAACACATTTCACATCCAGCACGATAAGTTTGTATCTGTGTCCGCTTGTGCTGCATGGCCCTAGCATTGGCCTTAGCAGTGGAACTCAGCGAAATATAGAATACGGTAGGTCATAATGAGGTCGACTCGCACCCGACGGTAGGACAAGGTGTAGAGTCCTAGTTTCTCGCACCGGTCATCATACCCCAAGCCAAGTAAAATCAGGATGAGCCTGATAGCAACAAGTTGGACCAGTTCGATCTTTTGTGCCTCGCCTCAGGTAATAGGAAAGTAGGCGAGCCAACCGTACTCTAACATTGGTCTGATGATGGAAGATAAGAGGCGAGTGGCAACCTTTTCAGACCATGTGCAGAGGCTAAGTTTAAGCGCCCAAACCATGCGCAGTCCGTTACGACATAGCCTGTTGGTGTTGTCCACGGACTTCAAATCGTAGCGCGAGAGTACTCCTAGGTCCTTCACGGAGAGTGTGTGATATAGCGGTTGACCGTCAGCACCCTTTCCCAGGCTCATAAATACAGACTTGGCTGGGTTGACCGGAAGATGAACTGCTGCAGACCATGTGGATAGGCGGTTGAGGTCTTGCTGAGGTAGGCAACAGTCGTCGGGAGCATCGATTTCTCTCCAAATCTCCATGTTGTCCGTAAACAAGGCACACGGCGACCGGAGAAACTGCAATAGCTAGTTGTTGTGGATCAGGAACAGATTGGGCCCCTGCACAGTGCCTTGAGGTACGCCACTTGTAGAGGGATACAAGTCAGTTAGACGGTCGTCGACCTGTACCCTCCAATTTCGTCCAACAAGAAAGTCGCGGATCCACCGGTGCAGTGAGTCACCGACACCACATATCCTCAGTTTGTGAAGGAGAACCTCATGGCTGACCTTGTGGAACGCTTTACTGGAACCGATGAATATCACGTCGACAGACTTCCCCTTGCTTATTGCCTTCAACCACCCATGCTTCGGCAAAAGCAAGTTTGTAATGCATGAGTGGCCTTGCATAAAACCATGCTGTGCAGACGTCAGGACTTCGTTTGACTTTAGCAAATGCAACAATCCTTTCTTCAGTAGTTTCTCAGCAATCTTTGCCACTATGGCTGTCAGAGAAATTGGTCTGTAATTGTCTACTTTGCTAGGGTCGCGACCTTTCAGAATAGGCTTTACCACCGAACATTTCTAGTCAATCGGCAACGACGCTTCGGACAGCTACCTGTTGAAATGTTCAGTCACGACTGGAGAGATGATGGTCGAAAGGGACTTGAGAATCAGTGGGTGAGGCCCATCAGTTCCAGTAGCCATGGTGCCATCAAGGCTGGGGTGTAGTTTACAAACCTATTCAATGCCACCATCCAGACTGTCGAGTTCGGTAAAAGCGGTACACGTCGAACTCGGAACAAACACCTGGTCATTCGCAAATACCGAAGCGAATTGTGCTGCCAACACGAACGCACCCTTCAGTGCTGGAGGTTAGGGGCTCGCCGTTTGGGCTATGTTTCACTGGCGCTTCACCTGCCGACTTCAGGCGTCGCTTCACGTAAGCAAAGATTCTCTTTGGGGCGGCCTTCGCGGCGATAGCGAGCTGCTCTTCGAAATGTCGGCGTTTATTTATTTTTACCCTGTTGCACAGGTCCCGCTGACTTTTATACCTTACCTGATCCTTGTCAAAGCCAGAGAGGAGGCATTTTTCCCACAGCCTGCGTCGCGTCCGAATCAGACTTCCATGATCTTTTTCAAACCAATGAGGCTTAATCGGTCCAACCTTCCGATATTTCAATGGCAGAAATTGGGAACACAGTGACGTCAATCTCCCTTTTATAAATATCCAGCAGTCTTCTACAGATGCACCTGGCGACAGGGACCAATCCAGTTGCCTCGCGGCTCGAGCTAGATCATCGGAGTGCGTTTTCCAGTAGTTGCTAGCTGGTTACAGCGGACTTGATTACGGCAAAGTTAATTCCATATCAGCTATGAGCACTAGGTGGTCGCTTGTAGCCAGGGGCTCTAAGATCCGAACGTCACGCACTCGTCGTTCGTAGCTCCTTAACATCAAATCGAGACAGGACGGCGTTCAGCGCATTTTTATTCGTGTTGGCTGGCATATGTGTTGGGATGCACCAGTTTTACGTACCAAATACACGAACTTTGCTACAACCTTACTAACTCCAGGCATCAAATACACATCAAGCCATCGTATTTGAGGGCAGTTAAAACCGCCCATAAGTAGAAAGTGTGGACGACTCATATGGGATCGAAGAAGGGGCAGCCAATCCAAACAACGACTCGGAGCACTGCGATAAACTGCGCCCACAAGTAGTTCTTCGCGCCTGAGGCGAACGGAGAACCACCGTAGCTCACACAAACCATCGTCCCTTAGGTAGGTGCTCACAAGTCTCCCACGTAGGGAAGACCGGATTTAACGCAAGATACCACCGCGGGCACTAGTAAGCGTTGAGTTCAAGTTCTTGGGTGTATAACTCTGAATGCAGCCATGTCTCTGCGAGTCCCACTACGTCTGGCCGCTCAGAGGCAACGAAACAACAAAGCTCCTCGCGCTTGTTCATAACACTGCAAACGTTTGTGAAGACGACTCGTAGGTCGCAGCAGGAGCTGCCGGGCATTCTTGAAGTATGAGCAGTCTGTTTGTCCTGATTCGCAGATTGTTGGAAAACAACCGAACATTTACGATACGAAGATGTGTTTCCCTCTCACCAATACGTCTTTTCAGCTCAATGATGGCAGACTTTAGCCGCTCCCTGTCTACTGGGTCCAGGTCTGGACGAACATGGATCTTCAAAACTTTCAGACTAATTAGGCGGGACATGATCAGTCTAGGACTGTCTTTGTCCAAAAAACAGTGATTCAAAAAGTGATTCTCAAATATCGGTTGCCACCGAAGAGGATAGACAGGCTCAGCACGCAGGCTCATTTTGAATATCTCTATGACCAGCTCAGTGATCTCTCGCCAAGATCTATAGAAGATGCGGGCTGGATTCGGTAAAATTGGTGGATATCGCGAACCAATTCCTTAATACGCCAATAAGCCAGAGATGTTGCCTGAATGCTGAATACTATGCCGCGATCAGAGAGTTAAAAGAAATTGCAAACTTAATCTTCCTGCAGCCAGACAAAAGGGCATGCAATGTAATAATGAACAAGGATGACTAAGTTTCCAAAATGGAGTCTATTTTTGGGGATAGACGCAAGTTCCTGATAGATAAGACACAGGAGAATAACATCTTGGTGGAGAAGCAGGTGGCCAGGAAACTCCAGATACTTTCGCTACAAGGATACATCACTGAGTCGCAGTACAGACAACTGAAACCGACTGGGACGAAGACACGGAGAATTAGGGGCGTGCCTAAGATACACAAGTTAGGTTACCCACTGCGTACGATTATGTGCATGAACAACTCGCCTTATCACAACGTTGCCCGGTGGGTGGGCGAAACTCTTAGATGCCGTGCGTAAACTCTTGGCTACGCATTGCCTGAAAGATTCATTTGAACTAGCGGAGACGCTAGAACAATTCTCACTGGGTTCGGAAGTAATGTACTCTATTGACGTGTACTCTCTATTCACCAACGTGCCACTTCAAGAAACAATTGATGATTTATGTCATTTCATCCTGAGTCTAAACATGTATGTGGGTGTCCCTGTGGAATATTTGCGGGATATGATTCTACTGTGTACAGAGAATGTACGTTTTGAGTTTGAGGGGACAGCATACAAGCAGATCGACGGAGTCGCCATGGGTAGCCCTCTGGGACCGGTCTTGGCAGATATCTTTCTCGGCTTGATCGAAAGGCAAGTCGTTGCCAGTATTGGTGAAGCAAGGTTATACAAAAGGTATGTGGATGGCATTCTGGTGTTCACCAACAGCGAACATTTTACTCACCTGTTAACCACTCTAAATTCAATTCACCCCAACTTATCAGTCTCCCACGAGATGGAGCAACACGGCTCCCTGGCATTTTTGGATATCTTCATTAAGAGGCGGGACGGAGGTACACTGCAGCGCACCGTTTACCGCAAGGCAACCTGGAGTGGGCAGTACCTTCACGTTTCCAGTTTTGCCCCGATTGCATACAAACGAAGCCTATTGAAAACGCTGTTCTACAGGGGCCGATGTATTTGTAGTCCGGATACACTGGAAGCCGAAGAGAAGTTTCTGCATAGGACCTTGGTGTCAAATGGTTATCCTGAAAAGTTCATCCAAGTGCTAACGGCAGAGAAAAAAGCTGTTTATCTGTTCCTGCCCTTCAAGGGAGACAATGTGGCAAACGACATCGGCAACAAGCTCAGGTCCGCTCTAACGCGCACGTACACGACTGCCCAGTTGCGCCTCATGCACACGACTCGGAAACTTGTTCTTCATGACCGTCAGAGCTACCCTTCGGTTAGTTCAGCCTCATGTGGTTTATCAGTTCACCTGCAGTTGCAGCGACGTTTACATAGGCAGGACTAACCGTCGGTTGGCTCAGAGGGTGGCTGAACACTTGCCAAATTGGGTGGAGCAAATGATGACGCAATGAAATGGAGCGCCTCCCAGAATGAACCGGATTCTGTCATCATCTATCACAAAGCACCTCGTGACAACTGGTCACAATGTGGACTCCAAGACTGCGTTCAAAGTGCTATCACGTAACCGGTATCCGATAACGTTGGCAATCAGTGAAGCGTTGATAATTAGCGCCAATTAACCAGTGTTATGTGCACAGAAACTCTTGAGGCAATCAATCCGATTGTCTTCAACTTGATTTTGACGTTATGATTGGTTTGTCAAATTTTCCCATGTATATAAATGTGTATATGTTTCTGCTTGTATTGTGTATGCGACTGAGGAGAACAATCGAAATGTTGACATATCACAATCTTTGCCTTCTTTCTGCTTTGATCAAGTGGCTGAAGGGGACCAAATGTTTTACGATTCTCATAGGCCTATTTTGTTGATAACCTTGCTATGGAAGACGGGCAGTTAGCCCCATTTTTACTGATTCCTCACGAGCGTTGAGGAGTCTGTCAACTAGACTGTAAAAACTCGACACGGTGATCGTAACGAAATTGGAGTGATGGATCCCTGGACTAAGGCGCGTGGAAGATCACGAGGTTATAACGCCTCTGGTTAGACGAGGTTGATCTTGCAGGGCGAAGTATATTACCAACCTCAAGTAGTTTGGCTAACTGTTGAGTTACAGAAGTTAAACGCCTAACATCCGTACGTAATTTCGTTCTTTCCTCTTTCCACTGGTCTTCAGCACTCAGACTTTCACCTGCTGGGACATCAGTGCCTGTTGGACACGACAAAGGTAAACAATATATGACAGGTGAAACTGGGGTTTTCCCAACCGTTGGACTTCCTGCCGGTGAGTTCGCTCGGGTAGAGGAGGAAGACTAAGCTGAAATTTGAAGGCTCTTCGGGTTGGGTTGTTTGGCTAAAGACACGGAGCTGTTCGCAACAGATGAAGCCTACACGTCAGCTTTACTCTTTCTGGCTGTATCTTGTTTAGGTAATTTTCGCATAAAGTTTGAACGAAATCGTGTTTGATCTCACGACGCGGTTCCGCTTGAAACATTTGTATTTTAAAGTATTCATCCCAATAGTTCAAAAGCTACATAATACAGCCTACTCTAGAAAAGCACCAAATGCATTGTGCCAAGTTGGGGCTCGTCAGTGGTGTGCAGTCCCTCGGTCCCCTACTGCGGATCGAACCCATGACCGCTAGAGGCAGATGCCAACTAGCCCGCAGATTAAGTCACTGAGCCATGAGGGACGTTGCCTGAGCTACGTAAGTTGCCAGCTAACTGAGGTATAGCACCACCTATCTTCCACTATCACTGACTGTGACTAGCCTGCGAGGTGATGTCCTCTCGCTAGACGCTATATCCATATTATTTGAAACTAGGAGAGGCTATTTGTATTTTATTTTACTCGTGAGTAGCAGGATTTTAGATGTAATATTCTAAAGTTTTCATCCTGATAGTCCACAAGATACATAGCACAGCCTAGTCCGGAAAAGCACCAGATGCGTTTCGCCCTATTGGGGCTGATTAGTGATGCACATTCCCTCGGTCCCCTATTGGGGATCGAACCCATGACCGCTAGAGGCAGATGCCAACTAGGCAGCAGCTTAAGCCACTGGGCCATGGGGGAGGTTGACTGAGCTGCATGGTTTGCAAGCTACAATTCCTGCTACTCACTAGTAATATAAAATACCAATAACCTCTCCTAGTTTCAAATGCTATGGATATAGCGTCTAGCGAGAGGACGTCATCACCTCGCAAGCTAGCAATTGTCAGTGACGGTGGAAGGTAGGTGGTGCTATATCCAGTTAGTATAGAAAGTTGTTACAGTTCAGTAATTGCGCGGGAAATAACAAAGGAAACGACAACGCCCACACGTTTGTTTCTTCATTTGACAGATGCGTTATATTAATCCAGTTTAGATACATCCATGCTACTTCCAAGGACTTCCTGCATTTCTCCTCATCACCACATAGCGGAGAGGGATGTTAGGCACATGATTTGATTGGCGTTTTTTCAACCTCCGAGTGAAACAAACTACAACAAATAATGCAAGTTGGAAAGCGTGTCACCAAGTCATTTTTTGAATTGCGTTAATGTAGGAGCAAGGATGACGTGAGTCGGAAGGGCGTTCCAGGCAAGGGACACAAGGAGACACGATAGAAAAAGCACATAGGCTATCATGAATATGCATACCGGCGAGTGGCATTCACTAGCTCTAATAGGATTGCTAGAATTATTCATGTGGATTGCCTAAGTAATTCTTGGATTGCAGTGTGGTCTGAATCATTTCTACTAAATCGACGGAACTATCTGAACGGCAAAACCGATATGTGCAGCAGTTACGTGAAGCAGTTTTGGTCTAAAAGTAAAGCGACTACTTGGCATCAAGCATACTGTTATTATGTTGCGTTTTACAATCGGATTTTCCCCTGGTAAACCTAGAAAATATAAAAATGAACTCAACCGCATGACTGCTTTATAAGTAATTTATTAATGCAGTCTAGGGCAAAAAGACAGCTGGTTTGTTTGTCCGACTGTACGAATCAATGTCCACAGGCTGAATAGGAGCATTGGACGTTGAATTCAATTTAGTGCCTTAGTTATTTTCAGCCATAGCGTTTATTCAGCCATACTTCTTGTTGTTTTCCAACTCCTAAGAACGTTCTAGATTTATTTAAATATTCAAATAACATCATTCGCCAAAGAGATATTCTGGAGGATAGCAACATGTTGATTTCTCAGATTAGTAACCTAATTCTGAGAAGGCTACCAGCCAAGCATTTACCTAAGGTCACCCTGGCTAATTCCTTGATTACCGAATAAAATATAAATGAAAGATGCATCTAACAAAATGAAATATACGTAACGTTTTTCTCTAGATGCAATAACGAGAGAGCAGCTTCGTCAACACATACTTTTGGGGCAACACCTCCTGCAACACGTGGCTAGTGAACGCGACTTAGGTATAATCGTGCAAGAGGGTGTTGGAAATTCGCTTCAATGTTCGAAAGCAGCAAGTGTGACGAACTTGAAATGAGATTTTTGAGGCGAGCTCTTGGCACATTTGAGCGACCGCTAGTACCATTTCTCATTAACTCCTACATTCGCCCTCACGTTGAATATGCAATTCAGGCCTGGTGTCCATGGTTAAAACGAGACACGCGCCTTTTGGAACAGCCCCAAAGAAGAGCCACAAAGGCAGCGCGTGGACTACTCGCTCTAAGTTACGAACTGCGTCTTCGTGTACTCGTTGTGTTCTCATTAGAATACCGACGGCTTCGCGGAGATCTTACTCTCACATACCGGATACTAACTGAAAACGAGCATCCATGTACATCACTGTTGACCCTAGCCCCTTACAAACAAAGCCAAGGCAACCACCTGAAACTTAGGACGCAACACTTCCGTCAGAATTGTAGAAAGTATTTTTATTCACTTAGAATTTGTTCTCACTGGAATGCATTACCAAGATATGTAGTGAACGCACTAGACATGCCGACATTCGAAAGACACTTAGACTTCCACCTAAGTGATAAACGCTACACAAAAGTTTGATAAAGTGCAATGATTTAACCACTGATACTTCACGTTCCACGTTGGAACATTTTGTTTTTAATTTTCGTTTGCAAATCCAACCCGTGGTACTTGTAAAGTTATGCCTTTTATCCCGTCATATACCATTGAACAATTGAACTATTGCAGTAAATAATAACTCTGTAGCTTGTTCTTCGCAAACGAGCATTTTATTTGTATCCCATTAATCTTGTTTATTGGGTTATCGCATACAGAAATATATCCATTACTCCAAATCAAAGTACAGCTATAACTAACCGGAACATGCTAACATTGCAGCTAAATGGTAAAGCAAGCGGCCAAATGTTGAGGTATTGTGTGTACTTCAGAGAAGTTACTTTAAATCACTTTCGGTGCGAACTCGATCTATAACGCAATACGCATTGAGGGGTACTGCGGTAATTTCTGTCACTAAGACCGTAACTGAAGCCGACATTGGTAGGATGTTGCTTGCTTCCGTTGCGCTACAGAGCCACTAACCGTTGGGACAAGCTTTGCCTACTACTCGAAGGCTTAAGGGTCGAAGCCTTGATCGACCTCGCAAAGCCATCCTTCTACAGCTACCTGGCGAGCGCATGTTAGTACGCAACAGGCAATGGTTTGCAAGAGAGCAAAATTAAACCTTTATTTTTGTGGTTTATCCTTTTACCGGTTGCCCAGGTCTAATTATTGGTGGGTGACAGTGGAACCGGTAAAAGGAGATATCGAACAGCCTCAGCAATCTAAAGGAACCTACTGAGCACCAGCCATCGAGTCATTCCCAATGAGTCATTGACCGTCCTGATGGGCAATCAGCGACCACACATTCTCAAACTACGCAAGGTCATTGACATCGATTGAGCGTGGACACGGCTCCGCGTGCCAAATAAGCCGATTGTGAATCTGAAATTACCATGGTAGCGCAAGGTGCACCGAATGGCCAAGGCTTTAGTAGCTATCAACCTATTATGGATGCACGCGCTGTTTTTATCTTATTGTTTTCACGATTGTGATTGCTGAAAGTGCAAGAATGGACAGTCATATCAATGCTTGCGTCCTCATATTTCGCTTTTTGGAATTATAATTGGAAGTAATGTTTTCGACTATTATTTGGTCAAAAACATTTCCAGAAAATAAGAGTTTGCATGATATGCTGAAGCCCAACATGGCCGGGTAAAGTACAGGTAGGGCTTCCCTTCACAAGAGTTACTGAAGATAGCGGGTATTCGATACAACTGTAAATTAAAGTACGATTAAACGCGTTTAATGCTGTTTGCATAACGCCAAGTACGCATTAACACTCCATAGGATGTGTAAACCTAACAGAAACTAGAGGATGAAACAGGTGAGCGCTATTACAAAAAGCCTAGCAATTTAATTTAGCCTCGCTAACACATATTAACAGTCTCATTAGGATGGATGCAATCTGCTCCATCCACGCAGTTTGATCCAGCAAAGGTACAGTGCTAAACTTCAAGTTCAGTCATGAGTAAACAATCAAATTTTCCTCTCAAACGTGCTTTTGGTTTTGAGTAGTTGCAGCAAATATCCAAGCAATCTATTGCGTAAAGATGCAGAGGTCAGCAGCGAATTAAGTTGCTCACACACTTGTCGTTTTAGTTATTGCAAACTGTGCCATACAAAGTTATCAAGCAAAATACGAACAGAAAGAGGGCTTTTCGCTGCGTAAAACTAGTTGGTAGACTGTCTATGTGGCAAAACGTAGCGGTAGAAAACTTTAAACGCAAACTGACTGAGAGCCTTGCAATCCTCTGCACGATCTTGTTAAATCGGGTTTTTGTTGAAACCAAGGACAACCACTTTCATCCACTAGAATTTTAAGCCTTATTTTTCACAACGATAAGGATCGAAGGTTTGACAAATGGAAGTTGTTAACGTTTAAAACATGGGCTACGTAGCCGTTAGCTGGGTATTCTAAAAACAAACACCAATCATCAGATAAGGGTTGCTTTTCTCAAATTTTTCTGAACAAGCTGCATGTCTATCCAGACCAAATCAAATTGAAGTCTTTCAAAATGCTCGAGGACCCAATCCTTAAATGCTGTAACTTCATGTATATTAGCATGCGGATGATTGACGGAAAAGCCATGGAAAATTTGGAGGTCATTAAACAAACGTTTGTACAGCGTCACATTTATTATAAACTGCTGTGAGCTTTGTATGCCATTTAAGCTCGAGCCACTCTAGCTGCAAACTTTGAGTCAAATGTTAATGATTCTATACAATTTGATACATCAGAACGCGTTATCATACATTATTAATTTATAGATAAGACAAAATACTTTTCAGAAACCGCCACAAAACTTGACGCTACGTGTCCCAAAGACTAGAATTACCATGACCTCCTCAACAGATACGCCATCGTCGAAAACTGCTTGTCAACC
Organism: Dicrocoelium dendriticum; assembly: GCA_944474145.2. Taxonomy (NCBI): domain Eukaryota; kingdom Metazoa; phylum Platyhelminthes; class Trematoda; order Plagiorchiida; family Dicrocoeliidae; genus Dicrocoelium; species Dicrocoelium dendriticum. Next base: position 16,500,605 of record OX104060.1, on the reverse strand, counting down.
ACCAGCAATGCCTATGAAAACCCTAAATTCTTTTGCACCAAACCCCATAGTTTCGTCGAACTGGAAGTAACATTGACCATGTTCTAATAAAACAAATCCCTAGGCGCAATATTATAAGATGGACCAAGAACATTTAGAAATCCAAAAACGCCAACAGTGTGTATAGTGATTTTTGCACATATATAGCTGTTTTCACTTTGGTAACTTTGGTAACTTGTGAGATTGTATGCCTTTACTAATATTATGTAACGGCGTGTTTCATGAGCACTTTCTATATCATCTAGGAGAATCATTTGATTAGACGTATAGCAATTGCAGTTACCTAGTCATGGTCGCTCTAATCTGCTGGTTGTATACCTAACTCAGTTTAGATATACGTTTATACGTTTATTATCATATAACAGTAACCGAGATAATTGTTAGGCGCTGCTTGAAGGGCACTATACACAATGGACCTAGTCCTCCTTCCTTGCGTATAGCAGTCATCTACTATAGAATTTCCACTCGCACTATGGACTTGGAGGCGATCTGCCTATGCTCCTATCATTGGCCAGTGATGGAACGGCCACAAAAGTCTCCCTGGTTGATAAATTCCCAAAATTCTTATGCTTTTCCTTGAAGGTTCCAAGGACCAAACTGTTTCAAGTTCATTTCAAGGTCGATTATCGTACGGAATGGGACTGCATATAGCATTGAAGCCATATTATACTTGATTCAAAGGAATTCAGGGAGCCCACCCATTAAGGTGAAGTGAAGTGTAACTTGCTGAAGGTATAGCTGTAATAGTATGTTCCATGCCTGAAAACTGTCAATTTGATTACACTGCCAATAGTGATATATATTAGACAAAATCTTTGCTATATTTTCTTGGAAGTCGATATATTTATACCGGTAAGGTATCACAGCGAATTTAACTAAAAAATGAGAAATGATTTAAACAGTTATTACCGGAATTTATTGAACGAGTAAATCATTTATCCTAACTAATATAGATGGAATGCTTGCAAATTGTTAAAAATTTTAAACTTTATAAATACTGTGTAGATGTGTACACTGTTAGCTTGTTAACCTGTGTTTTGATCTAGATTTGATGCCCCTCTACTAGGCATGCGTCCTCTAGATTGACACATCGAAGGTGTACAACATTAGTCGTCTAATTTTCATACTGAATATGTTATAAATGGCCAATGAATATACCGTGGCTACAATAACGTAAACTATCGCCGATTTTCAGATTTCTACATGTGAAATCAGCGGAGAGTTCAGTGACTTATTGCTCTGATATTTACTCCTTCGCACATGACTAAGGTAGTCAGTTAGACGCTGCAGCTTTTTCGCTTGATGTTTACTGTCCACTAAACTGATAATTTCTAGTCGCTTGACTAACTGCATCAGATTGTAAAGATGTGAAGTTAACATATGATTAGGGCAACCGGTATCACTTAGCCGGTTGACAAAAGTTGCATTAAATTCCAGGGCTGCAGTGGCAGCATGGTTGAAACTGATGACGGCCACCCTTACGCAGCTACAACTTAACCTTTGGCATGCAGTGAGATAACACATGTGTTCAGCTCTGCTTAATTGTAGAACCATAGGCTTCATATGATCTTTGTCCATATATGTATCGAAAACATTATTTAAAATCCTTTAGGTACATTAAAGGATTTCAATCGGAGATGTAAAGAGGGTATTTGTTGTGCTGCCCTTAGTTTGGTTCCCAATCAAAAGTTTTAATAAAGTAGCTGAAAGCCTGTCCAATAGACTGATGATGAGTAGGGTTAATGATAGCAAAATTAATTGAGGGTAAATCTACTGGGAAGGGAATACTGCATCAGCTGTAGTTAAATCAAATTTTGGTGCACACCACTTTAGAGTTCAGTGCTTGTACGAATAGTAGTAATTAAATAGTTAAATGTTATCTTCATCGACGGTGCACAAAGCTGTTCCGTAGAAGGAACAGATCAAATAATGGTACAACATTCCATGACATTGCTTTAATACTTTTCCGAAAAAAACCTCGGCGCAATTTCGAATTAAGTAACACGGTTAACGGCTTACTAATGGCAAATTTAAAATTGCAAAGTATATAACGTTTTCTGATATCACTTGAAAGATTGCTCCAAATCTTTGAGTAGTGGGTTAGAGAGAAAGGTTCTTTGATTCTCGTAGTAAATTTTTGAATCATGACATTTGCCTCTTTGTTACGTATTGGATATCTGCTGTTTAAAATATACAAACATTGTTAGCAAGACCGCGAATTTAACAATTTGTGATTCTGTAAGGAATAAATAGGTTCAGCTTCATTCTACGAAGCCAACTTTTGTCAAATCCAAGTTTATCGTCTCGCTCTCTATATGCCAACTTTGAAGAATATCCACATAGCTCTTTCGTGAAGCGACTTTGGAACCTCTCCAGAGCCTGCTGGTCAGATTACTGCAGATTAGACTAGTCCACTGAACAGTATCACATACACGGCAATACATTTGATTTTTAAAGCGATATGCGAGATTCCGTGAGGTAAAAATGATGGCAGATGTAACCGGTGGTCTTCATGGCTTTCGAAAGCTGAAGTCACAATGTTTAGAAAAGTTAAACTTGACTGAATATCGTACGACCAAGTCGCGAACTGCCCTACATTGCGAGATATATGCGCTTTGTAGTAATGAACTGTCTGACGGTACTTGGCATTTGTACGACAAAATATTACACTTGTCCACGGCAAATGACATCTGCCACTGTTAGCACCAGCAGTCAAGGGCAGATAGGTCATCCTGAATGCGACGTACTGCTTCCTGGGTATTTGCACGTGGTTGTGAGTAGACAACTTTAATGTCATCAACAAAGATAAATGCAGAACCGTTTCTTGTTCTCTGGTATATATCTTTAATATAAATTAGAAAAAAAGAGGACCAAGAACACTCCCTTGAATCACTCCACTGGTATTTGCTTTCGGTTTAGAGAAATGGTCGCCGATGCGCATCATTTGATGTCTACCAATTAGATATGAAGACAGCCAAGGAAGATCGGTTCTCCAATGCCTATAACCTTCAGTTGGTTCAGCAACCTTCTATGAGGCACTCTATCTAATGCCTTTTGCAGCCGTTATGTGGTTTAGTAAGTCAGTCTGGCATATTGCGCAGGATCGACTTTGCAAGAAGCCGTGTTGCTAATTGCTGACGATGCTAGCTCTGTTCAAAAATACAAACAGTTCATAATTCACGATCCTTTTTATTATTCAAGATAAGATGGGTGTGTGATTAATGGGACGAATGTTTGTAACCTCGTGCGCAGCACCATTTTTATGTCGCGGGATAATGACAGAAGCTTTCATTGATTAGCGTATACTCCTTTGTTAAAAGAGAGTGTAAAGATGTTGAGCGAAATCAGAAGGAACTCACTACCCCTGCTTTTTATTAAACAGAGGATAATCCCATCAAGGCCTGCGCACATTGATGAGCATAAGCGAGAGACTTGACCAGTCATTTTCGCTATTGTGAATTCCACCGCGCATAGACTTACATTGCTGTGCGGCGCGATAAGTGCTGTTGTGTCTGATGAATCATTGACAATTGATTTGACAAAATGAGCACTTTAATCACCTGGTGCGTCGTAGTAGGTTCCATCAAGCATGGTGATAAAAATGTTGCTGCAACGCGAACCGCGGGCACGGAATAGTTTGACTAGCTTAGCTGTTTTGCTAGGGCCGTTCAGAGCTTTATACTCTTTTGACATGAGAGTTTTGTCATTTTGATGCCTTTGTTCTTTGACGAGCTTGGACTGCTGTAATAATAGTACAAAGTCAGCACTTAACCTGAACTTCTGCTTAATCGTATGATGCTTTCATGCTGCCTTCGACGCCTGGTGATAGGATTTTTGTTTAGTTTGGTAAGCACAGTTGATTGGAACTGCTGGATAGATCCAAAAGGCAAACCTAATATAAAACAGGTCCGTCGCATATTGAGGACATAAAGAGAGAAAGAAGTTATCCCAATTCATCGAAAATACCCCATCGTTGAAAGAGTTCCAGTTGACGCGACTGAACGGACGATAATGCATTGTGTTCTGTACATCGGCCATGCGTAGTTTTAGGCGGCGTTTGATCACGCGATGATCGCTTCCTGGAAATTCATCTAGAACGTTAACACTGATTGCAGATATACGCAATGAAAAAATTGAGATCCAAAGTGCTTTCAACTCTAATAGGTTGGGAGACAAGTTGTTGCCAGCCATTCATTTATTATGGTTATGTGGGCGCAGTTCGCTCTCCCCGCCCTAAATGATATGTGTTGAATCACACAGTTAAAGTCCTATATCGTGTTCCAAAGTTTTGTATGCTTATTCAATTTTATCGCCTCACCAGCCACTTAGGTTATGAGTAGCTATCGTAACATGCGCAAAATTCCGGCTGCTTGGAAAAAGTACCGAGTCAAGCGCGTACACGACTGTATTTCTGCATGATGTAATCATTTCATTTGGTGCATAAAATAAAAATGGGCATGTGAACTGCAGAGAGGGATATGCATTAAGCTAAACGGAACTACTCAACATGAGAAAATTGTCACATGACCGTGGGGAGAATGATTCTGATACTGGCCAGTTGCTAGGCAAAGATGAATGTATTGTTACTAAACTGAGCTATATTAAACCAATGGACAACAAAGTACGTCGCAGTTTCTCGTCCTCAACAAGTAAGGAATACGTTCCTTGCGATGTTTCATAAAAGTTTTTCTCTAAGCAATGTTAAAATATCCAGAAGATTGCGAAATCATTCATTTCGGCTATGATTATTAACTATTTTAATTTATGGGTATGGTTCCTACTGTTCTATTAGAAGACACTTTAGACATTATCTGTCTTCATACTGACAAAGCGGAGTATCCAGCGTACAACCTTATCTTGTTATTAAATGATAGAAAAATAGGCATTCATTTTCTGTTAATTAGAATAGTGAATGATCAAATTAATGGTGTAGACGTGTTTAGTACAATTGGACCAACGATGACTTACGTCATATCGCGCCGCTTACTTACAGAATAAATACTTTTATAACTAATGCCTTGATGATCGTTGTGGTAAATATAGCGCAGCATAATGCATACTTAATTATGCTTGAAGAAGTCGGCTCTTGCAGAAGAAAAAATGAATACGACTTTATTTCTTGGACCTTGAGGTAAGTAAAATTGCATGCGTACTCGGTCTGCGCATTGTTCGCCCACATGGCCAGGGCAATATCTCAACTTAAACTATGTTTGTTAGATAAACTGCGACCGAGCAGTCGTTTGCAATGTCTTAAAATAGTTGCAAACTATGTTCACGTGTTACGTGTGACAAATATGTTGAGACATATGTGAACAACAGTAATGTGAATAACGTACTCCACGAAATTTATCTCGCGATACATGGACGCAGAAGACAGTGAGAGGGGACGAAACGTTTCGCTACTTATATGGTGTTCGGCACGCTACAATCCAAAGGAAATAATAATACGAACAGGTTACGTTATTTCGTGTGTTCTTAATTAGTCGTTTACAAACGTACACTGGGAGGATGTAGTGAGTACATGTGACACGGAATCATAAGGTAACCACTTTGAAACTGGCGTACGGGGTCATCTCTTCCAGTGGCTGATCCTATGCCTGGCCATGGCAAACCTGAGCTCTACACAAGGTCAATTTGCTGGCACAGGTTGGGCTTCAGCCGACGGATTGAGGTAGCCTCGGCAAACCGGAGCAGGGTTGGACTGTTCTACTAACTGATGACCTTGAACCAATTATTATAGTCTTGACACATTGTAAACGAGTAGGTGTCGAGCAATAGAGCTTGCAAGTAGCATAGGACTGCTCATCGCTAGGTCACGCGGAACATGCTCCAAAATCCTTGTACATACTATCCGCTCAGTGCGACCAGTTTACACGCTACCGTATTTAAACTGGTACACGCAGTAGGTCGCGGCTTGAGGGAGAGTTTTATCTAGGTTAGATGGGTGCAGCAACTTTCTGGTTTGGCGTAATAAAACTAACTCAGTTGCGTAATAACACCACTTTACGGAGTGCCATAGTCGGTTACAATATCTCTTACCTGTTTGTTCCCTATTAAAATGTAGGGTGATGAACACAATCTTGGGACATAAGGTTGGTTTCTCTTTCGGTGGTATTCTTCCCCATGTCTTGCAGTAAATTTACTAGGGTACCTATCACCGCATAATGTTGTTACGATGCGCTATGTTGAAATTTATCAAGGAAACTGGTTGCATGAGTTTGCATTATGATCTGCGTCGGATTAAAATAGAGCGCTGTAACAGTGGGAAAATGGCACTTATGTGACGATCTACTGTGCTAACCCAACCCGGACAATACAGACGCTCAAATTATCGCCTTATGTGTCACCTTCCACATTATTTAGGATGTTACGTTGAACGAAATAATATTAAGCTACCGACTAGGACTTCAGAAAAAATTCTAGTTAATGTAGGTGCCTTTCGTCCAAATTTTCTGATAGCCGTTACCGATCTGCATAAGATTACTTGCTCTGCGAGCAATAATCACAAGCCATCGTTCAGCCTAACTAATAACAGAGCAGGGCCCGTCTACTTAAGCTTGCTGTCTAGTTTACGTTTGGCTATTATCCAAGTTGTGCAAAAGTAAGAGATTAATGACTAGGCTTGCTTTATCCTGCTTAGGTAAAAGATGGCTGTAGTTGTAGATGAATGCAAATTGCTTTCTGTTATAAGAAAATCAACTAACCTACTGAGTGCATCTGAACGGTTGAGGCGGCAATTCGGCTTACTTGACTTAAAAGTATTCAGTTAAACGTCGTGCATAAATGCAATACTGATGGCATTGAATGTTAGTTAATACTGCATGTAAGTCATTAATAACATCTGCTGAAGACTTCTCGTCAAGCTAAACATCAAAGTGATAATTGTGTGGCGGTCATTTGTGGCATTTATACTTAACTTTCCCGGGAACAGCCAAGTAGACACTTACTTGAAACTTGCGAAAGAACCTTTGTTGGAATTTCGCGATCCCTGAAACATCTACAACTATCCGAAGTATTTTCTTATATAGGTCTACCACGAATGATGATTTCAGTTACTTGACTGCCCTTTGTGGTGGAGAACAATTCAGGCCTACACTTGAGGAGAACCTAAAGGAACAGCAAAATAATGCAAAAACCGATGCGTGAAAAAACTTTCCTAAGTTTTTTTGCATTTTAACAACGAACAATGAACAATGAATTTATACGGGTTAAGAAGCGTTACTTTACAATCCCCGTTGGATAGTTGGTGGGGATATCAACATAACAATTATGATGAAGAGGATAGTAAAGTAGTTAATACTTTAAATACGAAAATAAGGACTTCTCGTTTTCTTCGCTGCAGTCCTGCGATCCACTTAGATTCACAACACCCACAGTTAACAACAAATAATTCCAGGGTAACCTCCAGGTGTAGGATGGAGACATAGTGTTAAGTAACAAAGTGTAAGTGGATGAGTGCATCGTCCAACCGTCTTTTAAATATTGTTAGTGTCGGTGCAGAAACGACCGATTCTGGGAGAGCATTCCACGGACAGACACGAATGGAAAAGAAATTTCTGCGGCACTCCAGACGACTGTATTGTTCTGCGAGTTTTAATGAGTGGCCCCTCAGGTTTGTATTGCTGCTGAGTTGTAGTAAAGGGCGGCACACATGCTGTGGGTCTCGCAGAATCAAGTATGTCATAATCAGGTCGCCTCGTAGCCTGCGCTAACTTCCACTGAACAATCCTAATCGTCGCAGCCTCTCCTGGTAGGACCGATTGCGCATTCCAATGACGTTCTTAGATGCCCGGCGTTGTGGCTGCTCCAGTGCATTAAGATCGTGTTTCAGCCATGGATGCCAGGCTTGAATTGCGTATTCGACATGGGGGCGAACATATGCACTGAGCATTTGTCGAAATATGGAGCTGTTTATTTGTCCAAACGCCCGCCTCAACAGCCCGACGTGTTGGTTCCCGGTCTTCGAGGCCTTTTCGGATTGCCTGGAGCAACCCAAGTCATTTTGAACCAGGACACCCAAGTCACGTTCGAGAGGTGATTGTTGCAGTACATCCGTTCCGAGTCGGTATGAGTAGCTGCCCTGATGTCGGATGGAAAGCACCTTGCATTTACTGACGTTGAAATGCAATAAGTTTTGGATCGACCATTGATACACTGTATCTAAGTCACTTTGGAGCACATGTTGGTCGGCGTTCGTCTGGATCCTGCGTCAGATATTGATATCGTCGGCAAACATTAGGAAGTTTGAAGCGATTCCCTGTGCAAGGTCATTAATGAACACCAAAAACAAACGTGGACCTAGAACCGAGCCTTGCGGCACACCACACTCGACTTGTATGGGGTCCGATAAAGAGTTCCGAACTCTGACCACTAATTGCCGTTGAAATCGAAAGTTGGCGATCCAGCTTAAAAGAGGGTCGCCGATCCCGTAATGCTGCAGCTTGGATAGTAGTATCCGATGGACTAGGCGATCGAAAGCCTTAGAAAAATCCAGGTATATCACATCAACACCTTCTCCAGCGTCGGCTGCCTCGGTCCAACTACTGCGTGCAATTAGTAAATTAGTTGTACATGACCGCTGTCGACGGAAACCGTGCTGTTCAGGAGTGATGAGGTTGCAGTTTTCCAGATAGCACACCAGTGCATCGGCAACTATGGATTCCATGAGCTTGGAGAGTATAGGAAGAAGGGTTACTGGGAGGTAGTTGAAAGGATCAGTTCTGCTTCCACCTTTGTGAATCGAGCTTATTATTCCAAGCTTCCACATGGCGGGAACTTGGTACTGGTCTAAGCAGTGCTAAAAAAACTGAGCTAAAGGTCCTGCCAGTTGGTTTGCTGCTGCTCCCAATGCCTCAGGACGAATGGCGTCGACACCCGTCGAGCTGTGTTTGCGTAGAGAGTTCAGCTTTTGCAATACAGCCTCTGCGGTAAAATTGATGTGGGTTAGTCCTGGTGAGCAGAATACAAAGCTTAGTAGATCGCTTGGTGGCAAGACCCTTTGAAACGTGGGGGCGTATTGCATCTGCAGCGCGTTTGCAGCTTCCATGGACGTTCTTGTTGGGCCATCAGCCGTCTTGAGTGGAGGAAATCCTTGCCTCACCTTTCGCAGGCTATTAACGTGCTTGTACAGCAGTTTGTGGTTAGCACTGAAGGTTTTTGCAATGTTCTGCTGATAGGCGGCTTTGTCTTCTCTTAACAGTTGAGTGCAGTGGTTACGTTGGTCTACGTAGTTGTCCCAAGTTTCTGGTGCTGGAGCTTCTCTGTACACTCGCCATGCTGCGTTGCGTACTGTCATCCATTTTCGGGTTCTGCTCCTACCGAAAGAAACGGATTTGCACTTATTGTAAGCTTATATCTCTGAAGCCTGTGCAATCAGCTGACTGAATGTGTTGACGAACTCGAGCCAGGCGACTTCCGGGGGTTCTTCTTCGAGGAAAGACCATGTTGTGGCGCTGACTAGCTGGGCGAGTCGGTCGTACCTTATGATGGTTCGCACAGTATCATCGTTATCATTCCGATATTCTGCATAGAAGACGAAGTTGAAACTGATGACTGCGTGATCCTGCGACCCAACGGGCAGTCTAAAATCAATGCATCAATCATATGCTCCTCGTTGGTAAGCACAAGATCCAGCACAGATGGCCTGTTACCAGTTCTGAACCGAGTGGGCAAAGTGATGTGGTTGTAAAGAGGAGCAGTAGTTGCTAGATCTTGTAAATCGGTTTTGAATTGTTCACCGGTTGTGGCAGGGGCTTCTAAACAATGTACGTTGAAATCACCCATGATAAGAATATGAGTGTACTTCGGTTGCAAACTGCACCTTAAAGCAGCCATTAGGTGGTAGTCGGTTTCGGGTGTTGAGTTAGGGGCGCGGTACACCAAGGTAATTAGGCAAGCGTCCCTGCCTTTTAACTGCAACCGGCACCAAAGAGAGTCGGGGAACTGCGAAGCTGAATCCTCCACGGCTTCGTACTGTAAGTCCTTTCGGTAGTACAGGATTACCCCTCCTTCTTTTGTGAGACTATCGTTCCGGATCAGTGACATGCCGGGTAGCGAAAATTCAGCGTCCGTCATCCCCGTGTGCAACCATGTCTCGGTGACACCAATGACAACATACGAGCCGGAAGCTTGGCGATCTTTCAGTTCAGCCAGTTTGTTAGAAAGTCCCTGAGCATTTGTATACAAGCAGGCCAGTTTATCGGTCTCTAGGAGCCCGCAGAGAGGTGAAGCTGTCAAGTGTGGGAGAATGCCGACCGATGGGAGGACGGCAGTTATTCGTTTTTTTGATGAGTCAGTGATACCTCCTTTGCAACTTGATTCGGCCAAGGTGCGTCCCAGCCTACGTTTAGATCTACGTCAGAGTCAATTAAAGCAGCCGTCAAGTTACAATTCTGTACATTCGTCAGGATGCTTGCTGCTTCAGTTGCTTTAATACTTGAGCTGTGCGAATTGTTCGCGACCTTTAACCTAATTTCGGAAGGAAGATGTTTCCGATTTCTCCGCCATCGATCCAAAACATCCTTTGCTTGTTGCTCTGACTGAACCACAAGTTTTAGGATTCTAGGGCCGCATCCTCTATAATTCGATGAGGGAGGTATCCTGGGTAGCGATAGTGCCACAGCATCATCCAAAGAAAGTGTTTCACGAATGAACCTCCACTGTTGTAAATCGTGCTTTCCGGTCTCTTGAACATCGTTAGAAGGATGTTCTGGCACGTCATGTATGAAGATTGTGTTTAGGCGGTCTTGCTTGCTGTGCCCCTCTTCGGTGTTTCGTTTTGGTAGCATTACAGTTGCAATAAACTAGAAAACTAGGGCTCAAGTTTCAAGCCCTTGCATACGAGACACGTAATATATCAAAATACTGGGGTATATATGCGAAAGGTTACTACTTTCTCCTGTTTCGTTGGTTTAGCATTTATTACACGAGCTAATCACACAGACGAAACAGCAAAACTTGATACGGTTTTTCCTACATCCCGTGATCATAATCGAATATGAGTCTAATACCGGAATAAACGGTTACTCACTCCCAGCGGAAGAAGTAAAAGCCTGTTGTTTATATGTGTTAAATATTTAAGCGTAGAAGGGTTCTGGTGGAAGCTTAGTGTTAGGAATCATTATGGTAATACGGAATATTGAATACTGTATTATAGAGCAAGTAGAAATGAATTTTGTACAACTCTTTCGAAATATGGTGAAAAACGTTATAAAAGTTTTCAGCCGTGAATATCGTTGTCGTTCTAATGTGACATTTAAAATATCTGGCATACGATATTTCAGGATTCACAAATGTGATATATCATCGTAAGTGTGCAGTCGTTCTCTGAATCGAATAGTGGCAACATACAAATCTAACAACGTTTTGAACTGCTGCACAGATGTTGCCTCAATCACATGTTCAGGTAAATTGTTCCAAATGTTTACCACTCTCAGTTCAAAGCACAGTGGGTGGGGAACACATTTCACATCCAGCACGACAAGTTTGTATCTGTGTCCGCGTGTGCTGCATGGTCCTCGTAAGTGCAGCGTTGGTCTTAGCATTGGGAAGTCACCGAGATGTAGAATACGGCAGGTCTTAATGAGGTCGACTCGCACCCGACGGTAGGACAAGGTGTTGAGTCCTATTTTCTCGTACCGGTCTTCATACCCAAAGCCAAGTTAACTCGGGATGAGTCTGTTAGCAACGTGTTGGACCCGTTCGATCTTTTGTGCGTCGCCTCGGGTAATCGGAAAGTAGGCGGGCGAACCGTACTCTAGCATTGGTCTAATGATAGAAGAGAACAGGCGAGTGGCAACCTCTTCAGACCATGTGCAGAAGCTACGTTTGAGCGCCCAAAGCATGCGCAGTCCGTTCCGATATAGCCTGTTCGTGTTGTCCACGGACTTCAAATCGTAGCGTGAGAGTACACCTAGGTCCTTCACGGAGGGTGTGGGATATAGCGTTTGGCCGTCAAGGGTGTAGGTTCGGCCGTTAGCACCCTTCCACAGGCTCATGAATACAGACTTGGCTGGGTTGACCGGGAGAAGAATTTCTGCAGACCATGTGGACAAGCGGTTGAGATCTTGCTGAAGTAGGCCACAGTCATCGAGAGCGTCGATTTCTCTCCAAATCTTCATATCGTCCGCAAACAAGGCACACAGCGACCAGAGAAGCTGCGGTAGATCGTTGATGTGGATCAGGAACAGTGGGCCCTAGCACAGTGCCTTGAGGCACGCCACTTGTAGAGGGATACCAGTCAGTTAGATGGTCGTCGACCTGTACCCTCCACTTTCTTCCAACAAGAAAGTCGCGGATCCATCGGTGCAGTGAGCCACCGACACCACACGTTCTGAGCTTGTGGAGGAGAACCTCATGGCTGACCTTGTCGAAAGCTTTACTGAAATCGATGGATATCACGTCGACGGACTTCCCCTTGCTTATTGCCCTCAACCACTCATGCCTCGTCACAAGCAGGTTCTTAATGCATCAGCGACGTTGCATAAAACCGTGCTGTGCGGGCAGCAGTACCTAGTTTGACTGTAGCAAATGCAGCAGTCCCTTCTTCACGATTTTCTCAGCAACCTTTGCAAAATAGGTATCAGACAAATTGGCCTGTAATTGTCTACTTTGCTAGGGACGCCGCCTTTCGGAATAGGCTTCACCACCGAACATTTCCATTCAACCGGCAACAAACCTTCGGAGAGCGACCTGTTGAAAAGGTCAGTCACGACAGAAGAGAGGATGATCGAAAGTGACTTGAGAACCAGTAGGTGAAGCCCATCAGGTCCGGCAGGTTTGGTGTCGTCAAGGTTGGCGAGTAGTTGACCTACCTTTTCAACGCCGCAATGCAGACTATAGAGTTCGGTAAAAGTGGTACACGTCGAACTCGGAAAAGACACCTGGTTATTCGCAAATACAGAAGCGAAGTGCGCGGCCAACGCGGACGCACGCTCAGTGCTGGAGGTTGGGGGCTGTCCATCCATGCTATCCAGCACTGGCACATCATCTGACGGCTTCAGGCGTCGCTTCACGTATGCAAAGATTCTCTTTGGGACGGTCTTCGCGGCTAATGCGAGCTGCTCTTCAAAGTGTCGGCGATTATTCTTTTTTGCACTGTTGCAAAGGTTCCGCTGACATTTATATCCTTCATAATTATTGGCAGAGCCAGAGAGGAGGAATTTGTCAAACAGACTGCGCCGCCTCCGAGCCATGTTTCCATACTCTTTGTCAAACCAATGCGGCGTGATCGGTCCAAGCTTCCGATATTTCAATGGCACAAATTGGGAACACAATAATGTCAATCTCTTTTTATAAATATTCAACAAACTTCCACAGATGCAGCTTGTGACAGAGACCAATGCAGCTGTCTCGCGGATTGAGCTAGACCATCGAAGTCCGTTTTCCAGCAATTGGGAGCTGGTTGCAGCGGATGTGAATACGGCAAAGATAATTCCATATCAGCTATCAGTACTCTGTGGTCGCTCATAGCCAGGGGCTCCAGGATCCTAACGTCACGCACTCGTTGATCGTAGCTCGTTAACATCAGGTCGAGACAGGACGGCGTTGAACGTGTTGATATGTGTGTTGGCTGGCATATGTGTTGCGATACACCAGTTTCAAGTACCAAATCCACGAACTTTGCTTCAACCTCACTATGTCCAGGCATCAAATGCACATCAGGCCATCGTATTCGAGGACATTTAAAATCTCCCATAAGTAGAAAGTGTGGATGACTCATGTGGGTCGGAGGAATAGACAGCCAATCCAAACAACGAATCAGGGGCTGCGATAACCTGCGCTCACAAGCAGTTCTCCGAGCCTGAGACGGATGGAGCACCACAGGAGCTCACACAGACCATCGTCACTTTGGTAGGTGCACACAAGTCTCCGACGCAGGGAAGACCGGATGTAAAGTTATACTACCCACTGCCGACGGATCTTCAAGAACAATTACTTTATCAAACGGGGTGGGTATATGGTATCAATGTTAAGTGCTATGTTATTGACGTTAACAGTGTCAATGTTATCGTCGAAAAGATATGCTGTTTCCGACAACTCTGCCACAGTAGCTGATGAACAGGCAATTGAGCTGTGGAATGGCGTCCTTGGATGCACGGGAAAAACTGCCTGCCATCGTCAATGTTCTCTTAATATTGGGGTTTTACCTGAAGCAATTTTCAGGGACTTAAACGTATGTTTCGCAGAAATTTGGTCACGTTTTCCGATAAACTCGGTGGCACTCAAAGCATCTGCAAATTGAAGAGTATGGGATAGAAGGGTTGCTGAATCTTATTTATCAACATCATAGAAAGGCAAGGCACATTAGTCATACATCTAGCTCGAAGTAAAATATTCTGTATGGAAGTTATGGCATTTTTGTCAGAAATATTAAAGACTACCTCATTTTTTGGGCAGCTCACCCTATTGAAGGCTTTTGTGGCTATCATATCGACAAATTCCCCTACAGGAATTCCGTGTTCCGCATTTGTACCGCTTGGTGTCTGTAGTAGGTTAGTCATAGGCCCAATTTTGTTAAAGATTAGGTGTAAACCATCATCGATTGCTATTTTTGATTCTTAACTCATCCAGTTCATTACGAATGGTTCACAAATTTTCAATGGCACCGAGTAGGGAAGCCAGCCTGATCATGTTTGATGCTAGTCATATTTTTGCTTTTTATGTGCTTTAGCAGTAACTGTAGCTTTTACTGAACATCGCGTTTTTACAGCATTAACGGATAGAGTAGTAGCAGTGAGATCCGCGAGATTTTGGGTAGTCTCTGTTCTTGCTTACGAATTAAAAAAGAGCTTTTCGTACTCAAGTTGCTAGCAAGCATTTCTAAGTAGAACAATCGTCGGGATGTTACGATGGTACACGTACAGTTATGTAGTTCTAAGACTGGATAATACGACTTAAGGTTCCAAATACTACCAGCAGTACTCAAGCATGGCCTTACAGAAACCAGACTACAAACAAATGCATTGTTTGAAATCTGCCTTCAAGCAACTGAATTCACCATGAGTGTGGGTAATCCGCCGTTGCGTCACAAGCTGGCGGCTTGTTCGTCCTTCTCGTTTATTCGTAATCTGTTTCGGTCCGGCAGTCTGCGCCTGGGCAGTGAATACTTCTTCCACTTTCACTAGTCCATGGTAGTAACATTATCCTTCCTGTATTGACCGATCGGTGCCAATTAGGCCACTTTCGTGTCACGTACACGTGGGATGCCAGCACGTTAACCACGCAGCTGTTGAATTCTCGCCTAAGTCCGGAGTGGTAGATGGTGACGCACAATCACCAGTCAGTCAAATACAGATGTCCACCTTACGGTCAGACGGCACGTTGAGGAGTAGGGAGAAAGAGTGCTGGATGATCGATGGCACGAGCATGTACGATCGGTTGCAAGTCAGTGGCAGGTCATTTCACCAATTCACTCAGCCTACAAAAAAACGCTGAAACAAAAAATCACCGCAACATAACTGAATCAGTCGATAACTAATGAACTTGCGATCCTGACTCTCATACGTCCAATCACACGCTTTTGGCTGTCAGCATCCCTGGCTCCTTAACCGACAATGCAACTATGAATTCCACGTAGCTCCAGCTAGGTGGTTGAAGTCTAACCCGCTTCTGGCAAATGTTTGGCCACAGTGCTCCAGGACGTGGTGGGTTGTCGTTTGGTAGGCTTTCTCCCTATACAACGTCACCACTGTGATGAGGTGGATGTGACACTCGTTCAACTAAACTCACGGCCGCGTGGGTACCCAGCCAAATACCCCGTACCACCGACGTCACTCATCCATTCGCACACTATCCACTCGATCAATTCTAAATGTAGAGAAAATATGCAAACCGGAATAAGAGCTAAACGCATGCACCGCAAAATACATGTATAAAATCACAGCTACAATGTTAGTGGCCAACCTGCACAATTTTTTATGTTCCCCTACTTCTATTTGTACCTTTAGCATAATCATGCCTATACAAACGTGTCTCACATTGTCCGAAAATAAAGAATTTATTTTCATTTATAATCATTCCCGTGCATCACTTTTTTCGAAAACATCGCAGTAAAAGAATAATCGGAGGATGCATAATATATCTTTATCCCACATTTACAGCTGAACTGGTTGAACATTAGCCACTAGTAAATGTCGCAGCAAATCTATGGATATTCAACTAAAAAGCATCAATTTTCATTTTACTTAGATTTGTCTACAACCTGTCGAATTCATCATCCACGAATGTTTCCCAGATCACTATAGCTTTCGAATTTACACCTGTGATGTCACACAAGCAAACGGTAATTGCAGGTGACTTCAGCGTACCGTTGATACTATGGTCTCCCCAGACATCGTAGTCCATACACACAAAATTCCTTTCTGCTCTCAGATCCGGTGGCTAGACACAATGCGTTAACAACCTGACTAGATTACATGATACTTTGGACTTGGTCTTTACAATGAGTTTCTTCACCGCACAGCATACGTCTCAGACTCTTTCCACGATAGCGACAACAAAGGATACGCCCCAACTTCTGCGTTAGAATGGCCACCAAAGGAGCCTTTCTTCCTTATTATTCAAACAACAGGATAAAGTAAGAACAGTTTGGTCAAATAAACCAATATTCTGACTTCAATCTCCTGCTCTTCTCCAACAGTGCTTGCATAGACTTGGGGTACTATTATCGTCAGTCTCATTAGCCCAATATTATTCTTGGTTCAAAAGACAAGCCTGTCATCATGTTCAAATTGTTGCAACCGAACATTAAATCAGTCGGATATCCAGCAAACTGATCGCACGTTACAACACAACTGGTGATTTTACACTAATCTATCAGTGTCATGGGAGCGGAACCCGGAAGAGATCCGATGGAAGGCGCACCACTGACGAGACCCAGGTAACGGATGCAACCCTGTCCGTTGTATTCCCAGACTTGCCAAACCTAGCTAGTGGAAAGTAGTTCGTGATGAACTATATCTCCATAATACCGAAATCTCAACTACTCATTAGTAATCTGATTCTTTAAAATGCCTACTGCAATCTACCCACATTAACATTTCGACAGATTTCCACGCATGAGCTCCTTAACAATATTTTTCTTTGGCTATGCCACGATGCCGGACAAATGTGAGGTGCAACTTCTTTCTAACCTTATATGATGTTCTGTGCGATCGGTTCATAATAACAAGCAGGTAATTTTAGAGTACGCAATCGTTTCGATGCTAGCTGATACTATATAGTTATATACTTATTCACAGTCTGTTAACAGACATTGCACCATCAGAACCACGGCAGAAGAAAAAGGTGAAGAAGATGGGAACACTAATGCGATTAAAAAATATTGGAAACGATTTTTTTGGTTTTACACACGCCATTTTGTATTTTTTGTTTTGTGAGGTTTTGTGTGTATCAAAGTGATGGTGAAATTGGGGAACAACATTGCCGCCACTGATGTATTTTGCGGGCCATGACACCCAACGTTTCCAACCACTGCAATTCAGCATCTCGTGGTCCCCAACCTGGAAGGCGGACTGGTCCGACTGCTGCCAAACTTGAGGTCGCCTTCTTCATACTCCTTCTCCACGTCATCGGCTGTCCACCGGGGCACTTTTTCCAATCGCTCCCTGGGAGTGCAAATAGCGCTCGACGTGGAAGGCGATGGGCTGGCATGCGCAGAACATGCCCGATCCAGCGCATGCGATGCCGGAGAATAACGTCTTGAAGACTGGCACTATTCGCCCCAAGCACGCGGTCTCTCGCCTCTGCGTTGCTTACGTGGTGTTGCCACCACATCCTAGCAATCCTTCGTAGACAGCGATTATCAAAGACTGATAGCCGCTTCATATCTTCCGAGCGAATAGGCCGTCTCACAGCCGTACAGGAGTACTGCACGGACGGAAGCATTGTACATCCTGCCCTTGAGCTTGAGACTGACATCACGACGACGCCATAGATGTCACAGTTTGATGAATGCAAGGCAGGCCTTTGCAATCCGTTGTGAGACTTCATCTCCAACACCGCCACCAGCCGTGATGCACCTCCCTAGGTAAGTAAAGCAAGGGACTTGCTCCAGAACATGTCCAGCAATGGTGAGCGCGGGATCAGGCACCTGCCAATCCTGGAGCAGCGTTTTACATTTCCCCGGAGTGAAGCATAGGCCGTACTTAGACGCCTCCATCGCCAAGCTGTCCAGAGCGTTCTGGACGGATTGTGGGTCGTCCCCCAGCATGGCGATATCTTTGGCGTAGTCCAAGTCCGTGACTCTGTCTCCAGGGAGAAGCTCAACACCGCAGTCTTGGACACCTTCCAGGGCTCTTTGGAGAACATCTTCGATGGCGAAATTGAAGAAAAAAGGGGAAATAGGGCAACCTTGGCGAACACCGCTGGTCACAGCGAATGAAGAGGAGTGCGTGCCGTAAGCCCTAACTTTGCACGACGTGTGACTGTAAAGTACTTTCAGAATGGTTACAAACTTGTCGGGCATATCTTTCTTCAGTAAACAGTTCCACAACGCAGATCTATCTACTGAATCAAATGCCGCTCGGATGTCCAAAAACACTACGATTGTTGGCCGCCGGTGGATGTGACGAAGTTCGAGAACTTGCCGAAGCGTGAAGATTTGGTCGATGCAGCCGCGGCCTGGACGAAATCCGGCTTGTGCTTCTCGGGAAAACTCCTCTCTAGTCGTTGAAAGCCTGCCAAGTAGGACCGACACGAAGATTTCGGATGCGACAGAGATTAGGGAGATTCCGCGGTAGTTGCAGCAATCGGCGCGGGAACCCTTCTTGTGAATGGGGACAATGACTTATTCTCCACATGAGCTCGGAACCTTCTCCTCAGTCCAAACTTTCGTGAACTGCGAAACATTTCGCTGATACGTACACTCCCACCATCTTTGAATAGAGCTGGTGGTAGGTTGTCGGGACCCGAAGCTTTGTGGCGTTTCAAAGATTGGACTACATTTCGAATCTCTGCTTCATTTGGGGGGAATGTGGAGACAGGCCAAGCATTATACAATGGGGCTGGAGGTGTCGCATGGGACTGTGTCGGGTGGTTGAATTGAAGAGCGAAATGCTCTGACCAGCGACCCAATCGTCTGTGAAGGTTGGTGATCTTCGTGCCGTCTGCCTCGCAAATCGTCTGGCTGATAGCGTGGAAATTGCAATCAGTGGCCTTGATGATGTAAAACAGATGGCGGAAGTTGCCAGCTGATGCAGCGGCTTCCATCTCACCAGCTTGTTTTGACCACCAAAATTCACGATCAGAGCGAAGGCTTGCTTTCAGCTGTTGCGTAATAGACCGGCGGTGTTCGTTGTACTCTGCGCCAGCAGGCACCGCCCGTCGACGATCCAGCAATTCTGATGATCTTCCCGAGATCCAGCATTTGGGAGTGGAGCGAGTGAGGCCACAGCTGGACAAACCGGCCAACAACAAGGCTTGCAGGAGACTTGACCAGTGTTGATCAACATCCAGAGTGTGAGAGAGAGGGAGCTATTCGCGAAGGTTTTGTTGGTAATCTCTCTTCACCATTGGGTCCTCCAACTTGTAGGCGTTCAGTCGGGTGTGTTTTGACCTAGGCAAACCACCAAAACGCATGCAAACGGTCGCACACACCAGTGCATGATCGGTATCGACGCATGTTGACCAAAATGATCGGCAGTCGCGTACAGGATTATTACATCTTGTTCCTGTGGGAGATCAACTACAACTTTTTAATGAAAGCAAAGGAAATTCTAATAGGAAGGATACCAAAACTGCAGGCACTGTAAACAGTCATCAGAATTTACGATATCCTGAAAGTGCACCAATATATTCCATCTTCATATAAAACACAAAAATGTTAGATATAAGGGTTGGCAGTATTTCAGCGAAATCCATGACCACAAATTCATATTACCTGTACGTATAGAGGATCTGTGCCAAGTATGGACACACCTACTCATTTGATCAGAAATATACCTGGTAGTATTATTGTCTGTAAAACTATAGCGCTAATGGTGTATTTATGAAGATTGTTCTTAACTTGGATGATGTTAGAGGCGTAGAAAGTAAGACAAAACCAAAATCCAAGTTGCTTAGTATTTGTAAATTACCAAATTTTTATCATAGTAGATCAATGACAACAGTCCATAAATATTTCTCCATCAGACGGTTAGACCTTTATCCTCTAAATAACTGTGCACAATAATTTACTGATATCTACACAAAATAGAGAGGGTCATATTAAAATGGAGGACTGAAATTCACTTTAAAGTTTTCCACAATCTCTTAATACACAGTGCTTCAGTATCAGCTTGAGGTCTGGTTACCATTTCGCAAGTATGGCCAAGCGACTGAGAGAATGAAAGGTGGGGAATATTGCGAGTACCAAAGTTAGATCCGACAGCAGATAATATTGCACCATTTGTATCGAGAGCAAAATGCACATTAAGGGGCAACTAAGTGGTTGTGTGATCCATTCGCCTATTTTTATTAAGCCTTAAGCATAAGCTGTGGTTTCACACGGATTATCTGTAACCGGCGCAAAAATGTAGCTGATATTGGAGTTTCGAAGCTACTCTATGCCAACACTGCGATCCACCACTGACTAGCTTCGTCCTGATTTGGACTCGTTAGGGAAACATAGCTCAAGGTGACTGGTAACTGATAGCTTGCACTCCAAATCTGCAACATTTGTGTGCTATACTCCGTTGCAGGTTAAACGAAACGCAACCTGAAGCTGCCAAATGGACATGTGAATCAACGGTACCTGAAATGGGCTGAAAATTGTGACATCTGAATAATTTTACCTGTTTGTGCAGGTTTCAATATGGTGGTAGAAGTTTGGGATAAATGTTCTACCGCAAACACCAACTCATCGCTCACATCTACATTTTGAGACATGAAGTATGTGCGTTAATCATACAGTTGATCAGAAACTACTTCTGATATGGTTTACAGCTGCATTTAAGTTTCCACTTGTTTATGCATGCAGCGAAAAGTTCATAAAATTTACTTGACTCGCTGAAGTCAGTTAA
The DNA here is from genome assembly GCA_944474145.2 of Dicrocoelium dendriticum. Taxonomy (NCBI): domain Eukaryota; kingdom Metazoa; phylum Platyhelminthes; class Trematoda; order Plagiorchiida; family Dicrocoeliidae; genus Dicrocoelium; species Dicrocoelium dendriticum. Next base: position 16,479,567 of record OX104060.1, on the reverse strand, counting down.
AGACGGTTACCGTATATACGATATAGCACTGGAATGTCAGTTCATGTTGTTTTCTCACATTTTCCTATATTCCACACGCCACCTTTTAGAAATAAGAAATCACCAAGGCTTGGATTAAGAGAATCCAAGTTTTCTCTGACCGATACTTTGTTCCGCATGTTACTAGAGCAGAAGGCATTGCGTTATCAACAGGCTAACTCACCGCTACTCCCTTACAGTTTGCTGCCATTCTACGGATATAAGCATGTTCAACGCTTAGCGTTCCGTATGCTTCAAGAGAGATTTAATCTGTTTGTAATTGCCATCTATACGAAATAAAAGTCCCGTACATTTACGGCTGTGCGTTGTCCTGTTGGAAACAAGTCTACTCGTAATCAATTAAAAGATTTACAAACCAGTGATGTGACAATGAAGTGGAAGAGAAGGTAAAACATTCCATTCCTGTGACATAAACGTCAGACCGGAAACGATTAGGCACACTTTATACGCCCTTCCTCGGTTGTTGTCTGTCATAGACAGATTTACGGTTCAATGCCAGGAAAGAGAGTTTTCCTCACGCATACACATATAGCGCTAAACGAGAGCGTTTTAATGTATGTATTCAACATTTGATAAGGTTAAATTTGATATAAAAATAAGGCGTAAAAGCACTTCTAAAAAATGAGATAAAATATACCGTATTCCAAACCGCTACGTTGACAAGATCTCAATGCTGCGCATCGTATGTGACAAAATGCTGAGCTTAAATACCTCAGTTATCCAACAAATGGTAGTTGCAGCATATCAGGCCAATATTAAAACCAAGGAATTAAACACTTCTAATTGACTGGCCAATTTGCTACCAAATCTATGCGAACTATTCTGAGCCAAGTCAAACGTGACTACATGCATAGTAAGGGTATCATCATTTATCTACCGGAAATTACATTGCTTGCTGTCACGTGAGTTGCATTTCTGTGCTCATTCTTGTGCGTGCTCTTATTCATGTAGCGTTAATAGTAACGGAAGTCCGGTAGTGCATAAAACCTGTGCTTAACTGTAGCGTGACAAGTGTTTCAATTTTTTGAAAACTTCACTTAATCATGCGCGGAAGAGCGCACTCAAACTACGCAAAACCAGATTATATTGGTGAGCCGTATGTATGTACCGTGGAGAAATGGGGAGTGGAGCAATGTTAGTTGATTAAGAGGAACACGGATATCCCTGTCAAGTTTATTCAAACGGTGCATAATGTAGAACCTTTAGGCCATTAAAATTCCGCAGCAAAACTAAAGTTCTGCCTCGCAACGAATCTGGTTACCCAAAATGCGTTGGTAAATGTTATAAAAACTTTCGGTTGTTTAATTAATTGAGGGTTCGTTGCAGCCAGTTACAAATCAGGTTGTTATTTTGAGAAATTAGGCAACATTATCTGGTATCTCGCTTAGACGGAAGAGGAAAATAAAATAACAAAATTAAAACATTTATAATTGTACCGTTGCTTTCATTAAAAGGGTAATGATATCTAATTGCTTCCTAGATGTCACAGTGACATAAGTTATAGACTTTGTAATCAAAGTCAGTGACTCCGGCTGCATCTCAATGAACAATGAACATTGATTTTATACGGGATAAGAAGCACTGCTTCACAAGTGCAAATGGGTTGTCTGGTGGCTCACTGAGAAATCGTAATAAAAACAGTACTTTTACGGTCAAATAATGGACTTTTCGTACTTGATGTAGTAGCCCTTCACTCTGAGTGTTTTCTTAGTTTCAATAGACGAAAAAGTAAGTCTAAATTATTTCCAGGGAGGAAGATGGAAAGCAGTGTCAAATAACGAAATTTACGGGACGTTGTGCCTCATTCAAGTATGGTTAGTGTAGGTGCAGTAAAAACCGATTCGGGGAGACCGTTCCATGCTTGAAACACGAGAATGGAACAGAAATTTCTACAGCACTCTAGACGGCTGCACATTTTTGCCACTTTCATGGAATGACTCCTCAGAATATCCTTACTGCTGAGTTACAGTAAAGCGCGGCACACGTTACTTGGATTGTGTACAATTAAGTGTGCGATTAACAAATAGCCTGTAGTCGGCGATGCCACGCGCTGATTATTCCCAGAGGTTTCAACGTCGCAAAATTATGATTCCGATCTAACTAGATTTGAAATAACTGGGCTAACGGTTCTGCCAGTTCTTCTGTTGCTGCTCCCATTGCCCCTGGTGAACTGTGTGGACTCCCGTGAAGCTGTGGTTGCGCAGATACTTTAGATGCTTTAAAACAGTTTTTGCAGTAAAGTGATATAGGTGAATCATGGAGGCGGAAAAACAAATGATAAAAGATCGCTTGATGCTAAAATTATCTGTACTCTTGGAGCATATTGTGTCCGAAAGGCGTTTGCTGCTTGTGAACCAGTCTACTCAGCCAATCAGGTCTCCTGAGTGGGAGAATAATATGATTAGCCGTAAGACAGCCATTGACATGATTGTACAGCTGTTTGTGAATTGCGCTGAAAGTAATTTGTTTGTTCTGCTCATACGCGACTTTGTTATCTCTGAGTAGTTCTGTAAACCGGTTACGCTGGACTACCTAGTTGTCGCAATCATCTGGCACCGGTGATAGTCCATACACTTGTCTGGTTGCCTTGCGTACACTCACCCAATTTCGAGTTCTGCTTCTCACAAAAGAACACTTTATGTACGTTGTGATTCTATGTCTGATGCACCCGTAACCAGTTGATTTGATTTGATTTGATGCTTAATTTTAAGCGAGCGAATTTCTAGCTAACTTCAGCGAGGAACAACCAGGTTGTGGCACTGAGGATCTTGGCCAAGCGGTCGTAGCGTGTAACGGCACATACAGGGTTCGCGTGGCAATAGTCAGCATAGCACATGAAGTCAACACTGAAGACTGCATAATCACTATTACCCAAAGGCCATTCTAGGATAAGTAAGTCAATCATATGTTCCTCTTTGTTGAACACAAGGTCCAACAAATATAGTTTATTACCTGTTCTGAAAGGAGTAAGCAAGATGGCGTGATTAATGTGAAACACTTTCCATGAGCACTTGCAGATTGGCTTTGGATTGTTCTCTGATCGTAGCATGGGCTTCTAAACAATGTGTGTTGAAATCATGCATGATAAGGATTTGGGTGTGTTATCGCCTTAGACCACATCTTAAAACTGTCGCAAGGTGACAGTTCATTTCAGGTGTAGATATTGGGGAGCGGTACACCAAACAGATAAGCCAGTTGTCTCCTCCATGTACTTGCAGGCGGCACCAAAGAAAATCAGCGAAGGTTGAGTCTGAATCCTCAGCGGCTTCACACTCTAGGTCGCTTCGGTAATAAAGAATTACCCCTCCTCTTTTCGTAAGTCTGTCATTTCGTATGAGTGTGATGGCCAGCAATGAGTTCACAGCGACCGTCATTCCATTGATTGACCATGCTTCCGCGACACTGATGATATCACATGGTTTCAAAATTTGGCGATCTTTCAGTTCGAACAGCTCATTGAAGATGCTCTGAGCATTGGTATAGAGGCAGGTTAGCTTCCAATTTTCCAGGAGCCCATTAGAAGATAAATGAGTCAAGTATGAGAGCATGTCGACCGGTGGGAGGCCGGTCATTATTTGATTATTTTGTTGGGACAATGTTATATCGTCCGCAGCCTGAGTCATCTCAGGTACAACCCATTTCTCGTCCGGACGTACCGTAGATCGTGTAATCGAGAGGCAAAGTGCGACTCTTTCGTAATCGCTGATAGTTTTGCTATTTTTAAGTAGGCTCACGTCTGGTCTACTCAATGCTACAACCGCTTTTAACCAAAGTTCAGATGCAAGCATTTTACGATTTCTCCGCCAACGTGCTGACACTTCCGTGGCAGTCTACTCAGACTGTACCAAGGGTTTTCTGACTTTCGGTTGGCATCCTCTATGATTTGGTGATAGAAGTAGCCTTTTGAGTGGACATTTCTTACTTATCGCGGATTCGTTGCTAACCAACTTACTTCATATGGTAATTTAGGGAAGAGTTATGCCACCGTATCTGTATGCATTATTGGATTTATTTTATTTCAGCTTGTCGTTTCAAGTGATTGGCTGTTGCTTGATATCCCTGTTCTGCCTTCGCTTGTTATGCATGTTGACAAGGTGCCTACCTGTATATTACCCCTAACCTCGTCCATACTGGCTCCAGGAGACAGTTGATCGTTGCTGGATGCGGAACAGGGATGCACAGTCCTTGTGGCCGTACTAGGCTCGAAGAGTGGTTCATTGAACGCAGTGTGGAAGCGGACTACGATGCTGAACACACCTTTTGTGTGCGCTTGATTTCCCAAAAATAACGTGCAGGTGTTTGCCTGTGATGGAGTATGGGCCGGCTCCGTTGATGAAACCTGGCTTTCATCCACATGTCTCCCGGTCTTATTCCCTCGGGTTTACACTGGATATGGGTTGTGTGGTTGGAGCTGCGGGTGGTGCAGCGCAAGCAATCCATGGGCCCTCTGTAGGCGCAGGCGTCCTGTGCTGGCCACAGTGACAGGCAATTCCGAAAACGGATGCCGCCAACCATCTATCATTTTCAAGTGAATGTTAAGGGAGAAGCAACGTAGTGGGAAACACTAATTGCTGCGGCAAATTGTATTAGAGAATAACGTTTTTTATTTATCTTAATAACCCCAAGGAAGTTTTCGAAAGAGTTAACAAAATCCATCGAGTGCATGAAACTGGATTTATGAGCAGTTAAAATTCAGCCGCAAAATCCATCACAAACACAGATTTGATTCAGATGTTGAGTATATAATCATAATCTGGACAAGAATTATGTAGTTTGTAGGTCAGAGAAATCCAAGTTGCATGAAGGTATGCGCAATGGAGTGCAGCGAACTGATAAGCGGTTGTCCAAAAAAAGCAAGAGCATCGATTGAGGTTGACCGCACAAGACCTGTGCCTATGAAGCAGAATCTCGCAATCTCTGTGTTCTTTGCCTAAGAGGTAATCTACTAAAGATGCAAAATCCTTAACAGGTGTCTACTCCCAATTCAAAACTAATGCGTTTAAAGTAGAAGCACATCGTTTGATAATTAATCACTGTGGGCAAAATATATGTTGGCATTAGTTGCAAACAAAAATATCACATGAATCGCAATAAGTTGACCAGTTCCTTTTGCAGGAAAGCGCATGTATTTACACACTAGCTGCTGCAAAACGAACTTGGAAATTGGATTGCTTTCGTTTGTGCAACTACTTAGAGACGCAAATGAAGATATTCACGGACGGTACCCATGTTAGTTATGAGTATCCGGTACAATTTTAGTCCGAAATTTATAACTGTCAAATGGCCTTGCAGACAAAAAGAATAGAATAATTGTTCAGACGCTCTAACTTGCTGGATCTTTCTGATGATCAATGTCTACCATCAAGCAGATTTACCAAATGCAAGTGAAAGGTAATACAATAAAACCCTTTCCCAAGATTAATAAGGATGGGGTAATTGTCCATGTAATTAAGCTCAGAATGCGTGGAGGTTTATTTCGTCCGGTATGTTTGTTTTATCATTGTCGTTTCGTTAGTACAAACCGAATTATTCTTGGACGCGTTCACTTTGGTCACGCAACGGATGTGGCTTGAAATATTAAGAAGCTCTTAATTATAAGCTGCAGCAATCATTGGGCCCCTAACCAAAACTAACAATACATATTCGGATTTGTAAGCTTACTAGTATTTTTCCCTTTAAACAGGCTAACCAAATGGTTGATTACAACGGAGTAATTTAAATATATTTACAAGTTTTGATCGAAGTTACGTTTGTGCTGTCGCTAAAATAATACACACTATGCCCCACCTTTCACTGGTTTGTTTAGAATAGAACACGTTTCCCAACTCACAAACGATTGCAAGGAAACCTACTTTGCACGCAGTCTATGGCATAATAGGCTCCATGCCCAATATTCTGAGTTCCAGCTACGAGCTACGCACGCTTAGAACCTCATCTCATATATGTAAACTAAATAGGACGATAAACTCAAAACGACTAACGCAACAAGTAGGACCGAGTATTTATGTACTAACACATCGACCTAAAATGGTAGTCAATGATGACTCAGAAATACTTGCCACAGAAAAATCTGCGAGTTTTGCGCATGGGCACCTAAATATGGCAGTCGTTTTTAGTCCAGCAATGCTCACTTTGTATTACATCAGCTTTGCGAATGAAACCGCGATCAAGATACAGCCACGCTATCATAACAAATAACTCCAAGCTTTACAATCTGAAAGTTGGGGTAATATGAAATCAGCAGCTTAAAGTCGATGTGCAAGATTCAGTGGAAACTTATCCATTCTTCACCATCTATTGAGTTAAGAGCTGCGAAGCAGTCATCAGTGGCTAATCTAGTGCTTATATGCCATTTGATTCCGATATATAAGTTATTGACAAGTAGTCATTCTGAGCCGAGCCGTCATGCTGCCATACATTAGGTCAAGGCATGTCATGCCAAATAATCATAGTAGGAGGTTCCTCTGACGCGTGCAAATACACATTACGATATACCTGCTGAACACGTCGAGGAATTAATTGTGGATAGTTTAGACCATTGTTCAATTAATTGCACCTGGATGTAGTTTGTTGGCACATTCGGCAGTGAGACCAAACATGCCGAAAACGGAAGGTCCCATCGTTCCATGCAAAACTATCCTTCAATTGTTTTAGAAAAGCAAATGTATAATGATAATAAAGGCAATGGGTTGAGATGCAGAGACGGTCACATTCCTGAAACGGGAATCAACTATCTGACTTAAAATAGTCACTGTATCATGCTAGTGCGTGAAGACCAATAAAACACGAGCAGCGTCTGGTAAGCACCTTTGGTGGAAAAAAGATGTTTGGATTGGTAGACGCTGTAAGAGACCTAAATATAAAAAACAAATGGCTATTCTCACTTTATTTCACCTCTCTGGTTACAAATATCGCCATGAAGAAGACAATTTCTTATCTAGGCGAATACATTGCGGGTAAAGGCAAGCACGTTGGCCTAACAATGGAAGAACATGAAGACGTCGCTTTACCAACGCATTCACAATGATGCCTTCCGTTTCGCTAGATATTTATACAGACAGAAAGATGGATAAGCAATGGATTTACCACTTGGCTCCCGGTTTGCCGAGGTTTTCATTGCTAAATTTAAAAAAGTTCCTCTAAATGAGATGATTGAACTACTGCCACTTTATAAACGTTATGTCGACAACAACATTTGCGTGGCAGGCGAATCAGAAGACCAGCTTAAATTGCTACGAAAATTCAGTCAGACGCACAGAAACACCAAATTCAGTATACAGCCAGAGTCGGATGAACTCACCGCTTTCAGAGATGCACAAACTTCGCAAAGATCAGACGCAAAAGTTATGGAAAAACAACATGATCCCGTCAGTATACTAACTTTGGCAGTTTTGTATCGCAACGACGGAAGCAAAACCTAAGCTGGTGCCTTACTCAAGGAGCAATGAAAGTTTGTTTGGAAGATTTAATTGCACAGGAGCCTGTAAAAATTGAATGAGTCATCTCTTAACAATGGTTACTAGGGTCATTCTTTGACAGAAACATGACTCGACAGGAGTTAAAGTATCTACATTATCTATCTTTGCCTTTCAATGATGATAATGCAACCACAATTAGATAAACAAATAAATAAACAAATTTGTGTATTTACCGACAGACGATACATGGCCCCGTAAGTGGAAGCGGTCATTTGTATAGTGAATACGTCTTATAATAGTGAAGAAAGCTTTATTAATAGAATTTCGGATCATGACTGTTTTCCTTGGGTCCTACCCCCGTGCACCTAATATGTTAAATTTATGGATCTTTGTATCATCAGGAGTAGGTAATAAAAGGGAGGGACTACTAGGCTGCACGGACACAGGATTTTGTATTGTAGGTAATGACAAGTAGTGCGTAAGCTACTTGTAAGCCAATATCTACTCATATGTTCCTTATACCAGCTTCTGTCAATGTTTCTAGAGTTTACTGTGAGTCCAATATCTTCAGCATATTTGGTATAGTGAGTAAAGTCTGAATGGAATTTCAAAACGTGACATAGCTTGTACGCATGTGTATCTGTAGGGGTAGTTTGTTCCACAGATCAGTGTATCTCACTAAAAAGAAATTCGACCTAGTTTTATGACTTCCAAAGTTTGAACGTAACAGGTAGCCTTATTTACGTGTGGGGTAGACTGCAGCATTTCGTAATTCAAGCGCCGTGCTGTCTGCATAACTTCGTTGGTTTATAATGTTGTAGAAGAGAACAAGGTTGTTCTTTAATCGTCTCAACCAAATAAGATCCAGTTGGAGTTTTCGACAGCGATTATAATATGTCAGGTTTGAGCAGGGACCCATGACCGACTTGGTAAATGATCGTTGGACATTTTCCAGAGCCGTTCTGTCTTTCTTTTTCAATTGGCTGTGAATAATAGTACAACATTCCAGAGTCGGTCGTACGATTGTCTTGAATTACTCTGGTAGTGCTTTGGGTAGGGAGAAAGTTCTGGTGAGATATCCGCATAACTGCCTTGCTTTCGTTATCTGATAAAGTACATGTTCTGAGAAATTGAAAGAGTTGGAGTATCTAATTCCTAAGTTCCGAACTGAATTAGACCTTGGGATCACGTTACCGGCTAGTATGATGGAGCCTTCTGGAATGCGGCATCTGTACCCAAGTACTTGGGAGTTCACTGCTAGCTATATTTAGTGCGGATAGGTCCTTACAGATGTTCCCCAAATATGTGTGTAGTTGGTCTGGATGAAAAAGTAAACCACTATGACGTCACCTGCAACCAGAAACGTGTGTCCATGTTTGATCAGGTCACATATATTGTTTATGTTGATTAGGAAAACTAGTGATCCGAGCACACTTCCCTGGAAGACGCCGCTGGTAATGTGTTTCGATGTAGAACGTTGCTCACCGATTTTAACTATCTGACTTCAACCGTTTAGGTATGAGTCGAACCAGTTAAGCAGAGGATTTCCAATTCCATGTGACTCTAGAGCAGACAGCAGTGGCTTGTGCGGCAAGCGGTCGAACGCCTTTTGCATGTCCAACAGGATTATAATAATTACCATTCCTCTGTCAATCACAGTTGTGACGTGATCGAGAAAGTGTAGCTGGGGTGTAACGCAGGAGCATTTTGAGAGAAAGCCATACTGTGAGGGGTTGAACAGATCCAGTCTTATAAGATATTGAACAATGTTCTAGACTATTCGATCTAGGGCTTTGGAAGCAGCAGATGTGTGATTTATTTGGCGGTAGCTTGACACTTGATTTCTCGGTCCACCCTTGTGCTTAGGCCTTATAATGGATTGCTTCCATTGAGCTGGAAAGCAGCCGATATTAAGTGACAATGTGAAGATGTTTAATAACAATAGAGCGAGGTTTTTTCCTCCGAGTTTTATAACAGTTGGGGAGATGCCATCTGGACCTAGACGAGTTGATGATTTTATGGATGCGATGGCACTTTGCACCTCATTTAAGGTCACAGGGATATTACAGTATAGTTCGGTCGTTCTTTTTGGAAGTGGCGGATGAAATGGCTGAGTGCTGGGGAGAAAACAGGAGGTAAAACTAGAGTTCATAGCCTCGCATATACAGGAGAGATCGCGCGTTATTGAACCATAGTCTAGAGCCAACGTTTCAATTTTCTGATGTGGTTTAGAGTCCTTCTTTTGAGTAGTTGCATCAATAAACGTACTTTCCCAGGATTCCTGAGTACCCGAATTTCTTCATTGATTTTGGCCGTTTGGGTTAGATGTTGTAAATGTAGTAAATTCCCGTGTATTTTTAGCAATGTTGCGAAGCTGTTGCTCCCGACGATATATCGATTTGAGTTTCTTTAGTTTGATGTTGGCTTTGTACAGAAGCTTGAGTTCATCACTATGTTCATGGGTATTTCTCCATACGGTAGGTGCCAGTAGATTCACAACAAGTGCAATATTGTTCATAAACTCATTTGTAGCCACAGCAGCATTGTGAGTTAGGAATGACGTATTCCAATCCATGGCACCGATAAGTTACTTAACTGAGTTCCAGTCTACATGGTGGAGTTTGTGGATGGGTTTTAGCATTTTACTTGGTGGTTTAGTTGAATCTATTGTCATATCACAAACCATCGTGTCGTGATCACAGCCAGGTAGTGGATTATCAGTGAATATATAGGCGTAAGAGATTCGCATCGTGAATACAAGGTCTAAGGTAGTGGCAATTCTGGTTGGCTCTTTAAATACTGGATCCAGCTATTGTGGTGAATACATGAGATAATTTCCTCAATCTCCTCAGTGTTTCTGAGTGTAGGCAGCATCAAGTTAACATGTGGTAGTTTGAAATCTCCACACCTAAGTTTGGATTTGTATGTGGTTCTGCAAGCAGCATTGATCATATCGACCAGCTTTTGGGTTTCACATTGAGTAGTTCGGGGCGGCAGATAGATACAACCAACTAAAAGATCAATAGATTGGATCACTAACCAAAGTGTATCTTCTAAACCGTTGAACACAGGTTGATCTGCGGGAGTTGCAGTCAGGTTATTTCGAAGATTTATGGCACAGCCACCACCACGTTTGTGTGAGCGATCCTTGCGGAAAAGCTTATAGCCTAAGCTGTTAAGCTGAGAATCACTAGTTTCTGACGTGCACCAAGTTTCAGTGATAAAAGCAATATCGGGGGCTGTCATATACACGTCTTGAAAATAGATCTAATTTAGGTAAAAGAGCAAGAGTGTTAATGACGACAGATTTGAAAGACATTCTTAAATTGGAATGAAAGTGGTGGGTAATATTTGTTTCATCGTCCTTGTATCTGAGACCTGTGTGTTGTGAGGCAGCTGAGGCACACTGAGCTATAACTCGTACTGGATTGAATGAAGTACATACCCCAGTAGTTTGATTATTCCCGGATTCATAATCGCATGTGATAAGGGCTGGATTGGTGGGGGAGGAGGTGGCGATCTACGATGGTCTAAAAAAGGACTGACATCCATAGTATACAGGGGTGGCGGAATGCTGAAGAGTACCAACTCATTTTTCTTCGGATTGTATTGTTACCAATTGGGTACTACAGGGGGTGGTGGTGGGTGAATTTTGATAGGGGTTGCACCCTTTTACCTGTAAGTCCGTGTGGCCTACCACCATTTGTTTGCTAATTCGGTGTCGCATACATAAGGGCTTTGCCAGCTTGAGGTCGCGGGCTTTGGAAATGTAGTCCGAGACATTGTGGGTAAGTACTGGGCCGGCACTGTGCGACTTATCCCGACAACAGTGTTGCATGTAGAAGCCTGAGGACATACACTTTTTCTCAGTTGGCCTAGCTGCATATCTTTATTTCTTCTGGTGGTCGCTTCAGACCTAATGAGCTTTGAGTGCTTATGCGAGAAATTCTGTCAGGGTTTTTCCCCTGTTTTTGCCTACGTCTCCGTTGGGCGGAGATATCTTATAGCTTACTTCTTTCGGGTCTCATTTACATTTGTTTTTCGTGCTGCCAATGTTACTATCTGAATTTTTGTCTCACGCTTGATAAGTCTCAGGTGCAGTTACTTTCAACTTTATTAGCAGAAGACTCAAAAATCTTATCAAGGACACCTATTTCACAGGGAAGCTACAAATCTTCTTTGCTTCCACACCTATGTTAACTCTACAACTGAATGATAAACTGTCTGTGGACGACACCTTCTATCGTCTGTATCAGTGTATTTGTTTCTTTGGGACAAGCTACATAGGCCGCACTACAAAACGTTTAGCCAAAAATGTACGAGAAAATCAGGTAGTGTGGTTGGGTCGAGGAGTACACAAAACATGAACCACATGCGATTGTCGCATATCTGGCCGATATTAATCCCCCAGTTGTTACCACAAAGGCCTTCCGTCCGATCTATTGCGTGAGGGAAGACCGATACAAGAGGAAGAAATGTCGCATATTTGCAACAGAAGAGACGATCAGCATCCGCCTTCACTACCCTACACTATGTGTGCACAAACAGCTTGTGAGGTCCCTGGCCAGCTGTGGCACACTCAAACGTGTGAACACATTGCGAAGGGCCACAAGTTCTGTATACATTATTTGGATTATGTGTACTACACTGTATTCTTTTCAAAGCCCTGGCTGAAGTGCAACAGGTTTCCTTTCCATCAAAATTGCTGTACTTCATCAATATTTTCCACCAACTTATGATTGACACATCTGAGTTTAATCGTACTTACTAAATAACGAAATAATCGAGTTTATTTTATCAATCGCATGCTTTATGCTCTTATTTATTCCATTCTTGGCCAGGAGTTGAAAGATTTCTTGTGGTGACGGATTATAGCTTCCATGGTAAAATGACTGTACCCATGCGAGAAATACTGCTTTTGGCTCACTGGTGCTGTTGACTGTGAACCACACTACACCGTCATCCTTATGACATACAAAATAAAAGTGTCTTACACAAAAATGAAGGATGGTGATCGGGCTTGGTGACCAAATAGCATAAATTCTACTAGAAAAGCCTTAAATATGTAAACAAATGATTACCTAATTGATACATTACAACACAGGCACACAGCCAGTTGGAGCATGGAGGTGCGGGTTAAATGTTTCGAGGGAATATCCTGCATGAAAGCAGGTCTCCTGGAGACGGTTTCTTGGATGGCCTTATTGTGCTGTTTGAAATTAAAGTTAAAGTTGCATTCGGTATTGTTCCTATTTTCTTAATAATTTTAATGATTTCAAACTTCCATGACTTTTAATGTTTCCGTTTGGGCTCCACCGTATAAAACGTGGACAATCATTTATTTAATGTAGCAGCTATTTATTCCCAGATATGATCATTCAATTGGACTCTCACTCTCACCGTTGTGATATATAACGTTTATTTATTTATTTATATAGCCGGTACCAGATATAATGAATAGTGTGGGAAGCATGTTCACTGAGTGTACATATCAGAGGCTGATTTCATAGTAGAGTCACCTCGCCCACCAACCAGTTCCATCTCTCCAAAAGAGCAACATGTTAGGTATGATCAGATTCCATTTCCTCAACGCTCAACCAGTTCTCACTAACCGTGGTGATACTACAAGCCTATGAAACCTGTGGCTGTCCTAGTTCAGCCAAAGTACTGAGCAAATTGTGTGGTTTGGTTTACTGGTAAGAGGCTGTTTCAGCTATTCGAGTTGCATTGATAAAGACGGAGAAGCAACTGTAAACGATAAAACGTTTAGGACACTTTTGCGACATATAGGGTGCGAAAAAATCAAAATGTGTCGATGTCAGATACTGAATGATGGACTACAAAGGAAAATATTTAAGCCTGTCCAACTTATTTGTAATAAGTAAAAACGTTAAATATGTGTCACTTTTTTACTCTGAGCGTTCTATTAGTTGACGTTTACATTCAAAAAGTAAAACAATGTAACAGAAAGTTCACAAATATGAGAGGATACCGTTAGTAAGTAAGTATTTGCTTGAGCTCATAGGGGCTAAATGTGATTTGGACAAACTTTGAACTGATTCAAATATAAGCACGCTGTATATCCATCTTGCAGGCTCGGGTAGATATAAAACAAATTCCTTTTCTGCCTGAGTAGGAAGAAGCTGGCAAAATAAGTGTATTGCCCGTTCCAGAATGCCTTCCTATGTACACTTAGTATAACCGACCTTCCCGATATTTCGCTCATCTGAACGGCTAAGTAGGAGATGTGGTTGCATTCCGGTTCCAGGGTTACTTTTACGTTATCGTGAACCGAGTTAAACTCTGATAATATTTTCGCCGTGCACGGGTGAAAGCCTGCGATGCAAATTGTATCGTCTACGTAACGCCAGTAGTAGGCTAAGTAATTACTGAATTCCGTCAGACATTTGTTTTTCAATTCAAGTATAAACACATCTCTTAGTAGAGGTCCTAGCGGTCAGCTCATATCAACACAGTCCTTCTGTGTATAGATTGACTGGAAGTGTATGTTACTCGTGGACATAAAAAGAAGCCGTCTCCGTCAGTCGTTCATGAAGTCGACATGCAGATGATGTCATCAAATTGTTTCTCATACTTAGTCAATCATCTCCTTTAACCGGGGGTTTCTCAAGTAATACAACACCTGGCGAAAACATCATCCTCCCCGTTAGGTCCACTTTCCTTAAGGAGTCAATAAAGCCAAAGTTATCCTTGAAGCCGTGTCTTGATATAATTTTCCTGACCGGTACTAGAAGTTTAGGAAGCAACGTTTCTATCTTATGATACAGAGAATCACACGTGTCAAATATGGGTCTCAGTGGAAGCCTATATTTAAGCATTTTGACAAGGCCATAAGATCTTGGAACCACTGTCCCTGTGGGACACAGTTATTCGAACACGGCTGGGTCAATCACAGATTTAAAACTGTTTTTTGATCGCAACAATTTTGTCTTTCTCTTTCTCCATCCACCGAAAATCTGAGTAATCACTGAGAATGACAATGATCTTAACGACATAGTCAGATTCCAGGTCAAGCACAAACAATATCTAGACCAATCAACAGCTGCTGGTGGCAGTCGCATGGTGCATGCTGTCGCAGATGTCAGAACGGTCTTCTAGACCGTGAATTATTGTTAAAAGACTTTATCCCCTATAGGACATGACTGGCCATAAAATTGTACCAAGAAGAACTAATTCAGTTCTATACACTGTGCGATTCTTATCATATATTGACTCATGTTTGCCCATCGTTGACTACATCACCGTACCCGAGGTCATGCGGAAAAGCAGCTGATGGCGACTTTATGAATTCCATTCAGAAATCACGCCAATGAAAGAAATGCTCAGAGCCACTTGTTTTCGTACAAAAAGGACGGCTATTTAGAGGAAAATCTACCGTACATTTTCTAGATGTGCGTGTATTTACTAGTTGAGTAAACAGAAATCGTCATGTTTAGAGCTACATGCAAATTTCGCAACACCATCCACTAGAATTCCATCCTTTATACTTGTCGATGCCTACATTAAAAAGCTGGAGCAACTGCAATGAAAACGATGTCTGTAACCATCGTACATACGTTGTTCGACTCACATCCGTAACTACTTAGGTACACTTAAGATGTAATATGCAGACAAATGAAGACCGCGAAACGAGTGCCCCCTTGCATGCGTGGTACCGTGCCGGAACTGCACGCTATCGGGCGCGTCCGCAGCTTGTGGATTGGGGAGTGTCTTCCTTGTGGAGGTAACTACGAACAACTCTCGTTTGCCTTGTATGCAAGATGAATAGGCAGTTGCTAACAATCTGCGGCAGCGTTTCACATCATGGTAATTGCTGGGCTGGTCACCTGGTTCTCCGTCAAATACCATAAGAGCTCATACGGCGCTGTGTCAAAGCCAGAGTGATCGGCTATAGGGTAACTGATCATGAACTTCTGTAACCAGCGGTGAGTATGAAGGGGGGAATGAAAACAATGTATGCCGCCGACTCCTGTTTGGACCGCCATCGAAGGCGTGAAAGATGAAAGACACACTCGGCTGTCAATGTGTTTCGGATTCAGCAGTTTGCGTGAATCACGCCACTACTTTGTGGTTAAGGCCTTTAAAACCAAAGATTTGGGATGGGGTCCCTTAAGTTAACTTTTTTCCTTGGCCTCGGAAAACGGGAAGCAGTCTGCCAACACAAAACGTAAACTAACCTAATCCTTCTATTGTCTGCATGTATTGCTTTGGTTGTAAAGTAACCAAGTGTTATGACACTCTGACAATTGTATACTGGTCAAGCTATATATATGCATATATATACGCGTATATACATATATTTATTTATATATTTATGTATTTAGGTGGTGTATCCATAGACGGATAGGGTTTCAGTCTGAGGAGCTCGATGGCCGACTCTTGATTTATAATTGCCATCAACTCATACATCCATTTCTACGAACAACTCTGTCGTCAGCCTTACAGCACATTTTGTAGAGATAGCTGGTGAATGGGCAGCAATGATTCTGGCTGACAGCTAGCTTACACAATTCGATAGCCCTAAACTACAGCATAAATGCAGGTGTCAATAAAACTACAAAACATCTTCCTTTGGTGCAGCACGAACACAGTTCTAGCGGATGCCAAGAAGTAGGCAGTCGGAGGAAATGTGTTCCATTTTGTATAAAGCGTCCTTTGAGAAGTATACAACAATAATTGCGTTTATGAATAACATCACTTTTAATTTTCGGACAGATATCATGACTACCGCTTTAACAATATTGGGGAATACACTTCCTTTTGGGACCAAGAAGGTAGATTTAACTTGGAACTAAAGTAAATGATTCCTAATTTTAAGTGGAAATTTAGGTGTAATTGTAGATGTAGTTGGTCTAAGACCTCTTTCAGATGTGCAGGCTTCCACAAATCTGGTAAAGCACCAGCTAGCTGGTTTAAACTTCTGTGTCGCGTCATTGGTTCCTCGGACTCCTGCTTGCTTCCGAACCCATGACTTCCGGGCACCAGTAACATTTGTCCCTAACAAAAACTGCCGTTCGTATGGCTTCCAAGTGTCATGTTGTTCACAGCCGCTATGCGGAAAATCTTTTCTGTGAAACCAACCACTCTCGTTTGCAAAGTTCATAAGTGGCAAGGCGATGGCGGATGAGCTTCGCTATTTCGTGATCAACTGTCAGTCAGGCTGTTAAACATCCAGCGCTCATGGCTTAGTGGCGCAAGCTGCTTGTATCCGTAAGTCATTGAGTCCGAAGAAGGCGCACTACTGACGAGACCCAGCGTGTCGAGACAGCTGTTGAGCGTTTCTACAAACATGTAGAGATCTGTTCTGAAAGGGAACTGTGACGAACTACTAAAGCAATTGATTATAGAGTAAAGGGGACGCAGCTAAGCCATCTTATTTTAAAATTTTAGTGAAATCCTACCTTTATGCTACTAGAGCCGATTCATGTAAATTTGACAATTCTTCGAACATGCAGAACGCAGGACATTTGTCTATGGCACACAGCGCCAATTAGATTGACTTCGAAAAACCGTGGATAGGCAAAAAGGATAATTCTCCCTTGTCACCAAAACCAACATATTTTCGAAGGGTCAAGAAAAGTATATTCGCTGTTCAAAGAAACAAATGTGCAGCGTTTACAAATAACTAAATCAGTAACTGGCACTACCATTTTCGAGGCATGCTTGTTTGGAGAGGTGGAATTATGATTTACGCCTCTGGCTACGACACCAACGGGAAGATACGACCGAGTACCTGATAAGCATCACAATATCGCTTTACACGACACAAACATGTTTTACCTGTGAATGAATGGAATTATCACATCATTGTTACTTTATCTCTGACGTAACAATATAATAAAAATTTACCTACTACAGCAACGTTTGGAAACAGTCGATTAGTATATTAGTTGGGTAATGTTTCGTTCTTGACGCAAATGCTCCGTCAGACCAATTGGATGATTGCCAGATCTGACGAATGCATGAATAGTATGGAGGGGGTAGAACTCACGTGTGCGTGACGAGCGATCTTAAGCCAGCCAGTCGGATGCTCATCGGTGCGTGGATCAGATTGAAAAATGCAAACCGACTCCCAATGTCAACACTATGGGCTTATCCGTCAATGCAATGATGCACAAAGGAATATCTGGGCTATTCCCATTGTGACTGAACCACCTGAGGTGACATCCCGAACTGCGATTACAATGACACCTTGGCTAAAGTCTCGGGTAACGCGGTTACTGCCCCTGTTTGCTCTAAATCCCACTGCAATGGCATAATGATTCACCTGGTCTGACGAACTTCTTGTGTCAAGAGCGAAACGTTAACAGACTACTGTATCAGCCAATTTTTTCCAAACCTCTGAACTCCTGACTATTTGATCGGTTCTAAGTATCTTAAAGGTTTTGAAATATAGAAGATTAGCTAAAAATGTGCACAACAAATATACATCCATTGTAGCTAGACACATTACTGGGAGGGGTATAATTATTAGTGAGATAGCTATATTTCAAAGTTTTGGGAGTATGTACCGACAATAACACGGATGGTCTACAGTAATTTGCAGTTTGATCATTGAAGATATTTTTCGGACAGATTACAAGCAGTCTGGATGGCACATTGGAAAAGCAGAGTAAAGTGTTTGGATTAAATTTGTTGATCGCAAAGTTTCAATGACATGTTAAGTGTGTTGGACCAGGATGGTAGTGCTATGGTGTTTCGGGGACACTCCATTATACGTATCTCATTAGGAAGCAAAGAAAAAGTTGACAATAGTGTAATTTAATAGCACAACATAATTACGCCACATATTACTTTGGGAGGTGAAACACTGTTTAGAATACTAATTAGAGTAAGTTTTGCTTGTTGTAGCATGCTACTTCATCAATCATAGTGGCAAGGCAATGTAATCCAATAGGAATGCACAGAAAGAGTTAAATTGTCATGCAATTTAAAGGCGAGTTAGGCTCGATGGAAATGAAGGCTAAACATTGATGCGCAGTACTTATTACGCGCCCGCCTTTTAGCAACATCTTGCATCCATGGAAAGTCGCGCTCAAATGAAAGAAGGAACAGCAACAATGGCTCTAACTGAGCCCAGGTCAGAGGATAGCCAGGCGAATGGACTCTGAAAATTGCGCGTCAACCGTATCCATCGAGATACTTGCCAATATAGGCGATGTCGGAAGGATCAGAAGCAGTGAACGAAAACACGGCTCACACAACAACGATCCGCAAGCAAAAGACAGAAAATGAATGACCTGCCGATAGGTAACAAGCCTAACAAATAATTCAAAGCTGGAGACAGTGTATAGTTGACTGAAAAGCCCCATTATTGCTAGAGGGACACAATTCCCGGAGAAAATAGGTGAAGATTGTCCCACCTCAGTGGTCAATGGTATATTGCGCAGAAAGAAACCGTATCCTGACTTGTCACGTCAGATTATCGGTTAGAGGTGCGCAAAACCAAGGCAAATTTGGCAACAAGATATAGTGTACAACTACAAACTGACACCCTGCTGGTTATGGAAGCGGTCGTCGCTGAGGCTCTAATGGACTACTCGGAAAAATGCTACCTATTACTACCGGAACAGAATGGCTTCCGTCAACACCGGTCATGCACCATCAACCTGCTAATGGCTCGAGGTAGTTGGACAAAAGTGGCTGATGATGGGGTCGGAGTTGACATAATATATGTGGACTGCTTCAAAGCTCTCGAGTGCCTGGATTGCCGCATCCTACTTCACAGGCTACAGGGCTAGGGAATCGGAGATACTGTTCTTGGTTGAATTAGCAACTTCCTTCAACTACGGAATCTTCAAGTGTGTGTTAGGGGATCACTCTCTAACCCGACTGAAGTGCTATTTGGTTTCCCACAGGGCTCAGTGCTCGGACAGCGTTTATTCCTGGTATTTATCAACTACCTGGCAAGTTATCGCAAATTCAATATTTTTCGCCGATGATGTCAAGATATGGCGGGCGATTAATAATAATGACGCTTCCGATCTACTCCAACCTGATCTAGATTACATCTATGATTAGTCAAGGAGAAACGCGCTACTTACGACTAAACCTTCAGTTGAACATAGCTAAGTGCAAGTTGATCCATCTGCGTCACCAGCCGGTGAGCATTTACAAGCTTGAAGACCACAATTTACAGAGGCCTATCGGGAGCGTGACATGAGTGCACGGGTACAGGAAAAACTCGGGTGATCAAAACAAGCAAAGAAGGCGTCGAGAACCGGCAACCAACACTTCGGCCTTCTCCTCAGAGCGTTCGGTCGGTTTGAACCCTCAATGTTGCCCTAAATGCTTAAGGCCTAAGTGCGACTACGCGTAGAATATGCTATACAAGCATGGCAGCCGTGGCAGAAACAAGAACTCCTTGCTCTAGAGACTTCAACGTAGAGCAACCAAGAACGTCATTGACCTCTTTCATTTGCGGTATCAGCTTAGAATGAAATCTCTAAAAATATACAGCAGTCGGTATTGGCTTCTGCGGGTGATCTCATAATGGTTAATCAGTTTCTGAAAAAGCCAAACGACATTTGCCTTCCGCTGCTGGATTTGAATCACAATACTAACCTAAGAGGTCATCCTCTGAAACTGACAATACAGTTTAGCCGGCTTAAGCCTTAGAAATTTCTTTTTACTCCGCGTGGGCCAGCCCTGGAACGCCCTTCCTAATTATGTCGTCACTGCTCCCAATCTAGCGATATTAAAAAAACGATTTGACGATGCGTCGTCTCATTTGTATTTTCTTTTATAGCTTGTTATCCAAGGGGCTACAAAACGCAACCAAAGTGTGTTTTACCAAACTCCTAACCAATGGATCTATACTTTTAATACGCGAACATCTCCGCTATTCTACATAAGTATGGTGAGTCCACCAAAAGGCTTTTCAATTCATTATGCAGATATATTTTTGCAATAGTTTTCATCCCACGGGACTTGGTATGCATTGCCTTTTTAACCGTAATACGCCATTGTTTCAATGTATCATTGTTCCGTTTGAGCAGCTCACACCTGGTTTTATGCATTATCCAAGATTATTGTCTGTGGTTATTAAGCAAACATGGAGGTGAATTAAGGTGTAGTTGTTTTTCTGTTGTTTGTATTGGTCATCTGGGTTACTTGAAATGGTACGATAAGAGAATCATCCACACGAGATTTGAACACGGCTAACTTGGGGACTGAAATAATAACTTCTGAGAGGGTATTACATGTTTGGCAAACACGCAGCAAGAGGTGGTTCCTTCGACACTAACCGGTTCTATTGTTCTGCCAATTTGAGCCGGTGACTTCCCAGTCGGTTGCTGTGAGTCAACTTTAACAGGTGATGGCACGGATGATTATGGTTGTTTATAATTCGGTACTCCATGATTAGGTTACTAAGCAAACACCGATAACTTCCGTTGAAAGGACTTAGCATGCTGAGGGGCTATTCGTAGGACAAGTGGCGTAGCTCCTTGACATTTTTGGTCACTGGAAGTTGCGAAACCTCCAAGGCAAGGAGATCCCGCATTACCCATGGATAGCATACTTGATTTACCTATGCTGATGGGGTGTTTACAAGCCGGGAGTAATTGGCAGAAGTCCTACGGTTCAAAGCTTCTGAGAGCTCTTTCTAGAAGCCAAACGATTTGGACCCCCTTCTTCGATGTCTTTTCAGACTGCCCCGAGCAGCCGAAATATTCTTGGACTAGCACATTGATACCCTTTTTGTGAGAACAGTGTCACCTATCCTGTTCCCTTGTGTTTATAAATGTAAACCATTTGGCGTCGATGCTCGGGTTTGTTTTTGGACGTGGAAAGGCATTCTTCCGGAGGAACATATCTGCACACTAAAGATTCTAGGCCGACAGCACTGGATCCACTTATGGCCAATCAAATGAAGGATCGAGCTGACTCGGAACTAAGAAGAAGAGAAGAAATCAATCGGTACTCACGCAATCTGGATAAGATAAAAGAGCAGGAATAGCGGCGAAGAACTGGAGCCATTAAGCATGACCAAATCTCATCTCAGACCCAAGCAAAACACAAGGGCTTGGGACAGGGTGCAACGAACGAACATCCTGTGGGACTCGGTAAAATCAAGCAGACGAGATTGCAAAAACTGCCTGTAAAGTTGAGCTATAAGGGCATACCAGTGACGCGAAGAGCGGAAATGAGGCACAACTCAACTGATGTTTTGTTACGATCTGGTAAGCCCCGTTAATAAACCTTGGGTAGCTTTTTCTTCCTACTGAAACTCGTCAATAGTAACTTATCGGGAAAACCGCTCAATAAAATTACATAATGTGTTCCTCAGTTCAAGTCAAGACAAAATAAGCTTTATGTATCCAGATGGGCACATTTTCAATGCTTTACAATATCGACTACGGATGGGCTAATGTTACATTAACAGAAGTGTAAATGCGTATGAATGAAAAAGGACCCTGTGTACAGGTGGCAGTTGAGTAAGTATACACGAGCAACAATTATATATTTCCGGACAGAAAGATCTTTAGCTGCATTGAGTTGACAGTCCAGCGTTGCAAACTTCATTTCCAATCGGTGCGGTCCATCGTAGTATCTTGAATTTTTCTCAAAAGTTCAGCAACGGACAGCAATGGTGACCTTGACCTTAGACAAACATCAAGGTTGAAATGTTCCCAGAAAACTAATGTATCCGTAGTGATAGTGTGAAAACGATGTGGTTAAAACAGCAAAAACCGACTTAATGGCGCCGCCTGGAGGGTCTTTCAGTACTTTCAGTCCTAATCATGAGTGAACCTCATTGGTATCTATGAACATTTACCAAGTATTAGATATTCGTTTACACGTTAAATAGACATTCTGCACTTTCGGTCCACCCCAGCTTTGGTAAGGAACCATCGCTACCAAATTCTTCATCTAGGTAAAAAATATCATTGCGTTATTTGGCACAGCGATTTCGTCAGCATTGCAGACTTCGTCCACCAGACGATTGACTCCAAACTGAAGTTTACTTCGGTCAGCCAATAGCAATAGACCTCAAACCACTGCACAAATCGGTACCCAACTTGACCGAAAATTCAAGTCAAATGTCTATTTGTTGCCCGACTTTCATTGTCGGCCGTAACTTAGATTTTCCTTCTCATGGAAATATCAAGTTGTTTTGATGGAATGTTGTCTATTAGACGAAAAGCTATTGAGAAGCTGAACTAAAGGTATGGTGTTGTCGTGGCTATAATTGCATACACGAATTGAACCACACCCAAAAATAGGCTGTGCAAATACGTACCCACTTTTATATTATTAAAAAATTATGTGAATCCGCTTTGTATGAAGAGGGCTAGGAAAATATACGTTTCCCAAGCATCGTTACCCGATGAACAAAGGTTACAGCACCTAATGTAATTGGGTTAACGAACCCCCACATAGTATTCCAAATGCTGATAACGTTGGCGCATAATTGACATTATTCGGAAAATTCTTCCAAGGTTGTCAAATTCGGAAATTGTTCAGGCAAGGTTTTGTCGATTTAATTGCGTGGACAAACATACCTGGTGGTCTCTCATGTTAGTGTTCTGGTCAAGTTTAGTAGGATGACAACGAACGTAACTGAGGCTTTGAATAGCCCGGAAGTAAAATTGTAGCAACAAGGTAGACTACATTCTGTTGTAAACGCTTGATATTTTCAGTCTACGTCGCTGTGCAATGAACAGTAAAAGGTAAGAGAACGAAGGTAAAATAAAAGCAGGTAATTGACAAATCCCGTGGAATGATTGTGGTGAAACTCAAGAAATCAGTATGTTTGTGAACGATTAGTTTAGGTGTCTACCGATTTAGTTGCGCTGCTGCATAACGATGGTATGAAATGGGAATTGAGCGTAAGCACACAAAACTATAAGGGGAGCAGTTCCAGTTTGTGTATTCTGTGAGAAAAGCAGAGAGGAATATGCTCACTCATGTGTCGCTTACTTGGGTCCATATGTTACGTAAACACATTAAAAATACGTGATAAATATATTCCATGATAGTACTGGTTAGGTAGGGAAGTGCAGGTAGTTCGATTAAGTGCATCAAACAGAAGTGTTCGATTCACTCCAGGTCATAAAAGGTTATACAGAGTAATGTAAATACATGAGGGTATTATTGAGATCGTTTCTGAGCACTGTTGGTGTGCGTGAAGACGCAAAGTAAGTATGGAGATTGATCCGATGTTAGCAAACACGAAATGAAAACAACTTCCGGCCGCGTTCCAGTCGCCTATACTGTGTGACGAGCTTTGGCTGACGACCTCTCGGTGTGTTATTGTGAGTCCGTTTCAGAAGATGACGACAAGCATGGTTAAGATTCCACAGGATCTTATATGC
The DNA here is from genome assembly GCA_944474145.2 of Dicrocoelium dendriticum. Lineage (NCBI taxonomy): Eukaryota > Metazoa > Platyhelminthes > Trematoda > Plagiorchiida > Dicrocoeliidae > Dicrocoelium > Dicrocoelium dendriticum. Next base: position 16,455,770 of record OX104060.1, on the reverse strand, counting down.
TGTTATCAGAACCTCACGCAGGCGTCGGTAATGTCTACCGTCAACCCCAAGAGTTTTAACTACAATGGTAACAGATGAAACAGACGATTTGCACGCTTGGTCGTCCTTCGTTGTGGTATTTCAAGTGCGGTGAATTCGTGTTTGTCCCAAGGCTGTCAAGAGTGGGTGGCGTATTCCGAATGAGGCTTCATGTAAGCGTTGAGCGTCTGCGAGAAGATAGAACGGTCAAACCACACGAATGCCATCCGCAAATGGCTAAAGTGTTCATTGGCTTTTTGATGCTTTCTCGAACTGATCTTTACATTAAAGGACGTGTTGTACCATCACTTCTAGGTGGCTTTCAGCAGAAGCGCGCTGCAAGAAACCATCCCCCAGCCTATACCCGCATGTGGATTGACGATACATGCTCAGTGTCTTATAATTTATGGTGTGGTAATCAAGCAGCTTCTGAGTCACCCCTTCGTATATCCTGTCGATTCATTCTGAGATGTTACTTGGTCACCTGATAGTTTGTTGGCCCGCCATATGAGATCATCAGCGAATAGTAAGATGGAACAATTATTAAATATTCATACTAGTCCTTCGCTGTGGAATTTAATGCGGCGAGTACGCCCTTATGCTAGAAATGCAGTTGCGAAGTGTAAATTCTACGTAATGCGCCATTTTAAAATCATTCATTTGGGATAACGAACCAAGAAACCGAACCTGCCGGTCACGAGTAAGAAGGAATACACCAAATTCCCAATAGATGGAATATTCCTCTTTCGTATTTTGCCGTTTGCGGAAATGGACGCGGTGTTCCAGGCTGCGAAGGGTTTTGGAGAAGTCAAATTAGTTGACATCAATCCCAACCTAGTATGCATCCCTTTCGCCCAAACGCGCGGTACAATCGCTAGATTTATTACTTATGACTGATGTTGGTAGAAGCCGTGTTGTTTGGGCAAATTGACCTTGGATATTTCTGTATAGTTGATTGCTACCTCAGTCATCAGTTTATATCACATATAAGGGTACACGAAAAACGATGTACACGTGATAGTTTGCTGGTCATGAAAGGTTACTGCCCTTAAAATACTTCAACATCATCCTGTCCGTTATTGGTAGAACATGGATAATAAACAATGATTTAAAACAGGCAAAAGGCGAATGCATGATAAGTCACTTCGGATATCCAGGGTGTAGATTATAAAATAACGATTTAAGATCACCATAAAGGGGAACTTCTGAATATTCACATGAACACATGCTAATGTACACACCGCTGTGTAGTGGACTTGACTGGCAAGCACTGTTTGCTTTAATTCGTGCACTGATGGAAACAGAAAATGCCGCCTAATCGAATGAAACAGAGTGTACAATTGCTTTTTAAAAGCATTAATGTAGAGGCGAATTTCAAGAGAGTTGGATGGGCGTACCGTGTTCCGAATACCATAAATCTGGGGTTCCCAACCTAGAAGTAATAACCCCTAAAGGGATAAAAGGACACTTTGCGGGGGTAAATATTAGTACGAGGATCGGGTCATCAATCTGTCGCCAAACAAAAGCCATAACAATCTTCTCTGTATCAAACCATGTCGCTAACTACCTACACATATTTGATTAGACATCAATGACCAGTCATTAGTCACTGCAACTAGCTGATGCCTCTTTCGGCCCATGCGTCTGTCGTAGTTCTTTTGAGTCGGGCAGCCGGGTCGAATCCTAGAGTAGACTGCAAACTACATTGGTCAAAATACCAGGTAAGGTAGCGCGTGATCGTTTACAAATTAGAAGGGTCAAAATGGGCAAGTAGTGTTCACGACGTATCGATACGGTGTGGTGGTGGAAAGCAATCATGCAGGAATATCTTGGAATGGAGAAATGAAGCACATGAGAAGCCACAGATGAAAATGTCATATGATGCATTGAATGGAAATAACGGTGTTTGAAAGTGCACAGAACCACTGGGTTGGGGGTCAAAACCGAAGCAGAAACTGCAGCATGGACGCCAGTGATAATTAGATGTTGGGTTGATCACATCCAAGTACAGTAGTGTTTTTACGAGAAGCCATAGCCGTTGAGTGAGATAATTCAATGGTTTTGATATCGATAATAATGCGTTTACATCCAAACGTTTACGACAGTATCACCGAAAATAAATCAAGAAAGTTACCATATATATATATATATATATATATATATATATATACGGTTGGCGGCATCCGGTTTCGGATGTGCCTGTTACTGCGACCAGCCACAGGACGCCTGCGCCTACAGAGGGACCATGGATGGCTTGCGCTGCACCACCACCAGCTCCAACCCCATACCCATATCCAGTATAAACCCGAAGGAATAAGACCGGGAGGTATGCGGATGGGAGCCACGTTTCAGCAACGGAGCCAGCCCACACTCCGCAGGCAAACACAAGCAGGCTGTATTTGGAGAGTCAAGTACAAACAAGGCCGTGGCTGAACGGTAGTCTGCTTCACACTGAGTGCACGAAACCACTCTTCGAGCCTAACACGACCACAAGCACCGTGCACCACGCCCCCTCCAGCAACGTCCAACTGTCTCCTGGAGCCAGATGGAGGATGTAGTGATTAATAGACAGGTATGCACCTTGTCAACATGCACATCAAGCGCAGCCATACCGGGGATGTCAAACAACAGTTAATCCTTCGAAATGCCGATATCGAATAAAGTAAACGCATGACATAAATACACGCTAAATGAGCATATGGAAGAACTTGGTTATAATTGAATCCGCAATAAGTACAAAATGTCCGAAATTTATTTAAAAAATACCACGCGATGTAATTACGCAAGTTTACCACAACGACGTGTGCAAGTTAGAAGATTATCAAGTACGCAGAACAAACCAAACAAAGTGGAATGAAATTTATCCAGCTTATAAAGACCTAGTTAAAATGTAAGCTTGTTTAACCCAACTGCAGTGAAGTAGCATAATGAATGAAACATTATCCTCAGCATGGATCATATATATATATATATATATATATAACATAGCTGCCTAGCTTTTTGCTGGAATTATGTCTTCTAGGAGAAGCACGGTCCTACATAGAAGCTTTTCTGCAATAAGTCTTCACCTATTTTGTTGCTAAATTTGTTAGGAAGAATGTATGTGTTTTGTGCAGCATATGCTCATGGCTGAGATTATGAAGCCCAGCAAATTGAAAGACCACTAAGAAATCATTCTCAGTTAGTAGGAAAAGATACTATATTCGTCAAACAAAAAGAAGTTGTGCTAACATGTACGCGCCTGGATACATTGGGCTCCTATTTTCAGTCTACTGAAGCTGGTTATGACTGTTCCTATCCATTGTTCTTCGAATCAACAAAGCAAGCAACAAGAAACTGCAAAATATAGAATAGGATCTCAACAAACCTTGTATAATGCATGCCCTGAAGCTCGTTCTTGGAGAGAAACATGCGGAAAAGATAAGTATCACATCAATTTATAGCAACACCATCAAAAATCGTATCGGGGACATGAGCAATAATATTTTGAACACGATGCTGAACAAAATAAAAGCGTCTTTTTCCGCAATACAGTTAGATAAGTAGACAAAGGTTGCATCTTGTTCCCAACTACTTTTCAATATCCGGTACATAAATGACGACGGCTTCAAAGAGGAGTATTTGCTCTCAGAATCATTGAGCACGACTACACGTGGCGATGTCTTTCGAAAAGCGAATATTTTCGTCGAAGAAAATGACCTACACTGGTCGAAGTTTGCGTGTGTCTGCACAGATGTAGCAACATCCGTGTTGGATATTTGTTCTGGATTCCAAACATTAGTCAAAATATTTGCTCCGCAAGCTACTTTTAACCAATGCACCATACATCGTTATGCTTTAGCAGTGAAAACTTTTCCACTTACTTTGCTGGACCCCTTTTCCAAAGTACTGAGAATAGTAAATCTTATCCTCGGTAGTGTGACTTTTATAATAGTTTTCAAACAGTTGTGCAATGAATTTGGAGACAAATTCGACGTGCAGTTATTTCACACAGAAGTGCGTTGGTTATCACAAGGTTGGATATTGCACCGAGTGCTGAAGCTTCGAGAAGAAATTGCAAGGTATCTTGAAAGGAAGGATCTGCATAATGGTATGGGGAAGCGTTTACAAGTCAGAATAACAACCAATGTATTTATTTCCAAAGTAGCATATCTGGCGGATTTCTTCGGAGAATTAAGTGTTCTGAGCTTCCTCTGGCAAGGAAATTTGATTAATTCAGCTAATTCATCATCGCCCACTCCCAATCAGCAGGCTTAGGCTAATCTGGAAAAGCACCAGACGCCGGCGTTTCGACCTTCTGGGTCTCGTCAGTGGTGCGCCTCCCAGCGGAACCCTGCCGGATTCCGCCCCCATGACTTCAGGATGCCAGCAGCTAGTGCCACTTCGCAATGGGTGACAGCCGTAGACCTGCGTGATTGGCAGTTGACTATGATATAGCCCGGCTCATCTTCCACTGCCATGCCAGTTACGAACTGTGCAGAGGACAATGGCTAGCCTCACGAGCTAGGACTTTCCGCATAGCGCCAATGCACAGCAGAGGACTTAGAAGCTATACGGACAGATTTTATAGTACTAATGAGTAGTGAGGATTTTTGGTATAATTCAGCTAATTCATCATCGCCCACTCCCAATTTGAGTAATCTTTTAACTACTCAGGATAGGGTAGTCAGTTTTCTTTGCAAATGGCAGCTTTACCAACGCGTAGCTCCGGTCGATGACATGCCGACCTTTCCAGAACTAGTAATGTTGCTCGTAGGAAGAAATGAAAATGCACTTCACAAATGATATGACTTGCAACTTGTCATCAGTGGTGCATTTTATCATCAAATATGTTTCTGGTTTGGAAAGTCACCAATTAAATGCCTACATGCTAAGACCACTTCTATTGGATGAAGAAATGTTTCCCCATAGGGAAATCAAAGTCAAAGCACAATTTCTAGGAATGCGCGTAGATAGCGAATTGAAAATAGATTTCCAAAGCAAACAAATGGTATCATTATGATCAAAGATAGGTGGTGAATATCTATTGATGTCGGAAAAATCATTGAGGATATTGCTTCCATTCGCAACAGCTTATAGATGTGAACGTGGATTATCGACAATGCTGACAATGAACACAAAAGCAAACAACCAAAGGCACTTGGAGCACGACTTAGGATGAGCATTAGCCGAAACTGCACAAAATATACCGTGAATTGTTAGTTCTAAACAATAGAAACCGTCTCATTGGTGTATATCGCCTCTTGATTACATATAATGTTGAACCAAAATAATTGTTTTCTTCTTTTATTGCTCGAGAGTAATTCATACTAGCTATCACTTCCCGTAATTAGACTCAAAATGGCAGTAGTTTTTCGTTGGTTAGCGTTTGAATCGGAAATATGATGGTGGTTCAGCTTAGTAAATCCGATTTGTAACAGCCTCAAAAAGATTAAGAGCCGCTGGTTTAAAGCAAATGCGGAAAAGTGTGACATCGTATTCTAACAGCACCATCAAAGTCGAATCCAGGATATGAGCAAGAATACTTTGGAAGTGGTACTTAATGAAAGAAAATCATGTCTTTTCTTCGCCATACGCTCAGATGATCGGACCCCTGTTTCGGTGGTACATATTTATGTCCAATGCATAAAAGACGGGGGCTTTAAAGAAGATTGCTTATCTTCAGAATCACTGAACACTACTGCACGACTTGCGATGAACATTAACCGAAACCGCACCAAATCTGCCAGAAACTGTTTGTCCGTCACCTCTTGATTAAGTGAAAAAGTGTTCAAAAATAGGGGTTTTCTTTAGTTGCATGATCGAAAGTAAGTACTTATGGTATTCAATTTCCCTACTTAAAAAGAAAAAATGCAATAGTTATTAGGTAACTGGCTTCTGAAATTTTGGGGAGTAACTGCTTATAATGAACCCGCTTTGTGGGTAACGGCTTCGAAAAGTTTTAGAACCACTGCCCTAACGAGAAAACCTTTAGTAAGCGGTAAAGTCGACTGTTGTGTGTGGCTAGTTTTAACAGCTGCACTCGCAGATTGGTATGGTGACTACCTTGTAACGGATGGTTACAGGCGTGATTTGGGTTAGGCTTTATTTGGTGTATCACGATAACGCCTCATTGAAGGCGTCAATATTCACCTCTATGCGAGCCTAGGACTTACGGACTGTGTTGGTTAGAGAAGTGAAACCGTCCTCTAAGGATTTTCGTCGCCCTACCTTTGGCGCCTTCGAGCGCAGCATCATCGTGTTTGCCCAACGGTAGCCAAGCTTGGATCGCGTACTCTACTTGGGGTCTCAGTTAATCCTTCCGTATTTGTGGAATGATGGATGGCTTGAAAGTTTCGAACGCCTTTCGTTAAGGGCCAATTTGAAGAGTGGCTCTTCTCGGTGCATTTCAGCCTGTTTCGAGCGGCCAATGTCCTATTACACGATTACCCCAATGTTACTTTCTCGCGTAGCACGTTTCAGATGCTGCTCTCCTGGTGGACATTCAAGAACACACTGATGGCGTTTGTTCGGAACATGGCAGTTCACCAATTTAAACTGGACCCGATTTTCGGAGTAACATTTGGAGGCATTGTCGCGTGTCCCGTGGTAGCCCACTGCCAAAATGTTGCTATATCTTGACGTGTCTGCAAATACAAAGAAAACGAACTGCAGCACCCCATCATGGTAGTTGATGAACAATAGGAGCAGACGTGGTCTTGGTATCGATCTTTGCGGCACGTCACACTGGACTTCAATTGGGTCGGAGATGGATCTGCGAACACTCATATTCAGCTGACGTTGAATTAGGAAGTTGCTTGTCCAACCTAGTGCAGGGACACGGATTCTATAGTTTCGTAGTGTGTGTAGAAGAATTCGGTTGTCCATGCGACTGATTGGTTTAGATAACTACAAGTACAAGACCTAAACCGCTTGTCTGGCACCATTTAACTTCGGCCACCTTACTCGGGCAAATACAGTGAACAATGATTTATCACGGGTAAAAAGCATGTGCTTGACAAGTCCCGTAGGATGGTTGGAGTAAAAAATGAAATTTAAAGAATTATCGAATAAGTAACTCGTTATTTTAAGCGTCTACCGATTTAAATGCCCTACAGCATAACGACAGTTTGAAGTAGGAATTAGATGTGCATACACAAAATAATATAAATTACCGTTATAATTCAGTAAATGCATGGGAAAGAAAACAGGAAACGACAACGCTCACTTGTGTGTTATGGTGCAGGACCGATTTCGATGCAACCCATGCCGCGGTGATACTATGATGTGGTTCCTCTCACGATATCCCATGAGCACCTTTGCGATTACAACTTAGAAAACTTTGAATGACATAGGGAGGAAAGCGAGTGGACGGTGGTTCGAAGGCTCCGTACCGTTCCCGGTCTTGCAAATAGAAGTGAATATTTCCAGCTTCCACATGGTCAGAACATGCATTTTCTCAAGGCATCGTCAGAAAAACGGACCTAAAGTTTCGACAAGTCTGCTGACTGTTCTTAGTTCCTTCGGTCTGCAGTTGTCCACGCGAGTAAAGCTGTGCGCATGCAAGGACAGTAGTCTTCCCATCACATTTCAGCAGTGAAGAATATGTGGCTTAATGCTCGAGACATAGTGAGCTGTGTCATGAAAGGGTGAGGTGGCGATTTACTTTAGAAGTGCGCGCAAACATTCCCCAAAGCGCGTTGGTCGTATCTTTTGTAGTCAGCGCCAAACTGTGTACTGTACGTAGAACTAGGATTATGCGGTGCACTCTCCGGCACTTCTTCACATGCCTGTAGAGCATCTTAGGATTGGTATAGAATTTTGACGCTAAGTCCTGTTGGCGTTTATGTTTGTCCTCGTAGAGCACTTTGACACTGATTTGGCTGCGTTATGTAGGAATGCCATATCTGCGCATGCAGAGAGATTAAAAGCGCACCAGGCCGAATACTTAGGGCATTGCTTTTCCTGGTCCGGCTCATCAGGAACGGCTACACTTGCTTCGGGCAACAGACATTGGTTTCAGACGCATTTCCCACTAGCTTGCTGAACAGAGTGACACTCCTTTCAGACTACTTCAGGAGGCTGCTCAAGTAGGAAGGACCAGTTAGTTTCGTTAACAAGGTCAGACAGTGTACCGTAATGGGTGACGACGTAACTTTCTCGTCGTTTTCACATATGTATTCCGCAGAACTGATTTAGCGGAGGAGCTGTCATCATTAGCTGCTCGCTGGTGAACACTAGGTCTAAGACAGACGGTTCGTCGCCAGTTCTGAATTGCGTATAAGCATTGACGTGGTTGTATAGCGGTAGATGGGCGATTGCTTCTCGTAATTCAGCTTTGAATTGTTTACAAAGCAAACTTGATACTTAAATTGCGCGCAAGTTGAAGTCCCCCACCAGAAGCACGTGACTATGACCGTGAAGGACTCGCATCATAGCAGACGCCAAACGGTGAACCATTACCATAGTGGACCTTAACTGGCGGTATATAATTGCAAGTAAACACATATCACCACGTTTCAGCTGCAGGAGGCAGCACAGGGCATTGACAACTTGGGATTCTGGTTCATCGGTGATATTGATATGCAGACCAGCTTGATAATGCAAGAGTAATCCGACTCTTCTGCTTGGTCAATTGTTTCGTAGGAGAGTCATGCCGGGCAGGGCTATCTCGGCATCCGTGATCTCGGTATTCAGCCATGTTTCAGATATCATGACTATATCCTACGGAGTGGAAGCCTGACTTGTACGAAGCCCGATTAACTTACTGAGACGAACTTAAGTGTCGGTATGCTATCAGGTGAGGGTTTCAGACATTAGTAATATATCGGTAGATGCGGCTTCTGGGTGAGTAGTTATGCCCAACTTGTGAGTTCATCTGTCGGTCGTTTACTGTTGGACCGGGAACGCAGGCCCGATGCAACTCCGGGTTCGCATGCAAAGTTCACGGGGTCAGTAGGTAGTTATAATCCTAGACATCCTTCAGCTGACGGAGTGTTTTGACTACATCCCTGTTACGAGCGGCATGCTGACAGGGTCGTACACATGGGTTGCATGTTCATCGTTATCTCATCGATTTGTGGCCGGATGTCCATCGACGTTTTAAGGATTACGGATGAAGCGTCTTGCACATTTTGAGCCACATGTGCATCACACTTTCCGTCTTATGTTTCGTTTGTGGTGTTAATTATATCACTCCTGGACCACTCACTTGGCAGTTCGATTATGATGGCAAACTTGAGATCGAATTGTCGATCACATTTCCGAGTGCGAGTGTTTCACGAATGATGCGTCATTCATCCCAGTCATGGGCTTGAGCCTCTATATTGTTTGGAGTCTGAAGGTCGGAAACACTGTGAACAAAGTTCCATGTTATATTCCTTTGTTTTCGGTAGTTCTTCTAGTTTATTTTGCATTGCTGGCTTTCGCTCCATGGAACTGGAAAAATGCCAACAGTGCACTGAGTTGTTCGGAGTCCAGTGGCTGGCAAAAGAACAGTATCGGCATCGTCTCCAGACTGAAGCTTCACTTCGAGTAGTCGTGTTTCACCGTATCCTGCCGAACTCAGCTGACGGACGAGACGTCCCATACTGGTGGCTTTGTTTTAACCACAATAAATTGACAAATGGCGTGAGGTGCTAACAGCAGACGCCGTACTGGTCCCAGTTACACCAAGATGCAAGTTGCCTTTCTCTCGGAATACCTCACTAACAAGTAAGATAACGTGATTCCGCGCATTTGCGTAGGGGTAACTAAATTGAAATTTGAACCTTAAGTGCAATAATGCTATGTAATCTAAGCGATGTAGTTAAGCTGACATTGACGGCACAATGAACGAGGTGGCGGATTTCCTGGGTCATCTAAGTGCACATAATTGTCAACTACTTATGAGTAGGTACAAAATGAATACGAACAATGAACAATGGATTTATACGGGTTACGAAGCATTGTTTTACTAATCCCGTCGGATAGTTGGTGGAGATATCGAAATAAGTAATGATAATACTGATAGTAAAACAGTTCGTACATCAAATATAAAACTAAGAAATTATCGTTTGCTCCTCCGTAGTCTTGCAATTCACAGCACCCGCAGTTAACATCAAATAATTCCATGGTAAACTCCAGATGTAAGATGGGGACGTAGTGCTGGGTGATAAAGCGTAAGTGGACGAGTGCGTCATCCAACCGTCTTTTAAATACTGTTATGGTCGGGGCAAAGCCGACCGATTCTGGGATAGTATTTCACGGGTGACAGACGCGAATAGAAAAATAGTTCTGCGGCACTCCAGGGGGTATATGGTACAGCGAGTTTCAATGAGTGGCCCATCAGGGTTGTATTTGTGCTGAGTCGCAGTAAAGGGCGGCACATATCATGTGGGTCTCGCAGAACCAAGTATGTCATAATCAGGTCGTCTCGTAGTCTGCGATAGCTTCCACTGAATACCCCCAATCGTTACAGTCCCTCCTGGTATAAAAGATTGCGCATTCCAATTACGTTCTTAGATGCCCGATGTTGTGGCTGCTCCAGTGCATTAAGATCGTGTTTCAGCCATGGATGCCAGGCTTGAATTGCGTATTCGGCAGGTAGGCGAACATACGCACAGAGCATTTGTCAAAATATGGAGCTGTTTATTTGTCCAAACGCCCGTCGTAACAGCCCGACATGTTGGTTCCCAATCTTCGAGGCATTTTCACATTGCCTGGAGCAACCCAAGTCATCTTGAACCAGGACAACCAAGTCATGATCGACTGCTGATTGTATGAGTATATTCGTTCCGAGCCGGTATGAGTAGCTGCTCTGACTTGGATTGTAGCACCTTGCATATACTGACGTTGAAATGCAATAAGTTTTGGGTTGACCATAGATACACCGTGTCTAGGTCACTCTGAAGCACATGTCGGTCGGCGTTCGCCTGCATCCTGCGCTAAATCCTGATATCGCCGGCAAACATTAGGAAGTTTGAAGCGATTTCCAGTGCAAGCTCATTATTAACATCAAAAACCAACCTGGACCTAAAACTGAGCCTTGCGGCACACCACAACCGGCTTGTATTGAGTCCGAAAAAGAGCTCCGAACTCTGACCAATAATTGCTGTTGAAGAAGAAAGTCGGCAATTCAGCTAAAGGAGCTTCGCCGATCCCGTAATGCTGAAGCTTGGCGAGTAGTATCTGATGCTCTAGACGATCGAAAACTTCGGAAAAGTCCAGTTAGATCATAGCAAGGTTTTCTCTAGCGTCCGCTGACTCGGTTCAACTAATGCGTGAGACCAGTAGATTCGTTGTGCATGACTACTGTCGGCGGAAACCGTGCTGCTCAGGCGTGATGATTTTGCAGTTTTCCAGATAGCACACTATGGCATCGGCAAGTATGGATTCCATGACCTTGGAGAGTATAGGTAGAAGGGATACTGGGCGGTAGTTTGAGGGCTCAGTTGTGCTACTATATTTGTGAATCGAGGTATATATTCCAAGTTTTCACGTGGCGGGAAGTTGCTTCTGGTCTAAGCAGCGCTGGAAAAACTGAGCTGAAGTTCCTGCCAGTTGGTTTGCTGATGTTTCCAGTGCCTCAGGACGAATGGTATCAATACCCGGGGAGCTGTGTTTGCGAAGAGACGTAAGCGTTTGCAATATAGCCTCCGCGGTAAAAGTGATGTGGGTTAGTCCCGGCGGAGGGACGACGAAGGTTGGAAGATTGTTTAGTGACAAGACCATCTAAAACGAGGGCGCCTATTGCATCCGCAGCGCGTTTACTGCTGCCACAGCCCTTCTTTTTGGGCCATCGGCAGTCCTGAGTAGAGGAAATCCTTGCTTCACCTTGCTTAGACTATTGACGTGCTTGTACAGCAGTTTGTGGTTAGCACTGAAGTTTTTGCGATGTTCTGCTGATAGACGGCTTTGTCGTCTCTTAGCAGGTGAGTGTATTGGTTACGTTGTGCTACGTAATTCTCTCAAGTTTCTGGTGCTGGAGTTTTTCTATACACTCGCCATGCTGCGTTACGTACCGTCATCCGTTTTCCATTTCTACTCCTAACGAAAGAAACTGATGTACAATATGTCGGAATATGCTTGGAACCGACTGGAATTTCATGATTTCAGAAGGTTTTGAATACAAATTGGTTTTGGGACGATGTCGCAATACTTTGGAGGGGATTACCAGCAACACGCCAAAGGTTGATTGCTGAGGCGATCGAGATTACTAAGACTAATAACTGTGTGAACAGAACAGACGAAATGGAGTTATCGAACACGTGGCGGGCTGTGTTAACCCGGTCAGTCAGAAAAGGTGTCGGCGGAGGAACTCAGGTCGGAGCATGAATCAGCAGCTGCAAGAAAGGAATGCCTCACATGTGAATGACCAGTGACGTGGGTCAATGAGAAACGCTCGATGCTTGTTGTTTCACTAGCATGGCCACTTGACCTATTGACCTGTAACACTATTATCCAATGATTCATGTTATGTCTTGCAACCTTAAACTTACCTTCCCATAAAACGCTAAGCCAATTTCGTACCGATTCACCTGGCCTGAAGAAGCTCTTGTGTCAAGGGCGAAACGTTGCCACAATAAAACCCTACCAAAACCAAATTGCATTCAAAACCTTCTGAAAACTGATTTACACTTATTGCAAACTCTATTCTCTGAAGCCTCTGCAATCAGCTGACTGAATTTGTTGACGAAAGCGAGCCAGGCGACTTCCGGGGGTTCCTCGGCCAGAAACAACCAAGTTGTGGCGCACACGAGCTGGGCTAATCGATCTTAGTTTGTGGTGGTTCACACAGTCTCATCCTTCTCATTCCGATATTCCGCATAGCATACGAAGTTGAAATTGGTGACTGTGTGATCACTGCGACCCAACGGGCAGCCTAAATACGACACAGCAATCATGTGCTCCTCGTTGGTAAACACAAGATCCAGGACAGATGGCCGGCTAACTTTTCTAAACCGAGTCGGCCGAGTGATGTGATTGTAAAGAGGAACAGTGGTTACGAGATCTTGTAGATCGGCTTTAAATTATTCTTCGATGATAGCAGGAGTTTCTACACAATGTACGTTGAAATCACCCATGATAAGCATGTGGGTATACCTTCGCTGTAAACTGCATGTTAAAGCAGCCGCTAGGTGGCAGTCGGTTTCGGGTGTAGAGTTAGAGGACGGTACACCAAGACAACAAGGCAAACGTCCCTTCCTTTTAACTGCAAGCGGCACCAAATAGAGTCGGTAAACTGCGAGTCTGAACCCTCCACGGCTTAGCGACGAAAGTCGCCTCGGTAATGCAGGATTACCCCTCCTCATGTGAGCCGATCGTTCCGGGTCAGCGACATGCCCGGTAGCGAAACTTCAGCATCCATCATGCCCGTGTGCAACCTCGTCTCGGTGAATTCAATGACATAATCTAACCTGGAAGCTTGGAGATGTTGTAGTTCGGCCAATTTAGTAATAAGACCCTGAGCATTAGTATACAAGCAGGCCAGTTTCTCGATCTGTAGGAACCCACAGTGAGCTAAAGGGGTCAAATCTGGGAGAATGCCGACCGAAGGGAGGTCGGCAGTTACTTGTTTCATTTGACAAGTTAATGATGCCTCGTCTGAAAGTTGATTCTTCCAAGTTGCGTCCTAATCTTCGTTTAGACCTACGTCAGATTCAATTAAATCAGCAGTCAAGTTACGCTTCTTACATTTGTCGGTAAGCTTGCTGCTTCAGGTGCTCTAATATTTGAGCTGTACAAATCTTCTGTGATCATTATACGAAGTTCATAAGGAAGAATTTTCCGATTTCTCCGCCATCGATTTAAAACATATGTTGCTTGTTGCTCCGACTGAACCACTAGTTTTAGGATTCTAGAGCCGCATCCACTATAATTGGTGAGAGTTATCCTGGTGAAATAGCGCCACAAAATTATTCGAAGAAAGTGTTTCACAAATGAACAACCACTTTCAAATCGTGCTTTCCGGTCTTTTGAACCTCGTTAGAAGCATGTTCTGGCACGCCATGTATGAAGATTGTGTTTAGACGGTCTTACTTGCTGTCTCCCTCTTCTGTGTTTCTTTTTGATTGTCACGCGCTCCAAGGGACCTGAGGATAGATGCGTATCCCACAGGATCCGTGTCTCAGCACGATTGCGGAGGGCAAAGTGTTTCCTACGTCGGCGGAGTATTCTAGTGTTACTCGATTAAGTCTGGGTTCGCCATAGTGTGGCGAGTTCGGATGACGAGTAATTCGTAATAGGTTTATGTGCTTGGCTTTGACATTCATCAGCACGTGGTTATAGAAACAGACAAGATGAAGTACAATAACGGTGTACGTTGCATAATGCTGATTTCGTGTTTACGATACAGAAGGATAAGTATAAATGCGAGCACCGGGAAAAGTAAACAGGATATTCTTAAAGTTGTCTGCAGGCACAAATGCTAATTCGAAAACGGAATTGTCTACGGAAGCTTCGCGGCTCTCGTGATTAGTACAAACAAAATCGCTGGGCTGCCTAGCTTGGTGGCACCATCGAATATGTTGTCCAGGTAAAGCTGAAAACTAAAAGTGCGACCATCAGACTTCAGCTTGTAATCAATATCGAGCAGTACCTCGTTGAAACAAACCACATATAAATTTTCTGCAAATGTAACGATTCATTCTGCAGACTCAAGTCTACAATGAATTGCTAGCTCGTTGAAAGACAAGAAGTGGATATGCAAATTCGCAACAATCCAGAGGTGTTTGTTCAAGCTGAAGTGACGTCCCATTAGTCCATTCGGCAAGTGAAAAAATGACCCCTTACACGAGTAGCAACACCGTCGCGTTCGCCAAACCAACCGGATATTGGTGTCACATGAACAGAGAAATGAGGTGTGATACGAACAAACTAGAACACTATGAAAAACTGAAAACGACTATGCTTCTGTGCTCGAACATATACTACAGGTACAGTACTACTGGATACGATAGACCAATATTCTTATGCTTCAAGTCAAGTCAGTATGAGCTTTATGTACCCAAACGGGTGTATTTTCAACAATTCACATTGTCAACCGTAAATTTACGCATCGGGTTACCATTGCAAATGCATTGCAAATGGGTAGAAAAATGAGGATGCACTGTCATATATCGAGCAAGCGATGATGCCAAAATGCTGAACCAAATTTTCATGATTTGTATCCATTCAAGATGGAAAAGCTTCCATAAAACTGCTTTTTCCACGTTCGTTTTAACTGATGCAAAATATTTTATGCGTAGACACTAGAACGGGATCGTGTGCGATATCGCTCTTTTATGTTCAAAGGTGCATGGATTGGAGGGTCTCAGAGACCTTGGAAGTTGATGAGACAAAATATCTGTCAGCTCTACCTAGCAAAACTTAGATATATGCAGCGAATGATAGACAGTATAATGTTCAGCGAAAAAGGCAGCGGCTAATTTAAAGGCCCCGTTTACGTGGCCATGTTAGCATTCGATGGCAAATGGAAACATAACTGCTTTTCAACCATATTAGAATCATTATTTGGACGAATTTGACAGTAATCATCTTGGCCAACCCTTATCCATGAGCGCCCAGATGATAAGATCCGGTATTCAGAAGGGGTTAACTCTGTTCCAGTGTATCGTTAGTGTATCTGCCCAGAAAAGTGGTTCCAGTGTAAGTTGATGCCTCATGTGTAGCGCAAGTTTTTCATTACTGCTAGAACTTTGGCAAGAAATTAGGTCCCAAATTAGACAACTCCTATCTCTGCATGTTACATTTTGTCATAGCCATAAACGCTTTAATTGAAAGCGCTTTTTTTATCCTTTTACAAGCGTCAACACACACTGAGCTAATATGTCACTATAAAACATTAACGGCAATCAGCAGGTGACTTGTGGCCAGTATACTGACAACAAGGATAAAATATGAAACTAGTTATTACAGGATGGTGCTACGGCACAATTCATTCTCTCACCAACTGCAACTACCTTAAATTGCGAAGATGGTGGTCTAAAATGTGCCCACTACGGTTATATTAACAACCAATCAGATAAGCTTGATACGGTCCAAAGATTGGAAGATCTAGAGAGCTTAGGGAAATTGGGTGTTGCCGACCCGAAAACACTTCACTACCACGACGCGTTTCGATGTAATTTCATCTCATCAGGTGGATACAGCAGGCCTCGATCCCGCGACCATTGGAATAGTAGCCGAAACCTCTACGCCTTTGGATACCGGGTCACGGTGGGCAACGCTTGGCACAAAGGGAAATGACTAATTGGAGGATCAAGTTTGAACTACACGTTGTATGATTGGATTGCGACGCGCAATCCCAATGTAATGGACTGTGGTTCACATTGAGGTGAACCTTAGTCACGGCGATCACTGGGACCGTACTCAAACAGATGGAAATTGGGTGTTGCCCACTCGAATACACTGCAAAACCACGACGTGTTTCGATGTAATTTCGTCTCATCGGGTGGAGACAGCAGGCCTCGAGGTTTCGGCTACTATTCCAATGGTCGCGGGATCGATGCCAGCTGTTTCCACCTGATGAGATGAAATTACATCGAAACGCGTCGTGGTTGTGTAGTGTATTCGGGTGGGCAACACCCAATTTCCATCTGTTTGAGTACGGTCCCAGTGATCGTCGTGACTAAGGTTTACTTCAATGTGAACCACAGTCCATTACATTGGGATTGCGCGTCGCAATCCAATCACACAACGTGTAGTCCAAACTTGACGCTCAAATCTAGAGACGCGTAGACTAAAGATGTTTCTTATCCACCTTCTAGATAACATTAAAAATACTTAAGTAATTGACAGCAGTAAGATCAGTTAAACAAATCTGTCCCGTACCTCCTTCCATATTTACAGTTCTGTATAAATCGGTAGTTTCTAAGGACAGCTTTTAGTTGGAATCAGGGTTGATTTCGTAGCCATTCTGACACGTTCAACATATAAATATACATCCTTAGACCTTAGCGATTTGCCTAGAACACAGCTGGCACAGGACTAGGTCAGTCGCACTCAAAATTCAATGCATGGTTTTCTTCCTTGTTATCGGTTAGCCAAACATAACAGGGGATAAACTGCGCTTACGCTTGGACTGATTACTGATGGACTTCGTCGCGTCACTTTTACATCCAATGTCCGTACTCACAAATTTCAATTCTAGTGAAATATATTCCCAAGATAGCAACAAGCATCCGTTCAATAATGCAGTTAAACCAGCCATTCTCAAATGAAGTCATATGGCTCACAGGGGAATAAAGAATCACTCGAGGCATTGGGGTGGGAAAATGTTTTAAAGGGGCCAGGGGGGACATAGGAGAACATAGGGGGCATGCTGTGAAAAGTAAGTTGTGGTTACACAAATACCAAAATTCATATTAAAAACATTTTCTGATAATTTTTCAGCGCGCACTAGACTCACCTGGTAATTGTTAGGAAGGGAAATGAATTGCGAGTGCGCAAGTGACTATTTACGACGGTGTGAAAGACACAGGTTGAAGACGTTCTGTTGCAGAGCGGGAAAAGCTCTACCAAACATGCGCAGAATTCACAGGGCTCAATTCAAACATAGAATCAGCATAAGGCGACTTAGACTGCGCAACCGACAAGCGATTCGTCCACAGGAATTTGATGAGTATTCACCGTGGGCCCAATGAGCTTGACACAAGACACCGAAGCATCTACAGTTAGACTGACGGAAGAAGGCTGATGAGCGTGTTCATTTACCTACCGTGGCTCGCTTATGGTGAACGCCGGTCATTTACGGTTGTTGTCCCCAACATCCAATAGCCATCCAACGTTTGGCGACATTCGCAACATGCTACTGCACGTGCAGACATGAATTTCTCTCTCACCTTAACGGTGCGGACGTATGGAATTCTCGGCAGTTAAGTGATTTAGTGCAGGGCCCAGCTGAGAAAAAGCGTAACCTCTGAAGACGCACCGACATAAGGCTATTGTAATCATTCAGCGAGATGAGTACAGACAGCCACAACGTGGTTCCCTCGTTCGTTAGCTGTCAGCTAACTTCGCGCTGAAGGTCTTGACCACCCGTAGGCGTTGGAGCGATCGACGGTTATCTGTGTGTGTCACGTTGCCTAGGCAGAAAAGTCAGCCTAGGCAACCGAGACTGCGGTGTGAATGCGCGCACGTGATGGCAGTGCAGCTGAGGACGAAGTTAGGCATTGCAACTCTTGTCAATGTTATTGAATCAAAAGTAATGGGGCACGAGCAGACAATGCAGTCTGAATCACGTAACGTGTCTGTTACACAGCGCGCGCTACTTATTCGGCTGTACGGTGAATGCGGTTTAAACGCCGCATCAGTTTCAAGAAAATACAATGCAATGAACGCAGTAATGCGTCCCGTCACCGCCCACTACGTGCTTAAACTAATGAAGTTTGAGCAAACTGGGAGTGTGTATGACATGAAGAGGATGGGACCGCCTCGCATCACCACGGATGAGTGTTCAGGTTGCGCTGTAATCAGTGAAGTGTCAAAATGTCCCGACCTCAGTATTCGTCGGATCGCACAGCACTGTGACACGACCCGATACGCGGTACACCGGATATTACTGGAACGAAAATTTTGGAGATACCGTGCACTTCAAGTGCAGGTTTTGAACCCATGCGATCCGGAGAAGCGGCATGAATTTTGCCCCTGGTCTCCGGATCACGGGGATATACAAATGAGGCATTGTTTCATCTCCATGGAACAATGAAACATTACTCTTGGGCTACCAGCAACCCACGAAAATTTACCGCAGCACGTATGCACCACAGTATGAAACTGATGGTTTGGGCCGGATGAACAAGCGAGAAAATCTTGGGCTCATTTTCTTATCCAGGAATGTAACCGGAGGTTGTTGTTTTAAAGTACTAAAGTCTTATCTTCTCTTAGCATCGTCGTACTTGGAAATGCTGCAGATATTTGTGTTTCTCCAGGCATGCAGTACCATTTGGTCGCAGCAGGAAGGTGCACCTGCACGTTCTGCTTAAACAATGCGTGCTTACCTCACCGACAAATTTGCCCACCATTGGATCGGACGCAGTGGACCGATGCAGTGGCCTGCTCGGTCACCAGATTTGAACCCCATGGACTTTTTGCTATGGGGTTGTCTGAAGCGGCGAATGTACAGAACAAGGCCGCGTACCTTGGACCAATTGAAAGAAAATATTGTGAAAGAATGTCGCGTAATCACGAGGGATATATTGGAGAAAGTGCTCGCCAATTGCACCAAGCGGTTCCTGCACTGTAAGTAGAATGCCGGCGGACATTTTGAACATATCCTCCACTAGCATAGATGATCGTTCCAATACATTTCTGCTTATATACTTATCCTCTTTCACAAATGTGTTAACGACTAAACTGGTCCGCTGGCAAATGGTGCTAATGATGCGTCCGGTCGGATAGAACTCTTAACGTCCAGAATGTCGTTGAGCACATAAACAGCGTAGGCACCGAAACGTTCGATGGCTACTTATGACGGAATCACTGAATCGCTATGAGCTGAGGTTCGTCCATCCTTAATGAAAAGCCAACTGTGTGGTTGCCACAGTTTCAGGCTATTGCCTGTGAAATTGATGTTCGGGATGAGTTGCAGTAGGTGGCAACATGTGTACGTGGGGTCGTTCCGTATAAGGTAGACTAATATGAGGTCGGCCGGTAGCCGAGTGGTCTGCGCGTTTGGTTTGCAGCCATAAGGTCACCGGTTCGAATCCGCGTAGTGGTGGGCGTCCTCGCGGTATACGCAGCCCGCGCGCGACTGGTGGTGGTAGTGCGGCAACGAAGCGCCGTTACGTCGTACAGCTGACACATTATTATTATTTAATGTGAGATCTCTACGTAGCCACAAGTAGCGTCTACTGGACACTTCGAGTGTCTTAGTCGCTGCTGGTACGAAAGGTTGCAAAATCTCTTGACACATTTTTTTGCTCGACCATGGTGAGTTTCTAGCGCTGCAAGGTCACGGTTTAGCCAAGCGTGCCAAGTCTGCATTGCGTATTCCACGTGTTAACGCACATAGGCATGGAGCATCATACAGAAGATGAATGAATCCAAACTCTAGGATGCCATCCGCAAGCTAACAACGTGCTGGTTACCACATTCGAAAGGGATTCCGACTGTCTGGAATAACCGAAGTTGTCCAGCACCAGCACACCGAGGTCAAGTTCCTGAGAGCTTGTCTGCAGGTCATATGCCCCAATTTTCTAGAGCTAGGCGTGTCTATGGCGGATGTGGACAATGTGTCAATTAACCACATTTAATGGCAGTGAATTCTTCACCAGTCAATGCCAGGTCCCATCTAGGTCGTATATGGAGGATCTTGTGGTCGTTCATTCTCTTGATCGCCGGTCAACTCTTAACGTCATCCGAAAAAGTAAAATTTTTGAGGTGATGGCTCTCACAAAATTCTCACACTCCACTCGATTAGGGTCGAGCAGAGATGATCGGACTCAAACCTAGAACTGCTGTTCACGGAGAAAACTACCAACCAATCCCAATAATGCATAGCCTACGTTTTCCAGGTAACCCACCATTACGTCACCGATGTTCGCTTTCATGACTTTGGAAAGGGCAGAGAGCAGTGTTACCGGACGGTAATTGGTAGGATCAGATGGACTTCTCTGAAAGAATCCGGCAAGTGGCTGGGCTAGGTAAATGGCTGCTGCCTGCATTGCTTTAGGGTGAAGGTTATCCACTACGGGAAAGCTGTGCGTATGCAAAGATAGTAGCTTTTTCAGAACCAGTTTTGTTATGAATTTGATGCTGGATGACACTGATGGTGTGGGGACAGAAGCAAGTATAAGGTTTGAGGCTAGTACCCCTTTGGAAACTAGGCCAGTACTTGGCAAAGAGGCGTTGTCCGCCTTTTTTGTTGTGTGTGTATATCCACCAATTGTACTGTGTGTTGCGATTCCACGCTGCAACTTTCGAAGTGCATTCACATGCCTGTAAATAAGGCGGTGGTTCGAACGGAATTGTTTCGCTAGCTCCAGTTGGTGTGATAACTTGTTTTCACGAACCAACTGTACATCTTAATTGCTCAGAGCTACGTAGGCTGTCTCATTCTCCGCGTCAGGATTGTTTATGTGAAGGCGCCATGTGTTCCCCTAAGGCCATAAAGCTTCATGTTTGGCTTCTAGTGAATAATGTTGGTTTCATGGGATGGTGGAAGGTTTATGCTCTGATGCTTCGGTGACTAGTGATGGGGTTTTCGACCATTTCTCCCGGAATATCTCTAGGGTGCACTCAGTCATGTATGTCCAAATGGCATTTTAAAAACACACAACAAAGCTACGATCACAGAATCGTATGGTTTGATTTCATTCGCTAAGACGGATACCTCGATGCAGAGCCCAAAAAATGTAACGTACTTCACATTATCTGGTTCTGTCCGCATTCGGAGCAGAAATATTCCACCATCCCATGAAACCAACATTATTCACGAGAAGCCAAACATGAAGTTTTATGGCCTTAGGGGAACACATGGCGCCTTCACATAAACAATCCTGACGCGGAGAATGAGACAGCAATTAAGATGTACAGTTGGTTCGTGAAAACAAGTTATCACAGCAACTGGAGCTAGCGAAACAATTCCGTTCGAACCACCGCCTTATTTACAGGCATGTGAATGCACTTCGAAAGTTGCAGCGTGGAATCGCACCACACAGTACAATTGGTGGATATACACACACAACAAAAAAGGCGGACAACGCCTCTTTGCCAAGTACTGGCCTAGTTTCCAAAGGGGTACTAGCCTCAAACCTTATACTTGCTTCTGTCCCCACACCATCAGTGTCATCCAGCATCAAATTCATAACAAAACTGGTTCTGAAAAAGCTACTATCTTTGCATACGCACAGCTTTCCCGTAGTGGATAACCTTCACCCTAAAGCAATGCAGGCAGCAGCCATTTACCTAGCCCAGCCACTTGCCGGATTCTTTCAGAGAAGTCCATCTGATCCTACCAATTACCGTCCGATAACACTGCTCTCTGCCCTTTCCAAAGTCATGAAAGCGAACATCGGTGACGTAATGGTGGGTTACCTGGAAAACGTAGGCTATGCATTATTGGGATTGGTTGGTAGTTTTCTCCGTGAACAGCAGTTCTAGTTTTGAGTCTGTAGCGCCCTAAAAGATAACTGCAATCTTTAATGTACAATTTAATTGTGCGAGTGCGAGGACTTTGTGTCGATTTCATGGGGAGTATTGGGCCCCTGTTTGATGATCTACCAAACAAAGACGCATGAACTGAACACCCAGACAGCGCTTCCCAATGGACGCGATTCCCTAAATTCGCCCCGCTGCCTTGCGGGTAGGTTATTTAATCAAAGGCTCGGGGTGGAGTCCCCTAAGTCAATTCCCTACTTCGGCTTGGGAAACCGGGTAGTACCACGCCCTCTCACAAAACCATGCACCTTACTACAACGTGCTCATTAGCCACTGTTTCTGTATCTCACATTCACGCGATTTCATCACACGCCAATTGTTTGTTTGCTAACAATCCTCACCTTCCGTTACCCGTTTCATGTGTTCAACAATGGCTGTGATTCCGGTTGCGTCGCGGACCAAGAAGTTCAACCTATGGCTCTACCTCGTCCCCGATCCACTTTCCGTCTGGCGTGCTTCAACGTTCGGACACTCATTCAGATTGGACAGCAAGCCGGCCTAGCGCGCACTCTAGAGTCCCTCGATATTGATGCCTGCTGCCTTGCAGAAACCCGGTTGCAAGAGCCCAGCACTGTGCTTACATTGGCATCCCCCAGTGACCACGAAGCCAGATATCACCTGCGTCTTTCTGGATATCCAGAAGCAGCCTCAGCGGGTTTGGCTGGCGTAGGTATAGCACTAAGTGGCAAGGCCGAGGCTGCACTACTGGACTGGTTCCCGATTAACAGCTGACTATGTGCAGTTCGGCTTCGGGGTTCATGTAGAATAAACAGGCACCGCGAAGAGAGACGCAACTCGTTTATGATCTCGGCGTACGCTCCAAATGACTGCAGTGGCGACTCGGTGAAGGATGAATTCTGCGGGGATCTACATCAGCTCTTGACAAATGATAGAAACTAGGATATCGTTATCCTTTCTGGGGATTTTAATGCACGGGTTGGCCGCCTGTTACCATACGAACGCCACCTTGATGGCCACCACGCGCTCGATGAGAACCGCTCTGATAACGGAGAACGGCTTCTCACATTGTGCGAAGACAACCATCTGTTTCTCTCGAGCACTAACTTCAGGCGTACGAAGAAGCGTTCCGCAACGTGGCGTCCAACTTCGCCAACACAACAGCGGTCTCAAATTGATCACATTGCAATTAGCTTCAGATGGCGCGGCAGAGTACTGGATTGCAGGTCCATTTGGACCACCTTCGTTGACTCAGATGATGCACTGGTCTTCGCGAAATTCTGCATGTGTTTTGGGGGGTCCCGAAACACGAAGCATCGCAAGATTGATGTAAACAGATTAACTGATTCCTCAGTCTTCACTAGCATATGTACTCAGTTGCAATCTGCCGCAAAACGTGGAGTAACACTGGACTTGTATACGGAAAGCGATGACCATTTCCGGACAGTCAAGCTGCGGTCTAACACGACGCCCCCTAAAGCCTTGAATCTCTGCTCGTTCTCTGGAGCTGTTCGAACGCCGCAAAAGTATCCCGGCGGAATCACATTGCAACGAGCGGCGCCATTGTGCCAACCGGCTGCTCAAGCAAAGCCTACGCAAGGATCGCGAGACATGGTGGTCTGAACGTGCTTTGGAGATGGAGACCGCTGTCTTCTCTGGCAACACTCGCAGGCTTTTCTAACCCATTCGGTCCACTGGCCTCAGGAAGCGTGGTGTCAGTGAGGTCATTTGTGAGGTGGATGAGTCTCCGACCACTAACCAACAGAGGTGTATGGACCGCTGGGCCGAGCACTTTCACTCGCAGTTCAATTGGCCTCCATCATCCATCAGTACATGCGGTACACTTTGTTGTCCACCCTGGCTCATCCCACTGAATCCACTCAGCGAAGCGGAAGTCTGCCTCGAGATTCGACGCTTGAAGCGCTTCAAGGCTGCAGGCTCAGATAGACTTCCTCCGGAGCTGTTCAAGTACGGCAGTGTGCCGATCATTAATCAGCTGACCGCGCTGTTGGTAAAACTCTGGCATGAAGAGAAAATGCCGTCTTCTTGGGGCGAATCAGTTATTGTCCCGATTTTCAAGAAACGCGCTCGCACTTCATGTGTATATCATCGCGGGGTCAGTCTTATTTCGGTTGCCTCTAAGCTATTGGCATTCATACTGCTTCGCAGACTATCCCCAGTACATGAATCATACTACCGTGAAGAACAAGATGATTTCCGTCCCGGCCGCGGATGTGTGGACCAAATCTTCACGCTCCGCCGGCTCCTCGAACATCGCCACATTTATCACAGGCCCATTATCGTTGCATTCCTAGACATACATGCTGCTTTTGACTCCGTTGATCACCTGCTTGCTTGCTAAAAAAACGGGGTGCCAGAGAAATATACCGCCATCTTACGAGCACTTTACCTTCATACATCGGGCAGAGTGAGGGTCTATGGCAAGCTTTCCTCGCAATTCGCTGTCAATAGAGGTGTGCGACAGGGCTGCCCTATGTCCCCATTCCTCTTCAACTTCCCAATCGAAGACATTCTGTCGAATGCTCTAGAAGGTTTTCAACATTTCGGTCTAATTTCCACCGGGTGAGCGTGCGACCGACAGATTATGCTGACGATATCGCCTTACTTGGCGACGATCCTCAAGGTATGCAACTCATTCTGGATCGTTTGGCAGTTGAAGCATCTAAGTATGGCATGAGCTTCGCCCCATCGAAGTGTAAAGTACTGCTTAAGGATAGGCTTTCAGCTGCGCCCGTGTTCACTCTTGAAGGTGCACAACTTGAACATAAAGATAGTTTTGTCTATCTTGGAAGCTGTGTTTCTACTAATGGCACAATTAACAAAGAACTTTCTCTTCGCATCGCTAAAGCTCGGTCAGCATTTGTCAATCAGAGGCACTTGTGGGGTCGTCGCAACGTCTCATTCTCGCTAAAGGGTAGCGTTTACAGCGCATCAGTTCGCTCAGTATTATTGTATGGGTGCGAGTCCTGTCCGATTCGCGTGGAAGACATGCGCCATCTTTTTGCCTTCGATAACGGCTGCTTAAGGGAGAATCGCTCGTGTTTGGAGGAAACATCGAGTTAATAGTAATGACGTTCGATGTCGCATCTTGGGGAATGTAAGTATTCCCTTCAACAAACTGGTTTTGTTGCGCCAATCGAGATGGCTCGGTCATGTCCTACGCATAGCACCTGAGCGTCTACCGCGTCGCACTCTATTCCCTCGTCAAGGACCTGGCTGGAAACGCCCGCGTGATGGTCAGCCTTCCACTTGGCGGCAGCACATAAAATCGCTGACGTCGTGTCTAGCCACTGTTGGACCCGTACGCCTTCCAGGATGGGGACCCAAAGATGAGGAGTGCCAATGGCTTAACACTCTTGAAGACATGGCCTGCAACCGGAACCAGTGGAAGAATTGTGTACAGTATTGTATTGATTCACATGTTTAATACTTCAAACATTGAAAATGACTAAAAAGAGAAAAATCGGCGTGTGAAAAACAAACAAAAATGTTTTGTTCTACTTTTTGTCAAAATGTGCTTTTCTTCCTGCGGCATAGCTGAAGTGTTTTGCTCACCTTCAACTACTATGCCACGATGATATTGACGCGGACTCCCCCTTATCCTTTGATCGCCATGGTTTGCTGTTGGCTCTGCGTGTAGTTGTTAGACTGCTGAGATCACTCATTCACTCACAATTTAGATATGAAACACTGTTTTACTGCCGGAACCATCCTAAACCACATCAAAACAAACACGGTGAATTGGATTTTCGGGTCTTGGAGCACCCGCCGTGTCTTGGATTGCGATACGCAATCTCAATTGTGGCCCCGGTTGACTTTGAAGTCAGTCTCTGACAATACGATCACTGGGACCGTCACCGAAGTGGTGGGTTTCGGGGTGGCTATCTCCCATTCCTGCATTCCACGACCGACGGTTTCGTCCTGGTTTGGATTAACCAGGTAGAGATATCCGACCCGGGAGTGAAACTCAGCGCGTAACACATGTAAGCTATCTGCATGATCACTAGGCCATTGAGCTCCGCGAGAAGTGTTTTACACAGCGGTTAGAAGTTGATGAGTCTAAACCAGGACGAAACCGTCGGTCGTGGAGCGCTTAGATAGGAGAGAGCCACAATGAAACGCTCCACTACGGTGAATTGGAGTTATGTGGGGGAACAACGTTATGAGCGCCTTGGGAATCTGTCGAATATGGATCATCACACTTTGCAGTATATAAATGGAGACATCCGTGTTCAGGTTTGCTGTCTATGCGGCCTCTATATAAGATCCACATCATGCTTGCGTTGACAGTGACGACCGGTGGCTTGCAGTGCACCACCCATAGCTCCGTCCACACACCTCATATCTAGTGCAAACCCGAAGGAATAAAGCCGGGAGGCATATGGATGGGAGTCACGTTTCCTTAACGGAGAAGGCCCACATCCGTTCGACACACACAACAGCAGCATTTCTGCCTAATTGAATTGGGAAACCTGTGTACCAGAGGTACACAAAGCGGTGGCTGGTCCACAGTTCGATCCACGCTAGATAGAACCACTCTAATAGCCAAACACAATCATGAGAACGGTGCACCCCTTCCCCCAGCAATAATTCAGTCTACTAGAGCAAATAATCGAGGTGGAGAGTGTTAGCCAGTTAGGCACCTTGTCCACATCTGCTTCAACCGCAGCCACACAGGGGATACCAATCAATAACCAACTCCTGAAATACAAGAAAATTAACGCGTAGGCACACACATAGACCAGATGTAACAATGAGGTAGAACACTTGCCACATCAAGCATATTCTTGGTCTGGGTTGGTAACTGGAATCGGAAGCAGCGTACTCACTATGCGCTGCACTGATACCGACCTATTCAGCTTAATCGTCGCCTCTTCGATATTGGCCCGCCGTCACGACGTTAGTGGTTTACCAGACAGGGTCGCCCGAGGCACACACGACTGCATGTACTACAGCACTATGCCCCTGACGTCTATAGACAATACTCCATCGATTCTTGTCGCCTCCGCATCCGGCGTTTCTCTTCCGCTTTCTAACAAATTTGGAAAAGCGACCGCTTGAGGTGATCATGCGTTTGGCGCCGATCTACTGCTTTTGATTTCTGACCCCTAAACTAAACATTAGTTCGTGATAAACTCACCTTGATCATGTCCTGGTAACGTAACTTCGGTTATCCTACGTGCCGCTTCCCTGCACGCAGGTGGACCTATAGCAGCTGTATCGGTATCGTTGTCAAATCAATGCGGCAAAGATGTCCGAGCCACCGCAGGTGCCGAAACAGAAGTATGCAGTCCAGTGCCTACATTCCACTGCAGCGCAGCACTTCCCTGTCAACAGATCAGTCAACACATCCGGTGCACAGAAACCGACGTAGGCAGTGTTTGCAAAATCGTTCCAAATAACGGACGTTTTGCCGGTACGAAATCCACATTTCGCTGCCGATATAAGGATAGCTTCCTCCAAACGGTCAGCTGGTGAATTTTCCACATCCAATTTTCCTGCTTCCAGATACAACAGCCGCCTTCGATAAGCGGATGCACAGTATGCTCATCAACTGGTGGTCGATAGAAAGTACGTTCTTGCGGTAGCAACATCTCGAAAAGTTCTCCTAAACGTCGCCAACAATTTGGCTTTGCGGCAGGTCCACGGATACCACTGCTGGTGAAGGCATGTGTTGATGGTGAGACCGAACTTTTTCGCTGTCGAGGCGAGAGCCGTTGCCTTGCACTACAATTCATCCTGACTGTGTGTAACTAACGCACACTCATCGGCAAACAGCAACACACACCACGTTTCTCGCCCAGGAACGATGGATGCTCAACAACACACCAGAAATACGGTGATCCATACGGGCATCGTAACCACAAACAGAACCAAGATATAAGTAAATGAAGGTAAATATTGGCCAAAACTATGTTTCACGCCAAGAACAACGTCAAGGTCACCAGAGGTTTGTCTACGCAGCTGTGCCTATCCCCGCATACAGCTGCGGACATTCAAAAATTAACCAAAACCAGCAAAATTGCAGAGCGTTACATTCTCGGTGAAAAGATCTGTTCGATTCCCTTCGACTCGCTCAGCAAGGATACATGTGGTTTGTGTCAGCAGTATCAGTCAAATAAACCTCCCGGTCCGGTACACCATTGGCGTTGGCCTGAAAAGTCATGGCAGCACATCCATGCGGATTAGTTTGGACTCATTAATGGTGTATTTTTCCTGCTGCTAATTGACGCTCATACGAAATGGATAGATGTTTATCCCGTTGCCCACCCTACTACAGAGACAACTATCTCAAAAATGCGGTCGTCATTTGCAATATTTGGGATACCGGAGACACTCTGCACAGACAATGGGCCATGTTTCACTAGCAAAGAATTTGAAATCTTCATGAATATCAATGGTGTCCAGCATGTCCATACAGCTCCATATCACCCTGCATCTAATGGGCTAGCGGAAAGGGCGGTACAGACAATTAAAAGAGATCACTTGAAACAAAAAGCAGGAGCTATTCGCATGAGGTTAGATCGCTTGCTGTTTGCTTACAGGATAACGCCCTCGGAAGCCACTGGTAAACCACCCGCGGAGATGATGTTTGGCAGAACACTCCGTACCAGACTGGATCTTCTGTTTCCAAATCATAGAGCACAAATGAAGAAGAAACAAAACAAGGCTGCCGCATCGCAAAATAACCACGACTCTAGTTGGCAGCCGCGTGATCCCGTATACACGAGACTTCCCCATGAGCACTGCTGGCAACCCGCAACTGTAATTAAAGTGACTGTACCCAAGCAGATCTTGAATGAAATGGTCGAATAGTACGGCGACACAGACCATATACGATCACGTTTCGTTGGGACAACAGCAGATGAACGACTGGGTGAATCAGCAACCGTTCAAAAGGAAACGGAAGCAAACCCCCAGGATTCTGTACAATCGTCAGATGAACCAACGCTTCGCAGATCTCAGCGTACGCATAAACCCGTTGACCGGTTCGTGCCAGGAGTATAAACATTTCAAGAGATGAGGGGATGTCACGTACGCGAATGACTTCGATCCGTTTACTCAGCCGTGCGTGGATTGGTTACCACACAAAACAGCCAGCCAATCATCAGACACACACCCTCGGTCTCGCAACGCGAGTTCCGTGAGTCTTGTACCTTCCTCAATTGATTGATAAACCTCCTGCTGTTTAGACGTCTTCTGCTTGCTGGGATTACGTGTCTCGGAAGCGTGCGTTACATGCTTAGTGGTACTACGTATTAGGTTCACTATGTCAAATGCCTCGGTAAAGTCGGCAAACAACTACTGCCGCTCCCTGCATTTCTCCTGCAACTGACGAACCGCGAACGCCATAGCTATGATACTGCGTCCCGAACAGAATCCCTATTGTCCTTCCGCCACATTCGGTTCAGCGACCTGAATGAGGAGGCGGTTGAGCAGGATCCGCGCGATCACCTTCCCTACACAACAGCAAGTTGGTGCAACGATAATTCGTACAGCATTACTTACCCCTTTGCCCATGTGCAGTGGTAGCACAAGGTCATCATTCAGGTCAGTCCGTACTTCGTCTTCAAACCGCGCGTGTTTCACCAAGGAGTGCAACGCATCTATCAACGCGGGTCCACTTCGCTTCAGCAATTCAGGCGGTATTCCGTCGTCTCCAGCGCTCTTGTCGTTTCTTAGCTTGTTGACTCTCAAGCACTGTCGGTGTCTGTAGGACACATCTTCATCTCTTGCTGCTGCAGCTTGTATGACATGGCCCTGTTACTCTCTGAACCGTTGTACAAGGGACAGTTGGTTTTATTGTGCCATATTTGGTGTGCAGGCAGCACTCGAAGTAGCGTCTGCCAGAGAACTCAGCGACTGTCTCCAATGAGCAACAGACACCTTGTGTTGGCGGCGCTCGGTGTAGCATTCCATCTGCTCCTCTGTCTCTGTCCACCATGCATTCTTTATTCAAAGCAGCTCACTAGTTAATCGCCGACACAAATTTCGAAAAGTACTATTATGCAAGAAGGTGGCAGGTCCCGCACATGGGCGGTGAATGCTGCGTTTCCACCAAAACCAATGCGCTAATGGTCACAGTGTTGTCTCTAAAGCAATCAGGCCGTTTATAGTTTGTGCTCATGATCGCTTCTACGACAGCAATCAGCATCTATTCTCTGATGTGGTCCCACAGTTTGCAGCTTCAAGCGATGAGGTCGACATCGCCAAGGCGGATAACAATCCTATATTCCAACACCATCCACTACTCAATATCACTAAGGAACGAAAATTAAATGTTAGCCGATTTACGGCAGGCGGCCAAGCTATATATATATATATATATATATATATATATATATATATATATTTATTTATTTATTTATTTATTTATTTATATTTATATGTGTGTGGCGGTATCCTGTGGCCAGCCACAGGACGCCTGCGCCTACATAGGGACCACGGGTTGCTTGCGGTGCACCACCCACAGCTCCAACCACACACCTCGCATCCAGTGTAAACCCGAAAGAATAAGACAGGGAGGCATGTGAATGGGAGCCACATTTCATTAACGGAGTCGGCCCACACTCCTTCACAGGCAAACACACACACGCTGTACTTGGGAATCATTCGCACACAATGCGGTGGCTGGACCGTAGTCCGGTCCACAATGAGTGCATGGAACCATTCTTCGAGCCTAGTACGGCCACAAGGACTGTGCATCCCGCCCTCTCCAGCAACGGCCAACTGTCTCCTGGAGCCAGTATAGAAGAGGCGATGGGTAATAGACATGTAGGCACCTTGTCAACATATAGATTAAGCGCAGCCACACCGGGGATGTCAAACACCAGCCAATCACACGAAATGTAATGTCAAATAAAATAGATCGAATACACCGTAAGGATATGCTGCTAAGTTAGCTTATGAAATAAATGGATTATCGAAATAGCCGTGATAGATTCAGGGTGGGAAAAAAGGGACCAAGACACATATGTAAGGAGAAAAAATAAGCGAAGTTTGACGATGCCTTTCCACAAAGCCGCTGGATAATGCGCAGCAATGCGTTTGGACAGACGCCTATTTGTGTGTCACACGTACCTCTCGCTACAGATGCGAGTAAACTGATATAAGATGATGGATTGGGACGGCCGAAGTGATCGCGATAAGGATAATTCGGCTGGAATTATGCAAACAGAGTGGCTTTGCTGCAAGGGCTTCTTTTACCTTGGCCCTAATTAGTTTACCAACTTTTATCATTTCGTGCGCCTACAGTGATTGGATGATGCGCTTGGCATTCCACCGATCAACCAACATGTGCTCTGTCACAACTGTTGTTAGTCCACTTTATCGAACAAGACAGTTGAGTTTTTCATTGTCGTGATTCCACTGCTCCCACTTCTTTGGCTACAGCAACTGTTTGTGCACTGCCCTTTTATTTTCTAATTGTAAATAGCTGAGGGATTGTTCGAAAACAGTACTCATCGCAAAATTGTGTCCTTGTATTTCCATGGGTATAACTTACGATGCCTTTCCGCAAAGCCGCTGGACAATGCTAGGCAATGCTTTTAGACATACGCCTAGTTTGTTGTCCCACGTACCTCGCACCACAGGCGCCGGTAAACTGATATAAGATTGGAACTGAACCGGAAGTCTGTCTTAAACGCGTGGGGATATAAAGGGAGCGGTTTCAGCAAGGACTTGTGGGCAGGCAGCGGGGAAGGTTGGAACCACTGTACTGGAAATTCTTCTGGTCAGCAGATCAAAGGCAACATGACCTTTAAAGTGAACTGACAGGAACATGTCCTTCTTAGAGAGTAGTAATCACTTCAAGGCTATCGCGGATCATTGCATGCTTTTTGTGTCGAGTAACCGTTACTTTGTAGCGTTTTGAGAGTACGGATCTTTTCGGCCTCTAGCGTCTCTTGGCTGCAAATTTTCTGAGCACGAAAATATAAGCAGCGACGAAGATTATGTTTGTGCCTCGAGGGTACAAAGCTTAGAAAATGTGTATAATGGCCTAACCATGTGGCCTTCCGGAGTACACTTCTTTCTAATGAACCATCATTTCGTCGGTATAGTAACAAGTACAAGAAGGCCAGTTTAGCATCTCTTTCGGTTTCGATAGTGAACTTCAACGATGGATAAACACCGTTAAACTAGTTTAACAGGTTGGAAATATCGGTGTTTGAATCACAGATTATAAACGTATCATCTATATAACAACAATAGAAATCAAACGAAGTGATGATAGGTCGTATAGCTTCACGCTCAATCATAGAGAGGAAAATATCAGTAAGGAGTGGTAATAGGGGGAGATCATATCGCGACACTGTCAATCTGTCTGTAGTAGACTCCATTAAATAAGAATTGTCGGTTGAAGGTACACCGTAAAATTAATTCCTTCAGTTTTCTCACCGGAATACCCACATCTATGTTCTTTTCATTCATGTAATCACATACAAAATTGACAGTTCCATCAATGGAACATTTGTAAAGAGTGACTCAACGTTTAGAGAGAGCATCAGTTTGTCATTTAGTTCCATGAATTCTGCAGATCTGGTGCTGTCAAGGACACATTCTATCAACAATTGAACGCGCTACTACGCAGTGCTACTAGTTCAGATATAATGGTACTTGCAGGAGATACGAACGCACAAGTAGGGCGTCTGAGCTCTTCAGAAACTCAGCTGGGTGGTAATTGTGGGCTTAACTCCGAACGGACTGACAACGGTGAGCGTCTGCTGCAACTGTGTGCGGAGCACCAGTTATTTCTTACTAGCACTGCTTTTAGACACAGTGGGCGCCGAAGTGCCACTTGGCGTCCACCTGTAGCTGGCCAACGATGGACCCAAATTGACCACATAGCCATAACTAACAGATGGTGTGGTTACATCCTGGATTGCCGCTCATACTGGAATACCTGTGTCGACTCTGATCATGCCTTGGTACGCTGTCGTTTCTCCATGAACTTTACCGGGAGGCGCACCAAGCATCCCCTCCGATTGGCAACTGAGAAATTGTCTCAGCCCTCTGTCAAGCAAGCCCATCAAGAAGCACTGCATACCGAACTTCCGCTATCTTGTCCTAATGACACTGAGCATCAGTGGAATAGGATCTCGGCCGCCATGTACGACGCAGGAGCATCTGCTTGTGGCACTATCCATCGTCACCGCACAAGTCACTGGATATCCGAGAGGTCGGTGAACCTGCTGCAATCTAGAAGACACCTTCCAGCCGGATCTGAGCACAATGTGGTCAGACGGGCTATTAGGCGTGAACTAAAGCGGAGCCTACGTGCTGACAATGAAGCCTGGTGGACCAGTAGGGCTCAAGGCAGAAGCAGTAGGCAATTACCGCAAGCTCTTCCAGCTAATCCGCACCACTGGTCCCAGAAAACCAGGCGTCAGTGAGACAATCAGAGACAGCGCGAGTGCGCTGATACACAACAAGGAGCGCCGTATGGCTCGTTGGGCTGAACACTTTCAAGATCAGTTAGGCTGGCCCCCTGCTCCTGGACGTCTTCCTACTCAGGTGATGCAGGACAAGCCATAGACGGTTAGTTTAGAGCCTCCGTCAGAGGCCGAGGTCCGAAACGCGATCACAGCCCTCAATCGTTTTCGTGCCGCTGGCCCGGATTCCCTCCCACCTGCACTATTTAAGGATGGAGGTGAGGTCCTCTGAAAAGCACTGACCTCCTTATTCTAATGTATCTGGAAGGAAGTGTCTCGGCTAATTCGAGTGAATCGATTTTAGTGGCAATATACAAAAAGGGCAGTCGCACAGACTGTGCGAACCACAGGGGTATTAGCATAACGCCAGTTGTGACAAAATTACTGGCCTCGATTATCGTCCCTCGCTTCACTGCAGAACGGGAATCTCGGATTAGGGAAGAGCAGGCCGGTTTCCGCCCAGGACGTGGCTGTATAAACCATATATGCACTTTGCGGCAGGTGCTAGAGCAGCGCCAAGCATACCGCAGACCGACAATAGCTGTGTTCCTTGATTCCAAGAGTGCGTTCGATTCAGTCGATCGATCGATTCTGTTCGAAATACTTGCGCGGAAAGGTGTCCCCACGAAATATGTGAACATCCTTCGTGCTCTATACTCGAACACTACAGGCCGCGTCAGGGTCTACGGTGTCTAATCGAATAGCTTTCCGACCACAAGTGGCGTTCGTCAGGGTTGTCCGATTTCCACATTTTTGTTAAATTTCGACGTGGATTCTATCATGGAGTGTTCCCTTGCGGAATCTCACCATGTAGGCGTTGAACTGCTGCCTGGTGAAAGGTTAGTTGATCTAGATTATGCGGACGATATCGTCTTGCTTTTCGACGACGTTGACGCGGCACAATCAACCCTGAATAGCCAGTCCATAGTGGTCCCACTTCGCACGTTCAAAGTGTAAAATGTTGCTGTAGGACCACCAGCCAGTTGATGACCCCTTGACACTTGCCAACGAGGAACTCGAGGTGGTTGATCATTTCACTTATCTGGCAGCTGCATCAGCAATGATGGGCACATAGAAACTGACGTCAGCTCACGCATCGCAAAAGCCAGAGCTACCTACTTGAACCTGCGGCATCTTTGGCGACAGAAGGAGTTTACCTCCGTCTGAAATGCCGGGTATACAAAGCCACAGTGAGGGCCGTTTTGCTCTATGGTAGTGAGACTTGGCCCCTTCGGTCTGAAGATCTTAAGCGCCTTCAAGTCTTTGATCATTGTCGTCTGCGAAGCATTGCTGGAGTCGGATGGCACCAACATGTCCGCAACGATGATGTGCGTAGGCGAGTACTAGGTGGTGATAATCCTGCTATCTCCCTAGCACAACAGATAGCACTGAATAAGTTGCGTTGGCTCGGGCATGTGCTACGTATGCCTGGTCACCGCTTACCTAGGAGGGCCTTGTTCAGTCTACCAGGTGTAGGGTGGCGCAAGGCTCGAGGTGGACAGAAGTTGACTAGGTGGCGGTTAATGAAGTCAATGATGTAAAAAGTCGGTCCTTCAGGGACAAAACGTATATTCTGCAAACAAAAGGACCAGGCGAAAACGCAGGCAGAGGGCGAGTGAAACATATCGGTATATACAGCTAGTTGGATCCATAATTAACGACCTTTGTGAATGCATGACATTTTTCCTTTGATTCAGTCAAACAAACTCACTCCAATGCGTCCAACTGTTGGCCAATCAGCGTGCATGCGAGAAACGTGTGAACGTCCAATTAGCTGCCGCCTTTGCTTGCGGCAGCCTAACGGCTTCTTTGCTGGGCTGGCACCGCACGTTCGTTCGAGTGTATACTCCCATCACATCCTCCCTTTTTTCATGTTCTTGCTGCTGTACTTTGCTAAATAGTCCATACACTTTACCACTCCGCGTCCTCTTTGTTGGATCTGCCGATGTCGCCTCATTGCCGCACGCAGTATAACGCTCTCTCCCTGATTCCTGCTGTCGCCTCGGACATCTCCTCAGCTGTACTCGGTTTCTTCTCAGCTTCTTCCCTCCTACATTTACTTCGTATGACCTTTCACCGACTTTCGCAGCCACGACTCCTTTTCTCCACCGCTCCTGTCCATCGGGAATTGGTTCAACCCATACTTCTTCCCCCACTGTCAGCTCAGGTAATTCCCGTGCGCCGTTGTCGTAGTACCGTTTCTGAGTAGCCATTCGCCTTTTCAAACTGTTCTGTACTTTCTCCAGTTGTGGCGTGACAGGGCGCAGCAGTGTTGAGGAAGCAGGCATCACAGTTCTGGTCCTTCGACTGTATAGGCGCTGCACTGGGCTCAGGCCGATATCCGTTGAAGGAGTGTTACGACTCTCCAGTAGCATGAGGTATGGGTCCTCCCGAGTATCTCTAGCCTTCGCTAATAGTCGCTTGGCTTGCTTCACTGTCGACTCTGCCTTCCCATTTGATTGACTGTGATAGGGACTGGTTTGCCGGTGTGCGAATTCCCATTTGGTTGCGAAAGCCTGGAATGCCCTGCTGCTGAACTGGGGACCGTTGTCCGAGACTAGCTCCTCCGGTATCCCGTGCCGTGCGAATTGACATCTGAGTTTGTTGATTACTGCCTCCGTGGTCGTGGTGGTGAGTAAATCGATTTCAAAGTAATCACTATAGTAGTCCACCGTGAGTAATCCTTTCCGTTGTCCCAGAATAGATCCACTGCTACCTTTTGCCACGGTCGGTCCGGAACATCATGCAGCATCATCGGTTCCTTCGTTTGCCGAATGTCGTGTGAACGGCACGCCTCACAGTTAGACACATGATCCTTGATCTGACCTATCATTCCTGGCCAGAACATCAGTTCTCTTGCTCGATTAATGGTGTAATTTGCACCCAGGTGAGCGCGATGGACATGCTCCTGCATCTCCTTTCGGGGAGAAGAAGGGATTAGGATTCGACTTCCCTTGAACAACAGACCGTCACAGACAGTGAGTTCGTCCCGAAAATTGAAGTAGGGTGTTAATTCCTTCGGGAGCTGCTTCTTTGTTTCGGGCCACCCATTGAGGATAACGTCTCGCAAAGCTGCAAAAGTTTGGTCTCCTTCCGTGAAACGCCTTATGTCTTTCAAACGGTTTTCTGTCACTGCCAGCTGCTGCACCATGCTAACTGTCTCGATCTCTTCTAGATGATGTTCGGCCACTGGCGGATGTGCTCTCGACAGGGTGTCCGCGATGAACATCTGTGTGCCAGGTGTGTACACAATGTCAATGTCATACTTCTGGAGCCGGATAAGCATATGCTGCAGACGGCGAGGAACGTTATTCAGTGGTTCAGTGGCTATCGACACCAGCGGCTTATGATCAGTGTACACGGTTGCCTTTCTTCCAAAAGTATAATCATTGAAACGTTCCATGGCATAGACCACTGCCAGCATCTCTTTCTCGATCTGTGCGTACCGCTTCTCAGCCTCTGTGAGTGCTCGACTGCGGAAATCCAAAGGTCTTCCGTTCTGCAACAGAACAGCATCTATTCCACTCTGGCTACTATCACACTGTACCTCCAATGGTTGTGCTGGATCGTAATATCCGAGTACGGGCGCATTACTGATAAGGTTCTTAATGGTTGAGAAAGCCAAATCCTGTTCCTTCCCCCAGCTCCAATCTACTCCTTTGTGAGTTAACTGCCTAATCGGAGTCATGACATCAGCGAGTCCTGGTGGGAACCGGCTTAAATAGTTCACCATACCGTTTAGTCGATGGACTGCCTTCACATCGTTAGGGGACGGCATCTCTTGTATCGCCTTAATCTTCCCTGGGTCAACCCTGATTCCGTCGGATGTTAACACATGCCCATGGAAATCACCTCCTCTTTCCGCAGCTCTACTTTCTCGCGTTTTAGCTTGATGTTCTTTTGCACGCAACGCCTCAGGAACCGGTGTAGCTTAGTGTCATGCTCTTCTTCGGTAGAACCGTAAATCAGAACGTCATCTGCCACATAGGTTACGCCATCTAAATCATCTATTGCTTGCACCAAAGCTTTTGGAAAATTTCGCTAGACACCTTCAGGCCAAACGGTAATCGCAGCCAACGATAACGTCCGAACGGTGTAGCAAATGTGGTGAGGAAACTGGATTCGTCGTCTAGAACAACGTGCCAGAATGCGGAAGAAAGGTCTACTTTCGTGAAAAACTTAGCTTTTGTCAAACGTGGTAAAACATCTTCTAACGTCGGTAGCGCATAATGTTCTCTACGCAGGGCCTCATTCAGTGGCTTCGGGTCTATACATACGCGTAGTTCGCCATTTTTCTTCGTAATGATTGCGACCTGGCTAACCCAGTCTGTTGGCTCATCAACCTTTGCAATCACACCCTGCATAACCAGCTTGTTCAATTCCGCGGAAAATCGGTCACGTAGCGCAAATGGGACTCTCCTAGCAGGTAACGCAATCGGGCGTACCAAAGGATCTAACGACAGGTGAGCGGTACCCTCAAATTCCCCTAAACCCGGGCTAAACACAGACGGATACAGGTCACTAACATCGGCTTCACTCTGACAAGCGTACACAAAACGATCATGGTTAAAAAATGACAAAGCCAAGAGATAAAATCGAATCAATGCCGAGAATCGGCGTGAGATCCTCATCCATGGTCACGAACTGCAGACGATGCGAAACACCGTCTCTCGGATTGACCACTTCAATTGTCGCTGAGCCCTTTGGCTTGAGTCTGGAACCATTCCACATGCTCAAATAATCTTTATCCGATTGAATTTGCACGCCGCGGCA
>OX104060.1:16401483-16416951 GCA_944474145.2 Dicrocoelium dendriticum | reverse complement strand
ATATTGTTATTGGGAGAGGGAAGGGGAATCAGCGCGAAAAGCAGAGATATATGTTGACCACTATGTTTGGGTGTGAGCCATGACTTTCAAGGTTTCTAACCAGCAGCACTCCGCATCTTTGGGTCCCCATCCAAGGAGTCGAGAAGAAGCAACCGAGGCCAGCTGTTTTGTAAGCTCTTTCCTCCTGCTTCTCCAAGGTGTAGGCTGTCCACCACACCGCCTCCACCATACCTGTCCAGCGACCGCGAACAAGGTACGACGCGAAAGAGGCTGAAAGGTCATACGCAGCACGTGCCTAAGTCAATGTAGTTGGTGCAGCGAGAGTGGTTGACACCATCCAAGTCAAATTGTCTGACTTCAAAGTTGGTTAAGTGGTGCAGTCACCACACACGGGCGTTGGACCGTAAGCAAGGGTTCTCGAAGACAGACAGTAAACGCAGGTCATTGATATGAGCAGACCGTCCCGCAACCGTACAACAGTAGAGTGCGGATAATAGCCTGTAAACCTGTCCTTTGATGGAGAGACGGATGTCATGGCGGCAGGATAAATGCCTCAGCTTGGAGAAGGCAAGACGAGCTTTGGAGATGCGCACCGAAATCTCGTTTCCAAGAGTCACACCAGCAGTTATGCAGTTTCCCAGGTAGACAAAACTCTGTACAACTTCTAGCGTCTCACTCTCGATGGTGAATGTAGGTAAGGATGTATGCCAGTCTTGAAAAAGCGCTTTTCACTTGGATGGTGAAAAGTGCATGCCATACTTTGACGCTTCATGCGCCAAGAGGTTGACTGCAAGCTGGACGGCCAGCGGACTGTCACCTAACAAGACTAGATCACCAGTGTAATCTAAATCAACCACCAGATTACTTGGGAGGAGCTCAACGCCAGCGTTCAACAAGTCTCCTAGGGCATTTTAAGGACATCCTCAATGGCAAAGTTGAAGAGGAATGGAGAGATAGGCCATCCTTGTCAAACCCCACTGGTGACAACAAAGGTGAAAGCTTGCCATAAGCCCTAACTCTATCCGAGGTCAGACTATACGGAGTACGCAGTACGGAAACAAACTTCCCGGGAATACCACTCCTCAACAAACAGTGCCACAATGCAGTCCTGTCGACAGAATCGAAAGCAGCACGGATATCCAGGAACAAAACTATCGTCCGCTTCTGATACACATAGCGGAGTACGAGAATCTGGCGAAGTATGCAAATTTGGTCGATGTAGTCGCGAACAGGGCGGGACCCTGTCTGTTCTTCTCGCTGTAGTGATTCACGCGTTTGTGGTAGTCACCATAATCTTGCAAACGACGAGAACCAAGCGTATACCCTGTAATTGGAGCACCTTGTGGACAGGTCTTTTTTGAAGATGAGGACGACTGTCGACTCACTCCAGGATGATGGAACCTTCTCTTTTATTCAGACATTTGATAACATAGCGGTGAGTTTTCGAAGCAGCAAATAGCCCGCATCTTTAAATAAAGCAGTAGACCATCAGGGCCCGGTGTTTCATAATGCTTTGGGAAGCAGATTTGACATCACATTTCCCGATGACAGGGGGATTAGTAGGGATAGTCCATCAGTGATCATTATACACGTCAGCTAGAGGAGTAAAACACCTCAGCTACTATGCCGCAATACATAAAAGAAAAAAAGAAAATGAATCCAACAGTTGCATGCCAGCTGACCTGCCAACAGCGGATGAGCATCGTTCCGGAAAGCTACCAGCTAGCCACTAGGCAACAAAAAATTATTATAATGTGCTTATAATGTGCTAAGAAATGAGATCGTGGATGGAGGAGGAGTCTAAAAGCGATGGGGAGGGACAAAGAAACTCGCAGCAGTAACGCCACTGAGGTCGGCTCCCAGTCATGCCAATAAGTGTATCCAGCCAAACATGTTCCTCGTCTTTTTGGAACCCAACCAGGGAGTCGTGACGCTCCAACCGAGGCCAGCATCAAAGTGAGGGCCTTCATTCTTCTCGACCAAATCATCGTATGGCCACCTCTCCTCTTCTTTC
Organism: Dicrocoelium dendriticum; assembly: GCA_944474145.2. Lineage (NCBI taxonomy): Eukaryota > Metazoa > Platyhelminthes > Trematoda > Plagiorchiida > Dicrocoeliidae > Dicrocoelium > Dicrocoelium dendriticum. The sequence continues at coordinate 16,414,937 of OX104060.1, read as the reverse complement.
ATCCACACTTCCGGTGAGCAAACAACGCAGGTCGCGGAAGCCGGTGGGCTGAGTCACCGGAGCCTGGTGCGTGAAATGACGGCGCTGAGCGCTTCAGTTCCTTTTCCTGTGCCGTAAACAAGACGTCGAAGACGCTCGTTGCTCACGCGGTGTTCCCACCAGATGTGAGCTAAACTGCGAAAGCAAAAGGTAGTCGAACGTAACTAGCCTCTTTATGTCCGCTGATCTAAGTGGCCAGGTTTCGCAGCCGTACAGTAGGATCGAATGTACCGTTGCATTGCACACTCTACCCTTCCGGCGCCATAGGTGGTGAAGGCTAGTAAAAGCACCTCAAACTTTTGCTATACGGTTCGTGATCTCATCTTCGATCGCAAAGGCGCTAATACAACATTCACGGTTGCTGAATTTCTGAACGACTTCTAGCTGATCCCCACCAAGGAGCAGCGCAGGAGGCGCTCCCTGGCAATCTTGAAGGAAAGCTTTGCACTTCGAGGGTGCACGAAACGGCTGATGACCAGTGCTAACCTGTCCCGTGCAGCTTGGCACGTCTGGCAGCTGTCACAGATGATGGCAATATCGTCCGCATACTCCAAGTCAAAAAGTCGTTCTCCTGGGAGTAGCTCCACACCACCTAAGTCGTGTCCTGTGAACGCGGTCTCCATGAATTCGTCAACAGCGAAGCTGAAGGAAAGGTGACAGCAGGCATTCCTGTTTTACACCGCTAGAGATACCGAAAACGGTAACAGCATGCCGTAAGCCCTCACTCTGCCCGTGCTACGCGCGTACAGTGCGCTGATAATATTTACCTATTTCTCGGGCACAACTTCCCATAGCAGACAACCCAAAAGGTCGCATCGATCAACCGAATCGAAAGCACCTCTGTTGTCGAGGATCACGACTACGGTAGGCCGCCAATATATGTGACGGTGCTCTAATGATTGATGAAAAGTGAAATGTGATCGACGCAGACTAGACCTCGATGAAACCCGGCTTGTATCCTTACGAAGCTGGCCTTCACGAGTGCTAGTCAGTCGAAGAAAAACTACAAAGGCAAGCAATTTAGAGGCTATGGGGATCAGCCTGGTTCCTCTATGGTTGCCGTATTCCGAAAATGAACCTCCCTTGCAGACCGGGACAATAATGGAGAGGGTCCAATTGGTTGGGAGAATTTCCTGCCCCCACCGTTTCACTAGCAATGCGTGTAAATCAGCAACAGAAGTAGGTTCCTCACATTTGAAGAGGGTTGGATGAAGAACATCTGGTCCCGCGGCCTTATTCAACTTCAGCAGTCTGATCTCACGTTCGACTTCTAAGCGAGAGGGCGGATCCAAAGGGACAGCCCAGGGAGCAGGGCGATAACTGGCTGGTGAGGAAGCTAACAATTCCGGCCTTTCAAAGTGTCCAGCCCAACACTTCAAACGTTTTAACAAGTAGTGGATAGGTTGTCCAATCTCGTGATAAATAGTTTCACTAATAATGTCTCCTGCTGCAGACGAAATATAACTGCCAATGGTTACCAATGGCAGTGGCCATTTCTATCGCTGACGCATGGTGAGGCTACCAGAATTCGCAACCTTTCTTCTGGATAGCACGCAGTTTGCTCTGAGGTCTTTGCGTACCTCATTATGTTCGCTTCCAGCCGGAATATGCCGGCGAGCAACGATAAATTGCAGACTGCGAAGAGACCCAATTCCCACGTTGGTTATTGGATCTGCCACAAGAGGATTTACTTGCTGCCATTAAGGCCTTGTGAATACCCGACCAGCGACCTTCAGCTGTATACAGTGAGCGCTTACCCAACTGGAATGCCAGCGTACTTCGATACGCATTCAGAACGCATGCCTGCACCAGTTGGCTGGTGTCAATGCACTCACAGGGTCGTCGAGGACATCCGCTAAAACGCATCCGCAGATCAGCGCATACAAGTGCAAGGCCAGTGTCCACACACGTGCTCCAAATCGAGCGACATGTTTTGCACGCCGCCTCTCCAGCGGTAACTGGTTGCAATGTGATCGAGTTGCGACCATGGCTGGTTCGAGTCTAGTGGGCACCATGTCACCTTCCGACGGGTGCTGTGTCGGAAGTTAGTACTCGCAAAAAATAAGCGGGCATCTTTACATAAATGAAGTAACCGTTCACCGTTATCATTACGGGAGCGTACACTATGTTGGCCGCCCAGATGCAGGTCATCGGTGGACGATTTTCCAATTTGAGCGTGCAGATCTCTAGCCAACATTATAGTGTCCGTGCATCTTCGGTGGAGTTCGTTCAGTTGGTAATAGAAATCATCTTTTACCGAGTCAAGGCTAGTTTTTGGGCGTGTAGGCAGCGACGACAAACAGACATCAATTAGCCCCGCGCGACTTCAAAGCTTTGAACGAGTCATCCAGTAGGACAGTACACATCCGGATACTGATTGGGATCCAATCAACCAGAGCAGATTCACCGTGGTGACTCAAATAATAAATAATAATAATAATAATGCGTCAGCTGTACGCCGTAACGGCGTTTCGCTGCCTCGTGACTCAGGACAATACCAACACCGGCTTGACCGGTACTCGAAGTCGCATAGTTCCCGAATAGGTGTAATGAGAAAGCACTGTTAATGTCGCCTGAAAGGGATCGCAGGTGGGTTTCCGATAGGCAGCATATATCGATCGAGATGGTCTCTAATGTTCGGGCAAGTGATACTTGTTGACCGATCTGTGACAATGTGCGTACGTTGAGGCATATCAATCTGATGGAGGATCGAGGGCTCCAAATAGAAGCCGATGGACTGGGTTTGACCGCTTGGTTAGACATGGACTTGTCGATAAGGCAGGAGTGACGCTCCGCGTTTGTATGTGAGTTGAAACTAGAAGGTAAACGCATCCTAAATAATGGTGGAGGGGAAATAATTGGTGGTTGATGACAGAAGGGATAAAAGTGAAGTTGGAACGGGACATTAAGAGTGAAAAAGCATGACAAAGAATAAGACGAGAAGGCTAGAGTAGTAACATCTAAACCCCAATCTACCCTGCTCGATGCAGCGGATAGTAAGCTATGCAAATCATCCGAGAGCTGGTCCCGCGAATTTGAAAAGCGCTGGAAGAAGTCGACCTGCTTCAGCGGCCTTAATTTCAAAAGTAGGATCTCACGTTCCAATTTCGAGCGAAGGCGAGCCCAAGGAAACACCCAAAGGTCAATCAATGCCCGAAAATGAAGACGATAACTCAGGTTGATTAAACTGCGTTTCAAAGTGTTCGGTCCAACGCCGCAAGTGTTTCAACGAGTTGAGGATTGATTATTCAATTTCCTCGCGTATGGTCACGCTAACACCATGTCTCCTGCTGCCAATTTCCCGTATTAGGTGCAATAACTTTGATTATTGGTAGACAACTTGGTTCACTGTGAACACAAGTAACAAGTGACCGACCCGTGCATTAAAAGCCCGGCAAGAAAAAGTACATTTAATCTGTGAATGCCCTCAAAAGCAGACTATTTTCCTGTCAAAAATTGCCCATGGCTGAGTCATGACTGTACCCAATAGGAGCGAACCGAGGGTCCCAAACAAGTTGTGTCTCTCCTCGCGACATCTGCTAACGCTGCATAAATCATGAAGTGGAACAGTACAGTCAGTTGTTAATTAGCTCAGCAAGGCGACCTCGGGTTTCTTGGTTGGAGCTAAACTACCACCAAACACAGCCGCCTCTGCGTTATCAGTAAAACATAAATGATATATGGCTCCTTGGCATGGGGTGTTTCTCACCCCAGGCTAACGCATAGAATGATGATGACGAATGGAGGCCTACAAGCAATAGTCAATAGCCAGGAACTCCAAATTATGAGCTAGTCCAGCCTGTCGCCAAATCCGCACAAGTGACTGCACACTGAAGCATGCCAGACTGAAAGACGACAGCAGCCGGAGGACGGTTACTGGTGAAGCTCGATGAGCAACGGTGAAATCTGTATAGGAAGTAAATCCATGAAATCAGGAAGTAGGGAATGAGTAACGTCTTTTGAAGGTACATCAGTGTGGGAATTAGGAGCAGTTGAGCACAATACAGCAATAGGACAGTCCATGGTTTCGTCAGAGGGCGACACTACCCGGTTGCATAATCCGAAGTGGGGAATGGGTTTGGAAGACAGAAAATGACTGACCACTTAATTCCTACGTCTATGGTTTGGTGAGTTACAAAACAAGAGCCAAAGGCATCCCATAACATAGGCATACTATTATTGGAATACGATGCCTCACTAAAGTGAAGCAAAATAGCGGTCAGTCACATCTGTCATGCAATCGCTGTGAAAGACAATGTAACCTACCACAAACAGAACGCTTACTGGGCAAAACTCAAAGCCCTGGGGCATCACCGCCGAACAAATCACTAGAGTGGGCAGTCCAAATCACCCAGCAAGGTCGGCAAACCAGCTCCTGAACAACGTAAACTGTTCACTTTCAACATTGTAGTGAGCCACCAGAGGATTTCCTGCAAACTTCGGCTGGTGGACACTAGTATTGTTCCCAAAAAGCGTAAACGATGCTCCGCACGACGGCCTAACACCTAATCGCTCCTGAGCAGAGCAGCCATTCCTCTAGCCGACCGATGAAGAGAAGTTTGGAAAAGCACACGGGCTCTGTTGATATGCGAAATGACTTGGACATTAGAGATGGTCCAAATAACCACTTCCAGTTGCTGTTCGGTGGTAGTCAGAACCGGTGAAGTGCCAAGCCATAATACTTTTCACTCTGAGTGTGCCGAAATGTGCAGCGCTACGCGTCAGTCTATTCAGCAAGGTTTGCACAGCAGCACCGTCGCAACGAGACTGGACCTTAACGTGGTGCGACGGTTTGCGTACCTCATTGACCCATTGAACTATACTGGGTGATACCTCCGAGCATCTTGAGAGCTACTCCTACCAGGTTGGTCAATGGTCAGAAGTCAGACAAACTCAGTCTCCTGGTCCTCCAGGTTGGGGGTTTGAAATGGGATGGCGTCCATTTCTGTAAAACTAAATCACTGCCACCGCGCTGCCTTGCGGACAGACTTTTGAGCCAAAGGCTTTGGATGATGACCCTAATCGTCCTCCTGTCTAGGTTTGGGCGCCCTGGCAGTATCCCAGCAAACATACAACCATGACATTTTCTTCAAACATAAACTTCATCCTGCATCGGCCGTCGCGCAGATTATCAAGGGTCGCCTTATCTGCTGCATACAGCAGGGCGGATAAGCGAAAACATGCTACTGCTGGTGTCTCCCTTCTTTCTTTTCCACCTTTTTCTCCTACTCCCATCCCGGCCCCCATTACTAACCTTCCTTCTATAATTCCCAGCTTAATTGACGGCAACCGAAGTGCTACTGGAGTATTAGCATCTGCATCCACCATCCCACAGCCCCTATCGGACGCCTATCGGCAAAAGTCCCTTGTAAGGCCACGCTGTCCCGTTTCCATAACGACATTCAACGTCCGCACTCTAAGACAAACAGGTCAGCAGGCTGCACTCGCACGCACCTTGGATACACTGGGTGTTGATGTGTGGTGTATGTCCGAAACTAGGATTAATGACCCTAACAGGGTTATCGAATTGACTGCACCCGGCTTATCCTCTCGCTATTGGTTGCACGCATCCGAAGACGCCGATGCGGCACTCACGGGTCAAGCTGGTGTAGGTATCATTCTCAGCTCCAAGGCTGAGTCATCGTTGATTGATTGGATTCCGGTGAACAGCCGTTTATGTGCAGCCCGTTTGACGACATCAGCTAAGGTGAATTCGCGAAGTAAAACAAAACGCTGTTGGTTTGTGAGTTCCTTGTATGCTCCCACCGATTGCAGTTCTAATGCAGTCAAGGACACTTTCTATCACGAACTGAACGCCCTACTACGCAGTGCTACTAGTTCAGATATTATAGTACTTGCAGGGGATATGAACGCACAAGTAGGGCGTCTGAACTCTTCAGAAGCTCAGCTGTGGTAAGTATGGACTTAACTCCGAATGGACTGACAACGGCGAGCGTCTGCTGCAACTGTGTGCGGAGCACCAGTTGTTTCTTACTAGCACTGCTTTTAGACACAATGGGCGCCGAAGTGCCACTTGGCGTCCACCTGTAGCTGGCCAGCGATGGACCCAAATTGACCACATAGCCATAACTTACAGATGGCGCGGTTCCATTCTGGATTGCCGCTCGTACTGGAATACCTGTGTCGACTCTGATCATGCCTTGGTACGCTGTCGTTTCTCCATGAACTTTACCGGAAGGCGCACAAAGCGTCTCCCCCGATTGGCAACGGAGAAATTGTCTCAGTCCTCGGCCAGGCAAGCCTATCAAGAAGCACTGCATACCGAACTCTCGCTGTCTTGTCCTAATGACACTGAACTTCAGTGGAATAGGATCTCGACCGCTATGCACAACGCAGGAGCATCTGTTTGTGACACTATCAGTCGTCACCGCACCAATCACTGGATATCCGAGATGTTCGTGAATCTGTTGGGAGCTAGAAGACACCTCCAGGCTGGTTCTGAACACAATGTGACCAGACGGGCTATTAGGCGTGAACTAAAGCGGAGCCTACGTGTTGACAAGGAAGGTTGGTGGACCAGTCGGACACAAGAAATGGAGGAGGCAGGAGCAGTAGGCAATTACCGCAAGCTCTTCCAGCTAATCCGCACCACTGGTCCCAGAAAACCAGGCGTCAGTGAAACAATCAGAGACAGCGCGGGTGCGCTGATACACAATAAGGAGCGCCGTATGGCTCGCTGGGCAAAACACTTTCAAGATCAGTTCAGCTGGCCCTCTGCTCCCGGACCTCTTCCTACTCAGGTGATGCAGGAGGTGTCATGGACGGTTAGTTTCAAGCCTCCGTCGGAGGCCGAGGTCCGAAACGCGATCATAGCCCTCAATCGCTTTCGTGCCGCTGGCCCGGATTCCCTCCCACCTGCACTATTTAAGGATGGAGGTGAGATCCTCTGCAGGGCACTGACCTCCCTATTCGAACGTATCTGGAACGAAGTGTGCCGGCTAATTGGAGCCAATCGATTATAGTGGCAATATACAAAAAGGGCAGTCGCACGGACTGTGCGAACCACAGGGGTATTAGCCTAACGCCAGTTGTGACAAAATTACTGGCCCCGGTTATCGTTCGTCGCCTCACTGCAGAACGGGAATCTCGGATTAGGGAAGAGCAGGCCGCTTTTCGCCCAGGACGTGGCTGTATAGACCATATATTTACTTTGCGGCAGGTGCTAGAGCAGTGCCACGCATACCGCAGACCGACAATAGCTGTGTTCCTCGATTTCAAGAGTGCGTTCGATTCAGTCGATCAATCGATTCTGTTCGAATTACTTGCGCGAAAAGGTGCTCCCACGAAATATGTGAACATCCTTCGTGCTCTATACTCGAACACTACAGGTCGCGTTAGTGTCTACGGTGGCCTATCGGTTAGCTTTCTGACCACAAGTGGCGTTCGTTATGGTTGTTCAATTTCGTCGTGGAATCTATCATGGAGTGTTCCCTTGCGGAATCACACGATGTAGGCGTTGAAGTGCTGCCTGGTGAAAGGTTAGTTGATCTAGATCATGCGGACGATATGGTCTTCCTTTTCGACAACGTTGAGGCGGCACAATCAACTCTGAATAGCCTGTCCTGAGGGACCCCATTATTTGGTATGCACTTCGCACCTTCAAAGTGCAAAGTGTTGCTGCAGGACCACCAGCCACTTGATGACCCCTTGACGCTTGCTAACGAGGAACTCGAGGTGATTGATCGTTTCACTTATCTTGGCAGCTGCATCAGCAATGATGGGCGCATAGAAACTGACGTGAGCTTACGCATTGCAAAGGCCAGAGCTACCTTCTTGAACCTGCGGCATCTTTGGCGACAGAAGGGAGTTTCCCTCCGTCTGAAAGGCCGTGTATACAAAGCCACAGTGAGGGCCGTTCTGCTCTATGGGAGTGAGACTTGGCCCCTTCGGTCTGAAGATCTGAGGCGCCTTCAAGTCTTTGATCATCGTTGTCTGCGAAGCATTGCTGGTGTCGGATGGCACCAGCGTGTCCGCAACGATGATGTGCGTAGGCAAGTACTAAGAGGTGATAATCATGCTAGCTCCCTAGAACAACAGATAGCACTGAATAAGTTGCGTTGGCTCGGGCACGTGCTACGCATGCCTGGTCACCGCTTACCTAGGAGGGCCTTGTTCAGTCTACCAGGCGTAGGTTGGCGCAAGGCTCGAGGTGGGCAGAAGTTGACTTGGTAGCGGGAAATGAAGTCACTGACGACCAAACTGGGTGCCGTTGGTCCGTCTCGCCTCCGGGTTGGAGTCCACGTGACTCACCTTGTGCTTTACTCGAGACTTTACAGGACATGGCTCGCAACCGACACCAGTGGCGCGGCTGCTGCCGTCTCCAAATCGGATTGCCTGTTTACAGTGTGTGTGGTGCTGAGTTATCTGCGCGGTAATGGCTGATTATGACGCGTGGCAGTGAAAGGCGCAAGGAAGCTGTCTCGCCGATGCCGCCTTATCTTTGCACGATAGCCAGCTGTTTGTGACGGTATGTTGTGTACACAAGGCGTAGGCGTCTTGACCCTGAATGTTTGCTTAGGGCATTAAGGTTTTCAGTAAGTCCCCCTTCTCTCCCTCTTCTTATTCTTTATTTCATAGGTCCTCGTGGTTGTATGGCAGCGAAGCATCAGTTCAAATGGCTGATGTAGTGATGTAGATGATGATGATGATGCACAGCAGCTAGGTTAGACTAAAGGGGAACTATGTCGTACGCACAATGAGCTGGTCACGTGCAAATTTCCACCCGGAAACGTGCTCGGAAAACAAAATAATCAGAAATTGTTTCCATCACAGTTGAACAGCAAAAGTAATATAAGATAGCTGTGACCCACCCTAGTTCTTGTGGGAAAGTAAGGAGATAACATTTTCTATATCCTTAACAGGTCTCGGGAGCAGCGGATGGGAAGGAGATTCCCCAGATACTGCCCTCGCGGATAAGCGGTACCACAAGTTGAGACGGTGAAGAGTTGGAAGCGGTTCATAAGCCAATGAAAGATAGCATGGCCGGCTGTATGCATGCGTATCCCTGCTCCAACACCAAACGAAAAATAAATAGATAGTCAATGCAGACTCAAACAAGATTACATTCAGCCTGCCTATCGCTGATTCGGCTCTCACGAAAACGAGTCGTCGCAGAATAATACATGTGAAAAAGTAGGAGGTACTGAAAACAATGTCGATAGCTTGTAGTGGAGTGAAAACTAGTATTAAACCCCCACATCGATGGAAAGGATTATTGTCAGATAAAAGTATCAATACGTTAAGCTTCAGTAATGAGGGCCGGACTAACTCCACTGATATTGCACACTCCCTGATATGATATTCCAGCGTTGTTTCCGCATAGCTCAGACTTCTCAGGCACACAAACAAAACAATCTCAACACGCCGTCGCAGTTAAGCGGAACGCGCCGTTCGAGGCGAGCCAGGTTGCGCAACACTGAAAAGGTTGAATCTATTCAGGTGGTTCTCCACTGAATCCCTTACCAGCTTTGCAAACAACTTGACTACTACGCTTGTCAGACTGACAGGTCGGTAGTTCGCGCGTAGGGCGCTGTCACCGCCCTTAAAAACCGGACAGATGATTGCCTCCTTCCATTCCGAAGGTAGGATGCAGCTGTATAGCGATACTGAAAACACGCATGTGAGAGGACCACTCAGCTCAGTGGTCAATTCATGTAACAGCTTCGGATGAATGGAATCAGGACCGAAAGCTTTAGCGGGATTAATGTTTTGCAGTAGCTCGAAGACCCGAGTCTCCGTTATGCTAAACTCAACTAAAGCAAGAATTCTCTGGAACTCTTGAAACCAATTCAACCTGTGGTAAAGAGGTCTCCCGAGCAAAGACCTCAGTATACTGATCACTAAGTACACAAGCCTTGTCATAGTCAGTTTGCGCACGGGTCCCGTCTGTTCGCAATAACGCTGGTATAGACAGTTTTGTCCTGCTGCGTGTTTTAACATAAGCAAAATACTTCTTGGGATTTGCTGCGGCCGAGTGCGCTAAACCCTGCTGGTACTGGAGACGAGCAGTTCTGAGATGTTGCTTACATTTACTTCTAATCTCTCGATAACTTTCACAGGTACTGGCTGATGGAACTGCATGGTAGATTCGCCAGCATCTAGACCGTTTCTTGAGTAGGTACTTGCTTGTGGTATCTATCCATGGAGGCTGTGCCCTTAACCCACTTTTCCTCATGAGTGGAATATAGGGAGTGGAAACCTCTGTAAGGTATGCCTTAAATTTATCCCAGGTTAACTGGACAGAGTCAGTCATCGAGATCTCAAAGTTCAGAACTGAAGCCTTAGTTCGCATTGCACTAAAGTCCGCCCGCCAAATATTCGGAAGTAATTCAACAGCGGTCTCTTGGTGCCTTGAAAGAGCACATCGAAAGGATATGCATGCGTGATCGCTGGACCCTAGAGGTGCACCGTATGAAACGTCAGTCACGAAGTCAAGGGACTTAGCGAAAACCAAATCTAAATAGATGGTATTTGGTTGTGCATATACCTAGTGAGAAAGTCCACGAACTGGTGCAAAGGCAGTTGGAGAGTCAGTTCAAGGAAGTCTGCACCGAATGTTCCTGATGCCAACTTGCAAGAAGATCGTTCCAACAGACTTCCGGGAGGTTGAAATCCCCTAGAACTAAACACTTATTCGCAGACTGAGTGTGAATAAAGTCAAGTATCCCCTGGAAGAACTTCCAGGAGTTCTGTATATCACTACAACTCGAAACTGGGTAGAGGAAGTGCACAAAACAGCCGATAGGGCATCAACAGTCTGATCCGACGACTGGAATGTGCAGGTCCTCAACACATCTAAGTTACAGCTCACATACAGTACAACGCCTCCGCCTTGGCGACCAACGGACCGATCAGTTCTAAGCAGCGCGTAGCTGGGTAAACATACCTCCCGTCCGTGATATCCGGAGACAACCACGTTTCAGTGAAAGCAAGTATGTCGGGACGAGATGTGTCTACAAGTAGACCCAACTCGTGCACCTTGTTCCTTAGGCTACGCACGTTGCTAAGTACTACCTCAAGGAAGTCGGCACGACCATCCCTGGATCGTGCGCCATCAGGATGGGTTCTGATAGGGCGGAAAATAACTTCCGGCTGACCACCTGAAAACCCACCAGACGGAGGCTTTGCTCACCAGCCGCCCGTCTAGTTTTGAGGTCTTTGATAGCCTCCTTTAACTTCAATCTATCTACCAGTAATAGGTCCGACTGAACGCTGACACCACCACCCTTAAGTTTGAATGCAAACCGCAGTAACGATTTCCCTTCATGTGGGGTAGAAAGGGCTACGCGAAGTAGTCGGGGTCGTGGATTTGGCGTATCGATAGGGATTCCCCAATCTGGTCAGCTTTCTGACAGTGGAATCAAGGAAGCCAGGTGGAAGCAGCTTGCTGACACACAGTTTCAGCCACTTGATGTCATCTAAGATGCGTTCCCTTGGGAGAGCGTCCGCAGATTCAGTAACATTGAGGAACATAACGCTACTATCCGTGAAAGAGTCGGCACGACGGGGAGTGTTTACCCCACGTGCCTTGGAGTCGGCACCTATACCAGCTGTTTTCACCACTGGCGGTGGGACTGTCTCTGTCTTCATACACGACGTAGAAGCAATGGTAGCGTAGGTTTTCCGCTCTATTACCGGCGTCTTACTAGTTCCTGGGTCTTCAAACCCTTTCGAAGTTTTACGAGCAGAGCTAGTCCGCTTCTTCTTTTGGTTCAGTGGAGCAGGCGCCGTTGACCTTGTATCGCATTGAGCAGTTACCAGCACTTCATCAGAACGGGGTGGTTCAGTGGCGGCCGAGACAGTCAGCATCTTCGTTAGGTCCACTTATGCACAATCGTCAGACGACTTTATGACTGTCAAAGACGGCATCCTTTGTGATGCCGTGGCAACTAATGCTCTGGGTTTAGCAGAGGGCTTTTGGTATTTCCGCACCCTATTTTTCTTCACTTTGATTGGCTCATAAGGATAGCCAGCAATGCTACCTGGATTGGCCGGTAGGATGTGCGACTTCATGACCGAGTGACAGACCCTAGTGGATGGATCGTCAGCAATGTTGCCGTTTATTGCAGCGTCTTCAGTCGAAATATTCGGGGATTTTAAAGTCAAATCCATTTTCGTATCGAGCGATGCAATAGAGGCGAGCTCGGCTATGGCCTTCACAACACCTGCCAACCTTGAAGCTAGCGCTGAAAGTTTAGCACCGGTGATAGCCGGGCGCGTCGATTTTTAAGCGCAGCATTCAGCACAGCTGAAAAGAAAGTGAACGTTGGAAGATAGCATTTTGTACTGGTCAGCTTGTAGGCCGGTACAGCTTTCGTGACAACAGCGGCAGCAGACATCACACTGCATACCGGCTAGTTGATCTAAATTATGCGGACGATATCGTCTTGCTTTTCGACGATGTTGGGGCGGCACAATCAACTCTGAATAGCCTGTTCTGAGGGACCCCATTATTTGGTATGCACTTCGCACCTTCAAAGTGCAAAGTGTTGCTGCAGGACCACCAGCCACTTGATGACCCCTTGACGCTTGCTAACGAGGAACTCGAGGTGATTGATCGTTTCACTTATCTTGGCAGCTGCATCAGCAATGATGGGCGCATAGAAACTGACGTGAGCTTACGCATTGCAAAGGCCAGAGCTACCTTCTTGAACCTGCGGCATCTTTGGCGACAGAAGGGAGTTTCCCTACGTCTGAAAGGCCGTGTATACAAAGCCACAGTGAGGGCCGTTCTGCTCTATGGGAGTGAGACTTGGCCCCTTCGGTCTGAAGATCTGAGGCGCCTTCAAGTCTTTGATCATCGTTGTCTACGAAGCATTGCTGGTGTCGGATGGCACCAGCGTGTCCGCAACGATGATGTGCGTAGCCGAGTACTAGGTAGTGATAAACATGCTAGCTCCCTAGAACAACAGATAGCACTGAATAAGTTGCGTTGCCTCGGGCAAGTGCTACGTATGCCTGGTCACCGCTTACCTAAAAGGGCCTTGTTTAGTCTGCCAGGCTTAGGCTGGCGAAAGGCTCGAGCTGGACAGAAGTTGACTTGGCAGCGGGAAATGAAGTCACTGACGACCAAACTGGGTGCCGTTGGTCCGTCTCGGTTTTCGAGCTAGAGTCCGCGTGACTCGGCTTGTGCTTTACTCGAGACTACAGGACATGGCTCGCAACCGACACCAGTGGCGCGGCTGCTGCCGTCTCCAAATCGGATGGATTGTTTAAAGTGTGTGTGGTGCTGAGTTATCTGCGGGGTAATGGCTGATTATGACGCGTGGCAGTGAAAGCCGCAAGGAAGCTTTCTCGCCGATGCCGCCTTATCTTTGCACGATAGCCGGCTGTTTGTGACGGTATGTTGTGTACGCAAGGCGGAGGCGCCTTGACCCTGAATGTTTGCTTAGGGT
>OX104060.1:16364320-16400991 GCA_944474145.2 Dicrocoelium dendriticum | reverse complement strand
TAGTTCAGTATAGCACGCCAAAATTCAAGTTACCGTGAAGTACTCACAGGAGGAAGCTATGCCTTTCATCGGTTCATTGTTTGGTAGAGAGCCGAAGTAAATTCCTTTGTCAGCTCCGTCACTTCCCAATCTTTGCGAAGTTTGCTGCGATCGTTGCGGAACTAGCTTCCGCAGACCGCTGTGGTTGTATTGGGGACGGCAGCATCCCTGAGAACTCAGCGTGTGGGACTTCAACAGACATTAAGAAAATCCCTCCGTCTCCGCATTGACGACAGCCTCTGGCAAGCTGTTCCAGTCATGCACCACCCGGGTGGATAGGGCCAGATCGTACCGCGCAAGGAGTCGCCACGGTTTGAAAAGTTCCCCCGCTGGCCTCGGGTTGCACACTTCGTGTTGAGAGGAAAGTACTATTGCAGCTCAGTACCCAGCTCACCCCATAGAATACGCCGAGTGAATATCCTACATGCGCGGAGACGACGATAACCCTATGGAAACAGGTTCAACCGTTGCAGAAATATGGGGTAAGCTAGATCTCGCAACCCTGGAACGGATTTGGACCCACGCCGTTGAATCTTCTCCATCATGTCACGTTCCGTCTTGGTAAGAGGACACGCAGCAGGCAACTAGTAATCCGGGATTAGGCGCACATGCCAAGCAAACCGTAATCTTAAGAGTGCTGGTGTCAGGCGTGAACAAGCTTGCCGTATAGCATGAAGTATTTTGTATGCGGACGCGACCCTCTTTCAAGGGTCCTCGTTTGATTTGAAGTCAGAGAGTACCACCCCGAGACCTATTTCCAGGTTGACGTTTCTGGGCAAGAAACCCCAATATAGTAAGCCCAAAAGGCTCAGGTGCATCGAATGGAAGGACAACGAGTTGGTCACAATAATGAGCAACTGCCACTTTATTGACTAGCTGTGGAGCAAACCCACATATCTGATCATGCCTCCATGAGCGTGCCTCGCATAGTCGAGAATAAAATATTTATTTATTTATTTATTTATTGTCGCTTGAAAACCGCCTGAATCTTCCCGACTGGATACCTCGATCCACGGCTTCAGATTTTCAGCGTAGATTAAACAGTCCGTCAGCAGTTCGGATAGCATGTCTTTCATAAAGCTATCAAAGAATGCGGCGCCGAGTACAGAACCCTGGGGTTCCTACTGGCAATGAGATTGTGACCAGAAAGCGCTTCGTTCACTTTAACCTGCATGAAGTGACCGTCCAGGAACTCGGAGACCCAAGAAAGGAAATTGCCAGTGAAGCCGGTTCCTCGGAGTTTGTAGATGAGCGGCTCATGCGGGACTATGTCAAAAGCCTTACTGAAATCAACAAACACATTGTTCAGACGCTTATTGACATCTAAGGATCTAGTCCATGTTGCCCAAGCCACTAGCAACTTTGTAGCGCATGAACGCACACTTCAGAATCCATTTTTAATAAATAAATAAATATTTCATTCTCGACCACTCGAGGCACGCCCATTGAGGCATGATCAGCTATGTACAACTGTACAGACATTTTATGGCAACTAACAGTGACAGTGGAAAATTGTTCATATGTCCCGGATTGGAACTGTACTATGGTGAAAATGCGAAATAATAATTTCCTTGTCGTGAAACCTGGACCTCGGCTAATAATAGATTGAGAATCCTGAATGATCTATTGGAAGATACTTAAAGAGCACGCTCAAGAGAAATATGACAATACAGTGAGATTGTGCACAAATAACGCAACGGTCAACGGTGATATCGAAGAAAGCAAAAAGACGGCAGTATATGCAGATGTAGAAGTTCCAGAGTAACGAACCTATCTAGAATGGTGACGCTAGTTGACATGACAGTGTGAAGTTATGGGCCGTGACTTTATTCATTGGCGAGTCACGTTCGCCACGTTGCAGTGTTGTTAAACGGATATATGGGGTTTTTATAGGGAGAACGCTTTCCAGAGGAAAACCCATCACCTCCTGAAACACTGCCGCCAATCCGTTGAACCGCAAGTTGTAACGGGCTATGTTTCTGGTTGAACGTTTATTTGATCGGTTATTCACAGTCAGGTTGTGTCATTTTTCTGCCGGCTGATGCGTTTGCCAGGTGCATATGGCGTTCCTGCGTCCTGTCTTTTTGAATATGACGCGTTGATCCTCTGTAGAACCACGTGAAGTCTCCGAGGGATATACAATGAAATAGGATGAACTGCTGTTGACCTCTTGAAGAATAGAATATGGTTCCCAAGAAGGCAGCACAGATCCCCGGGGTATGTAGTAAATTTGTTTAGAAATAAAGGAAACCACGGCCAATTGAGCGGTCAACGCGGATGGAATAACTCATAATGACCAATTGTTCTGGCTTTGTATGGCAGGATACTGTGCCTTCCGAAGTCAAAAGTAGTTCTCCAGGCAAGAGTAATGTGGAATAGGTAGCGTTAGGCAAACTGAAGCCAAAGGTTTAAGCCTCGGAAAACTTGTATCCGTGCATGATAACGAACGATTTGTCCGGTGAGCAACTTGTAAAAGGATTGATAATCTTCCGCTTATGTCCAGATAAATAAATAAATAAATAAATAATTTGTGTATTCTCGACTAAGCGAGGCACGCCTGCGCAGGCATGATCATGTTAAGAGTACAAAATGTGATCAGTTAATGTACAATGGAACAATGGGATTGTTGCACATGTTTATATATGAATTCATGTAAGTTTTGTATGTAGGCGTGTTTAGCTTTGTTTATGGAATTGGTAAATATTTCCTGTCGTTTTGCTGGAATGTGTTTGAAGGTGTCGCCAGTGCTAAATGAATGCTTGTTATCTGTGTCTCTGAAGCGATTGTCCGGATAAGCAATGTGTGACTTTATTTAGTGGCGAGTCACAACCGCCACGTCACAGTGTTGTTAAACGGACTTTTGTGGCTTTTTATAGGGAGAACGCTTGCCAGGCGAAAACCCACTACGTCCTGGAACACTGCCGCCGAACTATTTGCTGGAAGGGGGTAAACACGAACCACCCAGCTGGCACCACGAGGAGGTTGTTCGGCCAGCCAGGGCTTGTATTGTTGTCGCGACGATGGACTATTCGTTGAGTGCGTGTCGCAGTACCTGTGACAAACTCGGGGAAAAAAGGAAACGAACAGAAACAGCCACAGAGACAGAAGAAATGGATGCAGCTGGAATGCAGTCGATCAATTGCGGCGATGACTGAACTATTGTACCCCTATACATGTAAGTGTTAGTTAACTGTCGCATATACATGTGTATCACAAGTGGCGAAATACGACGAGAAGCAAGCAGAGCACGGCTCAGTAGAGAATGAAAGATTGTTCCAAAATAGGAATGAAGATAAGGAAAAGCGAGCTTGAGAGGTCCTAATGCGCATATGTCCAATCGGTTGAAACCAGAGAGAGGACGGGGTGTGCAGAGTATGGGAAAGAGCATCACTCTGAAAGAGCGACAGGGACGCGTTGCCTCAGTCTTAACTCGGTAGGAATGTAAGAAGTCAGATAGGACAGACGCATGTAAGTTGGCGTCGAATGAAGAAGGAATGCAACAGAAAGCACAGGAAGGAAAAAGGGTCGGTAAAACAGGTTCTATTGAAAAAGGATCTTCAGCTCATAGCGATGAAGGCGAAGGTCCCCTTTCAGCATCCGTTCCATGACTTTGCACGAAATCGAAGTCAGGCAAGTGAAGCAATAGTTGGTTGGCTTCTTTCGGTTCCCTCTTTTGTAACTAATTTCGACGATTCCCACCATCCAGGTCGTTGAAAGCCGCCTGAGCTCAAAGGAACGACTTAAGATTTGTCAGACAGGAGCGGCAATGTGCTCAGCCACGGTCTTAAGGAACAATGAACGCAATACGGGCCTAGGTCCAGAAGAAGTTTCATTACTGTGTCCGTGTTAACATTCATGTCCTACAACTGGGAAGGGGGAGTGGACGCAACCTTATCCATGATTGGCATTTCGTTCAAGTAAGCAGAGGAAAATTGCTGCGCCAAAAGGCTAGCTTTCTCAGCCTTCGTAATCTAAATCCAATTGCGCACATGAGACAAGGCAGGGACACCACTGCTAGCTTTGGTGCTTCGTTTGAAGTTTGAGAAGAGCGCCTTGGAGGATGTACTAAAACGCTAGCTAGTGACAGCTCGTATTACCGGCGTTTCTTGTTTTTTTTCATGTTGCAAGCATTCCTGCCCGTCTTGTTTAGGCAGTAATCGGGCTCAAGTCGCGTAATGCTGAAACAATCCCATAACTTATGTCTTCTTTTCATCAATGATCTTGATTTGCCATGGATCCAAAGAGGGGCCTTGGAGAAGGGTCCTATTTTGGAGAAGGGGATAGCCTGTTCAATGAGTAACGTCAGCTTGGAGTAAAAGTGAGTCCACGCTTCGTCAACAGTGAGGAGATCAGGATACTTCAATCGACAGTGCTTGTGGTCGTTTTCAGACGAAGTGTATTGGCATGACAGAAATTATGTCGGTCGGCCCTTTGGCTGTGAAAATGCGAAGTAACGTGTGTACTGGAATGAGAAAGTACAGTAATCACTGTTGCCAATGGGTTGTAGAACTGAAAGCTTCGTGATGCCAGCTTGCGCTAGGGAGAGTACGAGATCCAGTGTATGCGGCGTCTGGTCTGGAGGAATACGAGTTTGTTGGGGAGATAGGTTGAAGCAAATTACAATGTAGCATGGTCGCGAGTAAGTTGGCCTCGAACGAGTCTGTAGATCGGTCACAAAGAGGCAGGTTCCAGTCCACAGAAAGAGCAATGAAATCCCAAATGCTGAGACCATCTTTTCCTGTACCATGCCTCCAGATCGAGTCCTCATCTCTCCGACATTTATTCTCTTGGATTGTTGGCATCACATACCCTCGCTGGTTTGTTGACTTATTCGGTCACTGTAGGTATCCACTAGTAATTAGAAGGCTTAATCCGAATGCCGTTGCTGGCCACCGATACTCTCTCTCCTAGCGCCAGTACCTGTGGTTCGTCTGGCCTTCTTCATCTTTCGTTTTGCAGCGATTCGTTGTAGGTTCCATACATCTCTGCACATATCTGGAGCTCACGAGGATACACTCCTTGTCTCTCCGTCCCACATTCCCCTGAAATGTCTGTATCACTTAGCTTCGCTGTATTTTTTACGCATTCTGTGATCCTGGAGGCATACACTAGTGACCAAGCGTCTTATTGGAATGGGTACATATGGCCACTAATAGTCTTTCCTAGCGCCACCATCTGTCGATCGTTTTAAATTCAGCACCTCTGTTTATAAGCAGCTAGGGGTCGTTGACTCCATGCATCTGCGATTATCCAGGGCTTGCTAAGAGCCACTCTTTGATTTCTCCAACCTTCATTATCTGGGACTGCCTGCGTCAGATACACTTACCGTTCGTTGACTTATTCTTAGACATGATAGGTATACACTAGTAACTAGAAAGTTTCATCCAAATGCTACTACTAGCCACTGATACTCTGGCTCTTAGCGTCATTATCTGTTCACTGTCTTACCTTTGACATCTCTGTTTAGCAGCAGCTACTCTTTGTAGGCTCCTTGCACCTCTGTGCATATCCGGAGGTTGCTGAGCCACGAGTTTATCTCGCCAATCCTTATTCTCTGGGAGAGTCTGTGTCATACGCATTTGCTGACCAAATCTGGGACCCCGTAGGTATCCACTAATAACTAGAAGGTTTCATCCAAATGCCATTGCTAACCAAGAGTCTCTCCTCTCTAGTGTTATTATTAATTCATCTTACCTTCATTACCTCTTCCGCTGCAGCGCGTTATTGTAGATACTCTGGATCGCTGCGCTAGGAGCCACTCCTTATCTCTCCAAATTTCACTCTCTTGGATTGTTTGCATCACATACTCTCGCTGGCTTGTTGACTTGTTCTGTGTCATTGTAGATATCCAACAGTACCTAAAAGGCTTTATCCGAATGACGTTGCTCTCCATCGATACGCTCTCTTCCAGCGCCACTATCTGTCGCTCTTAACTTTTTCACTTCGTTGCGGTGATTCGTCGTAAGCTCCATGCACCTCGACGCATATCTTGAGCTCGCTAGGATCCACTCATTGTCTTTATCATATATTCTTTTGGAATGGCTATATCACTTACCTTCGCTAGCTTTTTGATGCATTCTGTGACACTGTTGGTATCCACTATTGACCAAGTTTTAATGGAATGGATACATCTGACCAGTGATAGACGCTTCTAGCGCCATTATCCGCCGTTTGTCTTCACCTTCGGAACTTCTATTTAGCAGCAGCTGGTGGTCGTACGCTCTATGCATCTCTGTGCATATCCAGAGCTTGTTAGGAGTCACTCCTTATCTCTATATCCTTTATTCTCTTAGAATGCCTGCATCCAACCTTTGCGCTGCCTTACCCCCAATTGGCATTTGGATCTCTCTCGCGGCATGCTACTTACTCTTTAACTTTCCTATGTTGCGCTGCTTATCAAATTAGGCTGGCTAAGTGCTGTTCATTCACCATTCAATCACCACCAGTCTTCTAACTTTCTTTCCGCCTCTTCACGCAATTGTTGTCTCATACTAAACTGATACCTCGTGGAGTACTTACTGGTACAACGAGGTTGTCTCTACAAATTATTCTCAAGGACATACAAAAGGCACTTTCAGCATAATCCTCTTTGCACAAGTTACATGATTTTGTCTCAACTCTAAATGTGGTGACGTGACTTTAAATGTTTAATTCCACGCCAGTTTTTGCGGTTTTCTCTGGATCGTCCCTCACTTGCCCTTTTCTCCGAGGGCCGGAGCTTTTTGGAGATCTGGGATTGGACTGAGTAACAGTCTTGATCCAAGACAGACGTAATAACAAACAAGCTGCCCGGTAGTCGCAGACATAGCAGGGTACTTTAAAGATGGTGACATGTGTTGTTTGGTCGGACGGCAGTGAAACAATTGACCTCTGGACTGTGACCTTCTAATCCGGTGTACCCGTAAAACTGTGTTTTAGTGTGCTTAAAAGGCTATCAACCTTCTGGCGCCGATTCAAATGCATGGCAATACGGTTAACCAAATGCTTTAAATTTGGTAAATTATATAGACAAACCAATTTCCACACCCTTGTGTCCAGTATTGCACAATGAGTGCATTGTAATGCTGAAAGTCAAGGTTAGGTCGCCCCGTTTTCATGGATGCGGTACTTAACTAATTCGCATTCTTAGAAGTCCGTTAAATACATTGGATTTCCGCAACGTATACCGTAAAAGCATTCTTTTGTGACAAGCTTGTTGGCCCGAGCGTCCGTTAATAGTCTGTGGGTTATCTTTTATGCGTCATCCTGGCGTCCTGTCTAGATGTTGTTAAACGTAAAACAGAACACAGACGAGATGTGCAGCAAAACGGTTTTAAGATGAATGCAAACTGTTGTCCACTCAATCAGCTGGGCGCGCTGTGTAGCAAAGTTGCTAAAATCCAATTGGCGTTACTATGCGTCTACGTACCGACGGGGAAACATCGAAGTGTGTACTACATGCAGCCATATTGGCCCTAAATATGCGTACCACTGATGCTATATTGGTAACTAAAGTAGAAATTATTCACTACAAGGTTTAAAAGATAAGCTTACCCTTTCTGAGCCCATTTATTAAAAATACCTGCCGTCCACTGTTAGTCTCGTCCTGGACTATTTAATTAGTCTCTTAGTCTGCCGACAATTTTAGCCTCGGAATTTTAATGTGAAGCGCATTATTAATTTAATGAAATAAGTTACCCTTGGGGATTGTGTGATTCATAGCAGTGGATACATCAAAGCATACATAATTAAGTGACTTCTGTAACAGCGATTTTGTAAACTCATTGGAATCTTATGCAGCATTATTGTACCTATGAATTATCATTTTATCCAAAAATAAGTACAGCGAGCCCTATCACTAAAGAGAGCTTTTAGCCACTCGCGGAGAAGCTAAAGGAGATGAAGCTAAATGTCTTTATATATCCATGGATATGTTAAACTAATGTACTAAATAATTATCCGCGCTGTTTAGTGCGTTAAATCCTTCTTTTTAACCTACTTTCTGTCAGCGCAAGTGACTTTTAGCGCCCCATAGGTGACGAATAATTCGTCACCGTGGTAGTACGTACTTACCAGTCTGTAATCGATTAGCGCGTAATGTTGACGGAATATGCATCCCTTCAGCGCGAGCAGCGAAAGCGTGTGCCGTCGTGTGTGTTGTAACTCCCTAAATAACCAGACTTTTGGCCCTCAGCAGTGCAAATGTACACCTTACGGACTACCTTTTGGTCACCTAGGATATCTTCCAACACACCTCGAACTTCAGCTACTAAAGTTTCATGGTAAAAATATCGTAAACGTGAAGCGGAAAGCCACATATTAATTATAATTACGCAATGCAGTAGCCGTAAACCCAAACCCTAAATTGATTTTGAATTGCCAATTCTGGTCCAAACGAAACATACTTGGGATGACTTTCAGCCAACGTTATGCATTATCTGATGCTACCACAGCATTATCGTGAGTGAGCTACTGTCCGAGCCCGTATACTACAAGCACAACCCTTGGAGTCAGGTGATATTACAACGCACTTGGGTCCTAGTACATCGACACCAACTGTGCCACAGATGGAGCCTATGAACAACGAACACGAGACTTCGAGCCGTATGCTATTACAACCCACTTGTGCCCATTACATCGGCATCAAATGTGCCACAGATGGAGCCTAGATACAACGAACACGTGACTTCGAGTCGTATGCTATAACAACCCACCTGGGTCCTATTACCTTGACACCAGATGTGCCACTGATGGAGCCTACGTACAACGAGCACGAGACTTGCAGTGGTGTGCTATGACAACCCACATGGGTCCCATTATACTGGCAGCAAAAGGGCCGCTAGTCCAGTTCATTGTTTAAAATACTGTAATTCCAAATGAGCGCAGAAACCGATATAAAAACTGTGCATTGTATTTAACACAAGTCTGCGAGAGAAGGTTCAGGGTTGTTCACTATATTCATGCCTTGGAAGCGCATTTGTCATCCAGGGTATCATTACACAAAATCGTATTCATCGGCTAAAATATAATAGTAAAATATAATAATAACATTTGCACAGAATTGAATAAAACTCGAAACCACAACGTTAGCCGGGAATCGTGCCATAAACTGAAACGAAACTATTTATTGCGCACTAGATTTTGCGTGGTAACGGTGTTGCGAATAAGTCGCAGCCGCTATCGGTCCAGCCAACAGAGGAAATAAAGCCATCTGACTGCGAATAAGCGAACATGAAATCAGTCGTACAGTGGCTTTGCCCGTTATACATTGGTGTTCAAAACGCCTTACGGTATTGTTTCAGGACGTGGTGGGTTTTAGCCTAGCAAGCGTTCTCCCTATAGAAAGCCACAAATATCTGTTTCACAACACTGCGACTTGACGGATGTGACTCGCCTATGAATAAAGTCACCGTTCACAACTACGTACTGGCAAGTCGAGTAGAGTCATATTTCAACTTTTTCCAGACAAGTGCATGGTTATGATACTATCCGTCTACGCGTACCGTTGCACTGCACTTATGATGCCTTGGCCGTTTGTACTAGTTCATTTCCAAGTTCAAGCGGAACTGGTAAGACAGAATTATACCGTAAGTGTTCCCACTTCAGCGGGTTGTTGAACCAGGAGTTAGCGTACTTTGAAATACTGATGGACCTAAAACAAAGACTGCACCGCAACCTGTTCAACAAATTATTGTCCAAGCAGTCCCTGCTGGGTCGGTTACGTGGTAAGAAAGAGAAAAAGTAAGCTTAGAAGGATAAAGAGAAAGTGGAAAGAGCTATGCAAGCATAATACCAAGATATTTGATGCCTTGAAAAAGAACGGAAAAGTGAATGTGAGTCAGATAGAAAAATGAAAGGTTTGCTGTTGCCACCCAAGTGCCTCGAGCTAGCGCGCAAAACCTTTAACCGTAGGTTCCCTAATCACGTGATCGGTTAGCGAATTCCAGCCAACTTTAACCGCAGAACAGACGAGATTCCGTCCTAATCTTATCAGGCCGTGATTTATGCATTTTCAGTGGGCGACCGCGGAGATTAGATAACATAGCTGGACTAAATAGCCCTGACAAGTCCGGGTCAATCTTACCCGTCAAAATCCGACAAGTGAGAATCAAGTCCCTCTTATTCTTCGGCAGTGCACTGCGTATATCCTCAAACTGATCAAGTGTTCAGGATACGTCTGTCTCCATAGACCCTGCACTAACCGAGTGCCAACTCGTAAACCCTCTTCAAGTCCATTTTGTCTCGGTTAAGACATGATGGACAAGCCTGGATACAATATTCCAGGTGGCGTCGGGCGAATGCCGAGAATAGCTTCACAAACAAATTGGCCGTTGAGATTCCGAAAGAGCGGCGGATAAACCACATCATACGACACCCTCGACAAGCAGCCTGCTTCCACATGTCGCTAGAATAAAGTGCTGACGCGTGTACGACTCCTAAATCAACCTGCTGAGTGGCAACAGGGAGTTCACCACTGCCAACAACATATCGCGTGTGTGGAAGAGCAGCTCCAATTCGGAGAACAGAGTACTTGGCCCTATTTATGGGAATCATCTATCAGGTAGACCATTCTCAGTGCCTATCCAAAACATGCTTAATTGCCTCATGACTTCCGAGATTTGCACAACATTCCATAACTTAAGGTCGTCAGCCAACATTAGTGTCGACACCCTTAGCTCTCTCTGCAAGTCATTTACTTAGCTCGCGAACAACAATGACCCAATACCGAGTCTTGCGGGACGTTAAGAAGGACAGACTGACTGAGCGGAAAGCTACGCCCTACCTGTACGCTCTGTTACCTCCCCTCAAGGAAGGCAGACACCCATAGAAGGGCGCGGCCAGATATCCCTTAAGGTCTCAAATTTAGTGAGAGCCGAAGATGTGGAACAGTGTCAAAGGCTTTCGAAAAGTCCAGAATCGCATGTTTACATCGTGGCCACTGTCTGCTGCTTCGGCCCAGCTTTCACGAGCTACAAGTAGATTAGTCGGACTTGAAAATCCCTTGCGGAGTCCATGTTTTGCAACACTGAGAAGGTTGAATCTATTCAGGCGGTTCTCCACTGAATCCTTTACCAGCTTTCCAAACAACTTGACTCCTACGCTTGTCGATCTGGCGGGCTGGTAGTTCGCAAGCAGATCGCTTTTACTACCCTTAAATATCGGGCAGATAATTGCCTCCTTCCACTCCCAAGGTAGGATGCGACTGTCCAGCAATCTTGAACACACGCATGTGTAAGGACTACGCAGCTCCGTGGCCAATTCATGCAACAGCTTCGGATGACTTGAATCAGGACAGAAAGCTTTAGAAGGATTAATGCCTTGCAGTAGCTCGGAAGACCTGAGTATCCGTTATGCTAACCTCAGCCAAGAAAGAATTATCTGGAACCCTTGAAACTAATACAAACTGTGGTAGAGGTCTCCCGAGCAAATACCCCAGTAGACTTATCACTAAGTATACAAGCCTTGTCATAGTCAGCCTGCGTACGGGTCCCGTCTGCTGGCAAACATGCTGGTATAGGCAGTTTCGCCCCGCTGCATCTTTTAACATAAACAAAAACTTCTTGGGTTTTACTGCGGCCGAGTCCGCTAAATCCTGCTCGTACTGGAGACAAACGTTTCTGAGACGTTGTTTACATTTAGGTCTAACCTCCCGATAACTAACATAGGTATTGACTGATGGAGCTGCTTGGTAGAGTCGCTAGCATTTAGACCATTTCTTGAGTAGGTACTTGCTCGTGAAAACTATCCATGGGGGCTGTGCCCTTAAATCTCTTTTCCTCATATGGGAAATAGACAACGTCGGAAGATGTGACTTAAATTTATCCAGGGCAAACTGAACAGAGTCAGCCATAGAGACCGCACGGTTCAGAACAGAAGCCTTAGCTCGCAATGCACTAACGTTTGCCCACCAAATATTCGGAAGCAATTCAACAGCGGTCTTTTGGTGTCTTGAGAAAGCACCTCGTAAGGATATGCATGCGTGATCGCCGAACCCTAGAGATGCACCGTATAAAACGTTAGTCACGAAGTCGAGGGACTTAGCGAAAATCAGGTCTAATGTAGATGGTTATTGGTTGTCCATATACCTAGTGGGAAAGTCCACGAACCGGTGCAAAGGCAGTTGGAGATTCAGCTTAGGAAAGTCGACGCGGAATGTTCCTAATGCCGAATTGCAAGCAAGATCGGGCCAGCAGACTTCCGGGAGGTTGAAATCCCCTAGAACTAAACACTTATTCGCAAACTGATTGAGAATAAAGTCAAGTATCCCCTGGAAGAACTTCCAGGACTTCTGTATATCACTATAACTGTAAACTTGGTAGAGGGAAGTGCACAAAATAGCCGATAGGGCTTCAACAGTCTGATCCGGCGACTGGAATGGGCAGGTCCTCAACCCATCTAAGTTACAGCTCACGTACAGTGCAACGCCTACGCCTTGGCGACCAACGAAGCGATCAGTTCTAAGCAGCGCGTAGCCAGGTAAATATACATCACCGTCCATGATATCCGGAGACAACCACGTTTCAGTGAAATCAAGTATGTCGGGACGAGATTTGTCTACACGTAGATCCAATTCGTGCAACTTGTTCCTCAGGCTACGCACATTGCTAAATACTACCTCATGGACGTCGGCACGACCATCCCTGGGTCGTGCGCCATCAGGATGGGTTATGATATGGCGGAAAGTAACTTCCGGCTGACCACCTAAAAACCCACCAGACGGAGGCCTTGCTCCCCAGCCGCCTGTCTAGTTTTGAGGTCTTTGATAGCCTCCTTTAACTTCAACCTATCTGTCAGTGGTAGGTCCGACGGAAGGCGAACACAACTAACCTTGTTTGAATGTAACCGCAGTACTGCTTCACATGCCTCCGCGGTAGGAAGGACTACGCGAAATAGTCGGGGTCGTGGATTTGGCGTAGCGATGGAGACGTTCCCTAACCTGGTCAGCACTACGCACGATTTAACCCAAAGTATCACTGTGAAACACAGCTGCCCGGAAACCTTGAGCGCACCTGAGTTGGTGTGTCCCTATAAATCTGAGGATAAACTATTTATTCATTTATTTATCAAACAGGCTCCGGATCCTGAAGACGCTCTGTAGACGACACCAAATGTGAGAGAACTCCGTCTATCATGACCACGAAACCGGAGCGCATCGAAGTCATCTTCATGGTCACTAATAGTTTCAATTGCATGGAGTTTGACATCAGTCTTCCAATAGACCATTACGCCACCGCCGGATCTCCCTCCTTATCGTCTGGATCGGGAGAGGATGTAACCGGGGTTAGACACCTCTGAATCCGTGAGGTGTTTGAATAGCCAGGTTTAAGTGAAGGCCATCAGGTCTGGACACCTCTCTAAGGTAATCAAATGAATCTCATACAATTTAATCCTTAGACTGCGCGCGTTAAAGCTTACCACACTGTGCAGCCCTTGGCTATTGCTTATGGGCCACGGAGTCAAGATAAAACTAACAGCAGAAATGCCTGCACCCCATCATTGCTTGAGTATACGGTCATACATTTACAGCATAACTTTTATGGGTTATCAACTTGGTTTATTTATAAAAATTATTAGCTCTTATTCCTAGTAACGTTTTTATTTTATTGGAATACCTTCTGTAGGTTATACCTTTTTAGTTATATATTATTATAACAATGGATAAACTCTTGCAACTAAACGCTTGTGCACATGGTGATAGATTCTCACTCTAAGGTTCCTCCCATGCTAAATATAAGTTAGTTGTAAAGTCATTATATCTCATATCTTTCCTCGAATGCGATTTAGTTATTTTGCTTTTTTATTTCAAAAATTTTATTCTTGTTAACTATGCATAATGGAAGCTTCAGCAGAGATTAAAAACGCCTACTTGTCAAGGTTTCCCACTTAGGTGCGGGTTCCCTTACAACGATCTTCTTTAGAGCGTACAACAAAGTCACGTTACGACCTGCTACAAGATGCTGCCCAACAGCAGCAGACTTAACAGGGTACTTTAGACACGGTGATGTTTGCTGATTGGTTGGACAGGGGTGATGCAATCGACCGCTCTGTCATTCTAGGCTGCGGTACCTATAAACCTGTGCTTTATCGTGCTAAAAGCTCTATTATCAGTTTGATGGATCTCAAAGGCACGTAGACACGGTTAACGAAATGCTGCAAATGTAGTAAAAATATGGGACAACAAAATAACTACTCCCGTAGGATATCACTATCGCCACAACCATTTTGTCCTTCAAAGTTAGCTGTTTAACTCAATCGCATTGCGCCGACTACTCCAGTCTCGTCTGATCTTTCTCGTTCTCTCCGACTATTGCGACGTGAGAGGCCATTTTTTGGAAGACTTAACGCTCTCACCCCATTACCTGGTGGGCCAGGTTGACTTTTCCATCTGTTGTATATTCACCTTTTCTAGCTTGACCCTGCACCTTTTATTGCGCTCTTTTTCTCGCTCAGCCGCAGCCAGCTCACAGTGTCCTGTCCTAGTGTAAAGTGACTAGTCTGCTTCTCTTTGCCTTCTTCAAGACAACCGAGATTTAAGCGGTCTAGGATCCTTAGACTCCAAAGCATATCTTTTTTCACCTTGGTAGCCTGCTGGGCTGGTTCACCTTATATTAATATAGCCACTTCCCTCTCTAACTTGTCCATTTCCTGACCCACACCATCTGGCTCCCAACCTTAACTGTACGACCCAACCTCAGTGTGCCGACTACTCAAGTTTTGTTTGATAAATAATTAAATAAATAGTATATTCTCGGTAAAAGCGAGGCACACCTGTAAAGGCGTGATCAAATATGCATACAAGCCTAGCTTCTGTGGAATGTTAAAACATTTCGTTTTAATGAAAGGTTAAAAAATGATGTTGTCCGTATGCGTGAGCATACTGTCAGGTAATAGTCAGACCCAGGGACATTATAGCGCTGTGGCGCGCAAACGTCCGTCAAAAAAACAAGTTGGGGGTAATTTCGCCAGGTAGTGATCCGTGAGCACAGGAGCCTAAACAAGGTTTTGTTGCAACCAATAACCATTACGTGATAGGGCTGATCTGTGCTCCAACAAAGCATTCTTCATAACAGAATTAGTTGAACAGGTTCGATGTAGAAGGCTGAGGACTGCGTCAGTGTGAAATGCTTAGCTGTGACTTTATTTTGTGGCGAGTCACGTCCGCCACGTTGCAGTGTTGTTAAGCGGACATTTGTGGCTTTTTATAGGGAGAACGCTTGCCAGGCGAAAACCCACCACATCCTGGAACACTGCCGCAGCTTTCGTAGAGCAGTAGTGCAAGTCGGTTATGCATCGTATAGACCGATTTTGCCCTCTATTATTCGCAGTCGGTTGACAGCCAAAATTCTTCGTTGGTTGGCCGAATGGCGGAGTACTGATACGGCAGCAGACGTTGGGGCCGGTCAAGGATGCAAGATTCGAGGAGTCGAATGATAATGAAGCAGGTGAGTAACCACAATGTTAATAGAGGCCGGCTCTTCTATTATATTCTTGCTCGGCTCGCGAACTGTCTCCAGCTATCCACGCTGGACTTGTCATGGGGTCGGTGAGTGAAGTTGTTTCGTGTGGCTGAATATGTCTTTAATAGGTAAAAACGCCATTCTCTGCAAATTGGATTTGGGATTCCTGCAGATGTAAGTAAGTGTAACTGTTTCCATAGCCAAGTGAAAATTCCATGGAAGACCATCGGAATAGCCACGTATATGTTCGCAACGCTCTCCGTGAAATGACATCAGAATAGCTCCAGGTGACTGGCGAATAGGAATGTTTGAGGCAGTGAAGGTAATCACGCCAGAGTTGTTTGTCATCGGTTGTGGAACGGGGGATCCATGTACATATATTCTTCCAGGTGAGTAAATTGTTCTCTGAGTACGAGGCAAGCTAAACCCATTTGTTTAGATCCCGTGAAGGTAGCGCCTCCGGAATGGCGGAATGAGCTCCATTTGGACCAGAGTGTGGGTTTTTCATTTCCTGGAGAAAGGACCAAGCGTTCTGAGGATGGGTCGGCCAGTCCCAGTGGATAAACCTTCTTGTTTTGGCGGGTGTACCTGTGGGAATCTCGGGAAAAACGGGTAACGGGCAAGAGGAGGACAAACAGAGACAGCAATGAATCAAGTAGCACTAACACAGACTGGTGGCGCTCACCGGTGCCTATGATACATTAAAACTTATGTAATTTTGTTTAGTATACATAATTTGCAAGCGCGTTCTATACATTACGTCGCTGGTGTGACTCAGCCTACGGCTACTACGTGGGAAGAAGGTTCTGCACGCGCAGGGTCAAAAGACCGATATAACAAGGCGTTTTAACAAAAGTTAAGCGAATGATGCGATGGTTGCAGAGAAGCAGGTAAACCGATGATGGTGGCAGAAGCCAGAATGCGAGAGGCATCTTAGGTGAAACTGAGGACAAATAGGTTGAGACCGAGGGCGGGAGCCATATACGTAGAGCAACATTCCAAGAGGAAAAGGAATTTCAAGGAATCGGCTAGGAGCGAATGAATGCTGACGGCAATACGAGGAGTAGTTCGTAAGGGTAATTATGCTAAAGCGTTTATGATTCTACAGTCCAAAAGCCGTCAGAATCTAGGAAAATGGTCATAGGGGACCAAAACTGCCGTGCGTTGGGAGTCGTTATGACACGTACGGTCTCAATAGTATACCAGTGCGAGCATAAGGTGAAGAGCATAGGAATAGGAAGAGTGGCAAGTTGAGCATACTAAGGGAAGTACTAGTCAAGCAACACTTAGCAACGGTCCGAGTGCCGCCAATACTCAGGAGCGAGCTCAGAGCGAAGGAGATCATGCGCACGAGGAGAACTTGGCTAGGCACAATGAGTGTAAGCTGTGGGAAAAATTGGAGCGCAATAAGATAAAAGGCCATGGATAATAGGAAATAAAAGCAGGCAGAAAGTGACAGACGGGTCAGGTGAGAGAGGATAACGGCAGGACAGTAAAGCCGGACGTCCGAGTTAAAAAGAAACGAAAAGAGAAACCGATAGAAAACGTTAGGGTCTAGATGAGAATGGATAATTGGTAAAGCGTGGAAAGGCCCACGAGGCTCCCCAAGTAGTGTTTACAGGACCAATAGGTAAGCCGAACCAACAGAAGTGACGTCTCAGAAGTCCACAAGTATTCATTGAGTATGGGACGGACTAGGCGGGATTGGGTTAATCGGCGCTTTGGGACTAGGTCGTACAATGCAGATAAGAAAGAGGCTATAAAAATAATGTGGGGAAATAGAGTTAACCCTGCGGAGCCAATACCGTTTCAGGCTCGGGATCATGGGAGCAGTCAGAGCTAAACAGATTAGTCCAGTGAGACAGGATCACGGCAGGGCAGTAAGGCTGGCCGTTCGATTAATAAAGGGGAATGAAAAGAGAAAGCGAGATGAGAAAAGGTTAGAGTCGGTATGAGAACGGTTTACTGATAAGAAGTGAGGGAGCCCACGAAGCATTCCAGGTGATGTAAACAAGACGTCGAGTCAGCCGAACCAAGGTTTGTAATGTGGAATAACTCTAATTAAAAGTGGAAACAAGTGGCTGATCTAGCGAGACGAGATTACTCGGCGCGTAGGAATAGCACGTAAAATTAAAGGCAGGAAAAGAGGCTGTAACCAAAGGTGAACGAGTCTAGCAGCCTCACGAAGTAAGGGAACAAGAGCGTTGAATCTGTAAAGCGTAAACCACTTAAGTCAGAGTAGCATATCAGCAATCATAGAGAAGGAAGCCGATCGGTGGACTAGATCACCACACCGACAGTTGAAGAACAATTGAGAACAGAGCGCGATAAAACATAAGTTAGCGACAGGATGAGAAGGTTTTTATTGACGATAGGTAAGAGAAGCCCGATAGGCTCTCTAGGTAATTTAAGGGATAGTATAGTCAGACGAGCAAAGAGAGGCGACGTCTCAGAAGCCTGAATAAATCCGGAGAGCAGGAGGCCGATCAGGTAGGACTTGATTAGTCGGGGCCTGTGGATAAGGACATGTAGTAAAGGTGAGCAAGGAGCCAGCAGTAAATGGTGAGCAAGTCAAGCAGGCTCTAAATTTAAGGGAAACATCATGTTTAGACTACGGGGCGCATACCGCGTAGGTCTTAGTAGCATAGTAGCAGACTGAGGGAAACAGACCGGGCAAGTGAGCCAATATCACGGCAATGGAGTAAAGCCGGATGTCCGATAAAAAGGGATTGAAAACAGAAGGCGAGAGAAGAAAAGTGTAGGGTCGGTATGAAAAGGTTTACTAATAAGTATTGAGGGATCCCACGAGACTTTCCAGGTGATGTGAGCAAAACGTCGAGTCAACCTAACCAAGGTTTGTAACGTGGAATAACTCTAAGTAAAACTGGAAACAATTGGCTAATCTAGCGAGACTAGATTAGTCGGCGCGTAGTAATAGCGAGTAAATTTAAAGACAGGAAAAGGTCCGCAACAATAGAGGGTGAGCGAGTCAAGCAGAATCTCCGGATAGGGGGACAAGAGCGCTGAGTCTGCATAGCGCCTACCACTTAAGTCAGAGTAGCATTGGAGCATAAAAGCAAAAGAGGCAAGCCGGTGGGACTAAATCACCTCAGAGCAGTAAGATCGTGCACTCCAATTGAAGAAATGAAAGCACAGCGCGATAATAAGAGTTGGGGTAAGGATGGGAAATGTTTTTTGACAAAAGATGGGTAAGACCCACGATACTCTCCAGGTAATATAATCAGGTAGTTGAGTCAACGGAACTAAGCGAGATTACGTCTCAGAAGTCTGGATAAATCCGGAGAGCAGGAGGCCGTTTGGGTAGGACTTGAGGGAATGTGGGGAGCAGTTTTTGGAACGCAGAGCTAGAGTAATAATTGCTCGGAATTCGGGAAGCAGTAAGAATTGGGGCCTGGTCAGCCGAGGTTAGATAAGAGCCAGGTCCGAAGGAATATTCGTCCAATTGAAAAATAATGCAAACAGATTGCCAACAGGGAAGCGTACTATTGAGTGGAAGTGGAAAAGCCAACGATGTTTTCAGGGATATGTGAGCAGACGGATATGTCTGCCCATCCCTGATTATTAGGGTCACAGTATTAGGAAGCAAAGAGACCACTGATACGAGATTAGAATATCAGCTCGGTCACTTGCTCTCAGACTACTGTGACATTACCGGCCATTGTACTGAAAACTGAACGCCCTGCTTTCAATCCTTCTTCAATTGGACAACCAACTCCCAGTGGTCTGTCCTAACCTAGTCTTATTTGGCCGGTACCATTTTCTTTGTCTTCTTCCAAACTTCCGAGATATACACCGTCTACGCACTATAGATTCAGTGATAAACCTCCATCATGTTGACAGCCTGCTGGAGTTGTTCACTGTTTATTAATATAGACACTTCCATCACTGACTTGTCAAGCTCTTGACCCATTGCAATAGTCCTCCAAAATAAGCTATATACTTCAACCTGGTTGCGTCGACTAGTCCAGTCTCTTTTGATTGCTTGCTGCTCACCGAATTTTTTCAGACTGCAGTGACACTACCAGCCATTGTTTAGAAGACTGTAAGCCCGATTACCCTTCACACGAAAGCCTCGTTGCTTCCCCACACCGTAGCAGTAAACTTTTCCATCCCGATCCTTCCTTTTCTTGCTGCGTTACTTGTCTTTCATCCCTCTTTAAGCTGACAGCCAAACCTCAGTGCCCTGCCACAGCCTAGCCTCAGCTGATCAGTCTACTTCTTTGACTTCTTCCAAACCACCGGGAAGATAACGGTCTAAGCTCTGTAGATTTAACGCAACGTCTCCCGTACCTCGACAGCCTGTTGAACTTGTTCACCTTATGTTAATATAGCCACTTCTATCTCTGACCTGTCCAACCCTACTGATTCCATTTATCTTCCCTAATTAACTGTAAGAGTCAACCTAAATGCGTCGAGCAATCTAGTCTCGTCTGTTCAGTCTCCTTCTTTCGGACGCTCGTGACTTTGCCAGCCGTTGCTCCGGAAACTGATCGCTCGGTCCCCATTAATTTGAGAGCCAGGATAACTTTCTCCTTTTTTGATCTGTAATCCTTTTCAACCTCGACTCGGTTCTGTCGCTACCGCTCTGTGCTATTATTTTTTCCTCAACCGGAAAGCGAGCTCTCAGTGTCCTGCCTTATTCTCCTTTTGACTGCTTCCAGACTAGCGAAATGTAAACGTTTTAGGCTCTGCATAACCAACACCTAACCTCTCACATTGCGATCCTGCCTGACTTGCGGTGACATACCCCGTATACATATGGCTTCTTCCATCTCAAGCCTGTCCACCCTGCTGAAACTTTATTTGTCTTTCCACGTTAACTGTGCGACTTAATCTCAGTGAGTCCACTAATCCAGTCTCGTCTGCTCACCGTACTTTCTCAGACTACTGTGCTAGCACCGGCCATTGTTCGGAAATGAACGATTCATACTCCTTCTCACGAGAGCATCGTTGGCTTCTCTACACGTTAGCTGTAAACCTATTTTATCCTGACCCTCACCTCTGGCTGCGCTCTTTGTCTTCAATTCTTTAATCGGGCAGCCAAATCTTAGTGCTCTTCCTTAACCTGGCCTCATCTGACCAGCCCGGTTCTCTGTGGCCTCTTCCAGTCTGCCGGGATGTTAACGGGCTGGGATCTGCAGACACAATGCTGCTTTTATTACTATAAGAAAATGCTGAACTTGCTTATTAAATGTCAAAACAGCCTCTTCCCTCTCTTTCCTACTCTTTACTGCCGATCCTCTCTATTTTCTTTCCATCTTATCTGGAAGACTCCAGCTCAATGCACCAACTAAGCAAGTGTCATCTGATCGGCCGCCATCACTTCGAGAGTCATGCCGTACCTAATCACCCCTGTATAACACAGTTCCTTTGAGATTTAACCTGTCTATTTCTGCTGACCCTCCCCACAGTTGTTCGCACAACGAATGTACGATCCAATCTCGGTGCGCCGACTAAAGTATACTTAGCTGAATGGTCTTCTGCCCTCCTACTACTCCCAGATGTCCTTGCCATTTCCGACTATGGTCTGGCAGCGACTTCGCTCTCTTCCACCTGCGTCTATACCCCTGTTTCTTTTAATTTCCTTTTATTCACGGCATTCTCTGGTACTGCGTTCCATTGGATGTCTGCATAATCCTTTCAAACCAACGGACACCGACCTACTACTCGCACATTGCTGACGATAGCAAACATTCAGGTATGGAGCAGTACAGTTACAAGCGCAAATTACACAGGTACATAAACACACACACAATTACATACTTACACTCCCCTTGCACAAACAAGCACTGTTATGGCAAACATATCGGATTTTTGCAAATTCTTGACCACGCGTTGTTTTGTCAAAATGCTCATGCCTACAAAGTTGTGTCTCGCCTTGCGAGAAGAAAGTTTTATCTAGTTATTTATTTATTTGTATACCCAGGGCTTATACACATTGCGCCGAAGCAAGTTATCCTCGTGGGAAAGGCCTCCTCGGCCCCGGCCTCGCACCTGCTTAATTGTGGCACTCGGGGCATTGCTAAGTGTTTCTTGACTATTACTTCCATTGGTATGCTCACCTTACCTCTCTTCATTTGCCTCAGTTCTTTGGGTTCGCACTTGCCTATTAGTGTAACCGTAGGAGGGATAACCACTCCCAATGCACGGCAGTTTTGGCCATCTGTGGCCCTTTTCTCAAGGTTCTGACGACTTTTGGACTGTTGAATTATGAACGCTTTAGAGTAATTACACTCACGAAGAAAGCTTCGCAATGCCGTCTGCATCCATCCGCTCCTCGGCGATTCTTTGTATTTCCTTTTCCACTTGGAACGTTACTTTATGTAATGTTGTTCCCGCATTCGTTCACAACCTAGTTGTCCATAGTTTCACCTGAGACGCCTCTCGCATTCGGACTGCTGTCATCATCATCGTTTCTCCTGTTTCTCTCCAACAATTGTATTATTCGCTCAATTTTGTAAACACGCTTTATTATATTGGTCTTTTGACCCTGCGCGTGCAGAACCTTCTTCCTATTTAGTAGTTGCAGTCTGAGGTGCGCCAACGGCATGATGTAATGAACGCGCTTGCAAAACATGTAAACTAAGCAAAATTACATAGGTTTGACTGCACCATACGCGCCGGTACGCGCCACCAGTCTTCCGATAGTGCTTCTCGATTCATTGCTGTCTGTCTGTTTGGCTGCCTATTGTCCGTTGACCGTATTTTCCCGAGGTTTCCACAGTTACATCCGCCAAAACAAGGCATATCCAGTGGGACTGGCTGCCCCATCTTCAATAGCCAACTGGTTTAAACACGTGATCCTTTCTCCGGGAAATGAAGAACTCACACATCGTTCCAAATGGAGCTCTTTCCGCGATTCTGGAGACGCTACCTACACTGTGTCTAAACAAATGGGTGTAGATCGTCTCGTACTCACGGTATCACAATTTTCTCATCTGAAATAATATATTTACATGGAGCCCCTGTTCCACAACGGAAGACAAACAATTCTGTCGTGCTTACCTTTACTGCCTCGGTTAGCTTTGCTTATTCTCACCGGAAAACAAAATATTGGTTTCGGTGCCTTACATTTCCGGAAGAACCTTCCGATCACCCATTCACATGGAGCGTTCCCGATGTCATTACGACAGCAATGCGCCCGTATAAATGGCTTTTCATATGGCCTTTCATGGAGTTTTCAATGGACCATGGAGATAAATACACTTACCTATATTTGAAGGAATTCCGCTTCTATTTTGCGGAGTAAGTTGCTCGTGCAAATCCCACACTGGGCAAACGAATGGTATTTTCGCCAGTTATGGACTTATTCAGCCAAACTATCCCATGGCAAGTCCAGCGTGGATAGCTGGACACGGGTTGCAAGCCGGACAGGTATATAACAGAAACAGCCAGCCTCTATTAAGAATGTTTCTGCTCACATGCACCATTTAACCTTCGATTCTGCGACTTTTTGGCATCATTGACCGGTTTCAACAACTGCTGCCAGTTCATTACCAAGTCCATGGGTCAACCAAGGAAGACATTTGGCCGTCAGCCGACTGGGAATAGTACAGTGTCAAAGCGGTCAGCACGATGCATCACGGGCTAGCATTGCTGTTCCATGGAAGTGACAGCAGTGCTCCAGGACGTGATGGGTTTTCGCCTGGCAAGCGTTCTCCCTATATATGGCCATATATGTCCGCTTAACCACACTGCAACACGGCGGATGTGACTAGCCACTGAATAAAGTCACAGCTGAACCTTTCACACTGACGCAGTCCTCAGACGTTTACATACAACCAGTGCAACTGCTTTCACTACGAAGAATGCTTTGGTGGAGCACAGAACATTCCGTTTTCTTAATGGTCTTTGCGCGCACCAAAACCTTGGTTGGGCACCTATGCTCAAGGATTACTACATGGCGAAACCACGCCCAACTTGTATATCGACACAACAGCTAGGAATGAGTCCTACACGTCCCAGCGCCCACATTTTCCTGGGTCTGCCTATTACCTGACAAAATTCTCACTCGTATGGACCACAGCTTTTCGGTTATACGTTTCATTAAAACGGACTGCGTGTATGCATATATGATCGAGCCTTCACGGGTGTGTCTCCTTTTAGCGAGAATATACCATTTAGTGCTTTCTTTTATTCCGAAAATAACATTACAAGAACGTGAAGAAGGCGAATTAATGACAAACTCTTGTTGAGTACAGGTGTTGCGAATCCAACTCAAATTTTGCGCAATGCGAACGCCGTGAACTACTAAATGGTTGGTTGCTCAGGTGCAGGAGAAGGCACTATTGCAGGTGGAATAGAAGCCCCATGAGTACGCTCCCTTTCGATTTACTAATCCAGGCTTATAAGGCGTCGTAAGTGGTACGTTTTCCGGTGGGATGAGTAACCTTGCAGTTCAGAAGTAGATGTTGCTTGTGCTCCCCGTTGTGGCTGCGCCTGATGTGAATGTTGACGAGGTGCCTACCTGATTATTACCCATTTACCTCGTCCATGCTGCCTCCAGAAGACAGCTGGTCGTTGCTGGTGATGACGGGGTGCACCGTCTTTTTGAGGGTGCTAGGCTCAAAGAGTGCTTCCATTCTGGATGGATCGAACTGCGGTCCAGCCACCGCCATTTGTACTTTTGGTGTGCAAGATTTTCCGACTAGGCTGGAATACATTTTTGCTTGTTGAAGTAGCGTGGGCCGGCTCCGTTGATGAAACGTGGCTTCCATTCACATGCCTCCCGGTCTTATTCCTTTGGGTTTACACCGGGTATGGGGATGGGGGTGCAACTGTGGGTGGTGAAGCGCAAGCCACCCATGGCCCTCTGTAGGCGCAGGCTTCCTGTGACGGTCCCCATGGAGGTCACAGTGTGAGACAAAGCCGGAAACGGATGCCACCAAATCATATGACTACTTACACGTTCCAATCTCAAGGTCCAGTGACCACTTTTGATCCTTGCAGGTTTGATAGTACGCATTTGATCCTGCCTTGCTGGCGTGTCTCGTTCAAGACTGGGGACCTAAATATTTAGGTATTTATTAATTTATTTAACGGTGCGAAGGGGAAGTTTGTACGTTTCAAATGTTCGCTAGATAGTGAATTTCATATGTTCGCTTCAGGCATGTCATCTCCCCAACTCACATTTGAAAGATAAACGAAAACAAAGGTAGTGCCAGTAGTGGCGTGGACAAAACTTGGCGTGACACTTATCGCATTACGCGCGCGCCAAACAGAATGTAACTATTTTTATGTGTTATCAATACCTTTTCTTCTTTTTTGGGTTTTCATAACGTTTCGTACTCGGTCGGGGTTTCCAAACAATTTTGTTTTTCTATGACTTTTCAGAAGCTTTTTCAGATATTTTTGGGTGTTTTTTGTGTTTGGCCAAAAGGGAATAGGAAAATGGGAATAGAAACGTCGAAGGAATACTTATCCCTTTATCACGCTAGCCAAAGAACTGCTTACCTGCCCTAGTCGACTTATGCGGATCAGAGAACCCTGTGGAAGTTGACATCCTATCGGATCACAAATTTGGAGGAATTGCTGTTGACCAGGCGGGTGGTTCGATGGGAAGCGATGGAGCTAAAGCGGAGAGCTTGTAAGTAGTGTGATGCTTGAGTTCACCGACGTTGGAAGCAGGCGTGTATTCCATCATAGGCTGGGTTGATTCGGAAGGAGACGTGCAAGGGTCTTGATCAAAAACAGGTTTAATGTGGTCAACCTGGACATGGTCAATCGTAAGGGCTTCTCGTTTACCTTAATGATCGATGGAAAAACACCGTCCTTACTTTACAGAACATTGAAAGCACCTCATAGGGTCTCTACACTGGTCTGCGGAGCCCACCGAGGCGGAGCAAAATAACGGACAATGCTGTAGGTCATGTGGAACCAGAGGTTTACGTTGTGGTTCTCTAAGGTCGGGAAGCTTGTAGGGACACCAGCTCGTGGCTAGCTGACGAGCATACTGCGCTTCTTAACGGGGAATTCTGGGACTGTCAACTAAGAAAGCGTCAGGTAAACTCAGGGTGTTCAGCTACTAACTCGACGCTAGGCCTGCGTAGACCGGCCTTTAAGAATGATCGCATCCCAAGAAGGATCATAGGCAGCACTTTAGTCTAACAGCCCGTTGGTGGCATTGAGTGAGGCTTTCAGCTCTCTTTGGAATCGTTTCACCATGCCTTACGCCTGCGAATGATGAGGTCAGACGAATGCTTCGACATCCAATGAGTTTAAGAAGATTGTTGAAGGTCTAAGAGTGGAATTGCGGAACGCGGTCTGTCGCCACTGTGGCTGGACAGCCGTGTGAAGTGATAAAGTTGTCAACGAAAGCTTGTTACTGTTCCCGCGATTAGGTCAGGGATGAGAACGGCTTCGGGCCAACGGGTGCAACCATTGAGTATTTTCAACATGTAGAACATTCCTTTGGACGGGGCCATAGGTCCCACTATGTCGAGATGAAAGTAAGCAAATTGCGCTGAAGCGGAGAGAAAGCAACCAAGCGGAGCGCACAGGTGCCGCTGTATCTCGGCTTGATTATAGGTAAGTCAGTTGCGCATCCAGCACACAAAAGCACGTTGCATCCCCGGCCAAACATATCTCTCTGAGACAAGCTTAACAATAGCTTTAATGCTCGGGTGGGCGAAAGTGCAGGGGGTATCAAAAGCGATAAGGCGAAAAGTTTGTAAAGGGACGGGTCGCGGTCATCCGGTAGATTTGTCGCAAAAAATTGTATCAGTAGTTGAGAGCAAAGGGTGTAGGGAAATCTCTAGAGAAGGATCAAGGATTTTCGAAAAGTTTGTTCGTTTGATTGTACAACGGCCATAGCAGACTAATCGATAGCCCGCCCAGCACAGCCGTTCGCAATCACTTTGTAAGAACAACAGCATTGACGTTTGGTTGACCAGCAATGTGCCGGATATCAGCAAGAATTGGCGGAATCGTAGACAAGCGGCTTGTGATCGGTGCAGATAATGAAGTTAACTTCAACGCCGTGTCAGTAATGTCGAACGGTAGAGTAAACGTCCTGCAGTTTGCGACTGAACGTGCGGTACTTGATTTCGGCAGATGGAAGGCGACTAGGGAAGCGAGGCCACAAGTCTGACGCGTCGCGACCGAGCGCTCGAATCGAAATAATGAAGTATAGCGGCTTTGGCTAAAGCGTCTTTGCTGGCGTGAACGCGTCGGCAGCAGCAGCAGCCAGGTCTACCAAAGTGGCTATGCTTCCACGAAATAGGTAGGTTAGTGGACTTGCAAATGGAGACGGTGTGGCAGAAAACCTCGGTAGTAGTTGCGCATGC
The DNA here is from genome assembly GCA_944474145.2 of Dicrocoelium dendriticum. Classification (NCBI taxonomy): domain Eukaryota; kingdom Metazoa; phylum Platyhelminthes; class Trematoda; order Plagiorchiida; family Dicrocoeliidae; genus Dicrocoelium; species Dicrocoelium dendriticum. The sequence goes on along the minus strand of OX104060.1, from coordinate 16,374,209 downwards.
CGTTGTGACGGCAAATAGCGGACAAAGTAGTCGGGACCGGAAAGCCCCTGATGGCCGGAGCTCTATCGTCCAGAAGCCGGATGCCATACTTATCAATATAGCGGCCAACAACTTTAACAGTAGGCCGCTGAACTACGCATTTGGCAGCATTGACCATGATACTGCCAGCAGGCAGCCTATCGAAATGAATTTTGAGATGTTCTGCGAGTTGTTCGTTAGAAGCGCTTGCAACAAGGATATGGTCGATATATGGATGGAGAAACCTAGACCTCTCGTGATTGAATGGATAAATGGTTGAAAAGTTGGCTGCGTTACGAAGGCCGAAGGGCATACGCAAAATTTAAAAGAGCCCGAACGGCATGCTTACGACAGTTTTCGGTATGTCTTCCTCAACGGCTGCAACCTGGCGATGCACGTGAACCAGGTCGATTTTTGAGAACAGACGGGTGCCGAGCAGGCTATCTTGATGTCCTGAATGTAAAGCTTAGGATAGAGGTCGAGAACGTTTAGGTTATTGTGTGCTCGATAATCACCGCATGGACACCAGTCTCCTGCCCTATTAGGCACTATACGTAGCCGCGATGCCCACGGGCTTAAAAGGAACGACGGATGCCCAGTTCAAGTACGTGCTCGAATTCCGCGCGCGCCACTTTTAGCTTGTCAGGGGTCATTCGTCTGGCTATGGCGCAAACACGCGGTCCTTTGGTAATGACGTGGTGGTTTGCAAAATCAGTGGCGAATGACAACAATGCCATTGCACGGAAGATTTGCGGGAACTTGGTATTAAGCATCTGACACTTGCGCTCCATTGTTTGGCGTACACTGGACTAATAGACTCAATGTCGGTACAAGTACCCGTAACTACCAGGTTGGTTTAACCATCTACCACACGGCTTTGCTTCCAGATAACAAACAACCTCAAGTAATGCGGCAAGTCCAGGCCGAGAATTGTCGTCTGGAAATATGCGATGAGAAAGTTCCATTTAAAAGCACGTAGCAGGTTTAAATTAAGCTTCCGCGAGCGTTGACCATACACTCGAATAGTGTTGGCTTCCGCTGCTCCCACAAACTTAGTCGCCCCTTCCATAACCTCCTTAGGATCACGAGGGTTAACGCTGACCTGCGTCGGCCTAAGCGAAATAGGCCGCTCCGTACTGCCATCGGTGACGAAGAAAAGGTACCTGTGACAGCTCGCAACTTCCGTCGCCCCGTACGTGCTGGCCGGCCCGTTTCCCTAAGTGCTGCGCTTGCAGAAACAGGGCGGGCAACACGATCTATCCTGCCGACCAAATGGCTTGTGCTACTAACACTAGTTTGCCCCAGGGGGCGACGTCGAACGTGATCTAGGACGAGTGTGACTACTTGAACGATTGCGACTGTGGGGTCCGGACTGCGGTAGGTTCTCTAGCCGGATGGTAAGTGCCGCTACTTGCTCTCTTAGTTCTGCTACCGCCGTACTTGAAGTAGACTGAACCAGAGGTATTTGGACTTTGGATTCCTCAATACGGTCGACAATGTCGGCGAGCTGAGAACGAGGCGCCTCATTCGAATACAGGGGTTACGTATGCCATGCGGCAAGTGACGAAGCCACCTCTCTTTAAGGAGAGCCATCCATAAGAAGAGGCTTGTCTACAGCCTGGACCTTGTGCAGAAACTGAGAAGGGTTTCGATCTTTTAGCCAGGCTTTGTTAAGAAGCTGCCTAACGCTAGCATGTTCTGATGTGCCAAGCCGCTTTAAGACGACAACCTTAAGCTTCTCGTAACTTTGCTCATAATCGGGAGGCTATAAAAGTTTCTTGAGGTTATCGACGACTTGCGGAGAAAGCGCTGCGACAACGCAGTGAAATCCGACACGGTCAGACCTAACGCCATGTAACAAAAATGGATACTAGTTGATTAACCTAGGCCTTAGGCGTAGCCTCGGGAATGCAGGATAGGGAAACTGAACCCACTTACCCGATCATCCGAAACTCGGTGAATAACCTATATGGTGAAAGAGTTACAGAGCACGTGAAAGTGAATCCAAATAGTAGAAATTAAAATTAGAAGGGTAGGAAGAATAAGTTATTGCATCTGAAAAGTAATATTAGTATTAGACACAATGTGAAAAGCTTTTTCTAGGGGCACCGATTATAGCGTGGGGATCATGCGCTATATATCCAATATAAAGCTAGACGGCCAACCAACAGCAATGGGTAGAAAACACAAAAGTTAAGCTAGGGAAAGGTTAATTGAACCAGTGAAAAGCTGGCATATGCTAAAAGTAGGGCACCAGGAGCTAGCTAGCTTGGGAGGATGGAGTTGGGTGTCCAGTGCGTGCATGAAGCGTCATTCGCCGTCCTTGCGCGCGCCAAAGAAGAATACCGTGTTTCTTTTTCAAACACACTGAAACAACGTCCTAACAGGCAAATTGCCTGATTGCTCAATACATAAGAGGGCTATAATTTTAATATAACTTAATACACCTTATACAGTCATACCGGGGAAGCACCAGGGCACTACAAACTTGCTCACATGTCTCGGCTAACATGGCTGACTGTCCCCAAATAAAAGGCGAGTCACGGGCACTTTAACCGGAGAAGCACAAACCAAAGAAAGCAGGGAAAGCGCGCAAACTCTTCTCCACAATCTAAGCGGTAAGGAAACGCTCAAGCTGCAAGCGTTTGGGCGGGAAATACCACCTGGTGCTGAAATTCCATCAGATTCAACTAAGGCTTAGAGGTAATCTGTGAACAATAGCAAGTGTGCTCATCACATGTAGATCACACTGCGGAGGTTCCTAATCCAAATACACTCAGTTTTCCCGCTGTACAGGTTGTGTAGGCTTGCACTGACGTTGAACCGCGGGATTCTGCCCATGTAAAATGGAAGAACATTGGGATAGAACTGTCCGTACCCTTCAGGCCAGTTCGCAAATCGTCAAGAATGATGAGTCCATCAACCTGTAGCATGAGACCTTCGCTACAGTTGCTTCAGCTTCGTCTGATAAGGTGCGCCCAGTTTCATTGTCTGCAGCTAAGTAGGCTGCTCTGCATGTAAATTCAAACACTTGGGGTAAATGCAGCCATCGAGGGGAATGTTCCATGGATAGCAGCGTGAAATTCCGTGACTCAGTGGCATCCGATGCCGTATTTCCTGTTGAACGTAGGTTGAATGACCTACAATGATTTAGGTTGTGCGTACAGATGCTACTTCCGCCTGGGTTTCTCCGTAGTACCTTCTGGAACCTGACTACATTGGGTAACATCCCAGTTATTGCTCCAACCGCTCAACCGCGCGTACTTCGTGTAATCCTATCCACTCCGGAAGAATACAACGCGCTTTTCGGTTTGCGTTCAACCGGAAGGGTACTAATGCTGGCGTTCAGCCAGACCTCCTGCTAGCTGACAGGATGAAGCTAAAGGAGGCCCTTAAGAACCTCAAAACCAGGAGAGCGGACGATGAACGAGATCTCAGGTTGGTGGGTTTTCGGGTGGTCAGCCGGCGGTATTTTCTGTTCCACCGGTCTAGTATTGGTGGCGCGCGACCCAGCGCTGGCCCTTATTGGTTCATTTCTGTGTAGCAAGCAGAAGGTGAGGCCTTTGTCGGCTCCGTCGATTCCGTTTCATTGCTAAGCAACGTGCCTAGCCTATGATATAAGTTGTGCGTGATAGGTCCGCTTCTAGTTGGATCCCATCCCAATCTACTCGCATTCACTGAAATGTGGCTGTCTCAGGACATCACGCACAGTTAATTACATTGTCTGGCCACGCCATTCCTAGATAGGATCGATTCGTTGCCTGAAAATGCGGGGGCGTTGCGCTTTACGTTAGCTGTGGACTTTAAGTTTTGTGTACCTACATGTTTCAGTCAGCAGAGAAAACTGTCGAAGTTTTGTCGATATGGCTTAGCACTGCCTCCGCTAAACTACGGTTGGAAGGGTGCATAGGAGCCCTAGGAGCTTGTCCAAACAGGTGGTTGAGTGTATTCTCCCCCAACGCACAAACAGGTGTTTAATACTGGGTGACGTCAATCCACCGAAATTTTGTTGGGCAGGTCATTCTTGCAAAATGGCGGAAGGTGCTTTTAAATAAATAAATAAATAGTATATTCTCGGTAAAACGAGACACACCTGTAAAGGCGTGATCAAATATGCATACAAGCATAGCTTCTGTGGAATGTTAAAACATTTCGTTTTAATGAAAGTTATAAAAGAAAAGATGTTGTCCGTATGAGTGAGCATACTGTCAGGTAATAGTCAGACCCAGGGACATTATGGCTCTGTGGTGCAGCTCTTGTGCTTACGCTACAAGTACCGTTCCAACAGTTCTTGGACCGCCCCACTAGGTACATGGATGCCAAATTACCGTCTATTATGGATCTATTTGTGCCTCCACCAGATTTCGTACATGACAACACTTACAGCTTTCTTTTAATTGCCGGTTAGCACGTCTGTTGTTCATGTAGCTGTGCTCTGACCAAACAACGCCAGAGCATCGCTGAGTCATATCCGTACAAGTGGTATCCTAACTAACAAGCAATGTATATCAAGGCCTCTGAGTTGCATTGCGGAATCTAGGTAGCCGATATGGTTCAGGAGGCCTGGGATCAAGTTACCTCTTAGCTCAAGGAAGCGTTTACTGCATACATCCCGCCTGCAAGTAGAAAAGAGACGAGCACGTCCCTCGTGGCTAGCTACCATTGGCAAGTAACTGATCCACAAGCGTGCCTGATGCTGAGGGACCTACCTGGCCGCTCTATCAACTAGCATTTATGGTAGGTACTGCTAGCCTAGAAATAGGCATAAACAACACTTGGGGAGGACTCGGCTGTGGTATTAACAGGGATTGGCTGATAGAGCTTCGAAACATCCGAAGAAGTTCTTCGCTTATGTTAAAAGATGCTGTGGTTCAACCTCGGTAAATTCAAATTTGCTGCGGACGGATGGCACTCATGAGTATGTGCACTCGGACAATGCTTGTGCACTTGGTGAGCGGTATGCAAGGGCTTTTGCAGGCGAGGCCGCTTTGACTAGCGTTGAACTTGTCGCTAGAGTACCTTCGGGCAATTATTTAGCTGAACGTACTGTGATGGAGACTCAAGTCCTTAGGCTGCTGCACTACCTGACCCCTTCTAAAGCAGCTGTGCCTGCATCAATTCAGCTGAAGCTACTACAGGAGTTGGCGGTGAAACTAAGTGGAGCTTTAAAGATGGTGTCTCATAAGGCACTTGCCAGCCGTCATTTTCTTTCGGAATAGAAGAAGGCGGTCATTTCTGCTATCTTAAAGTTGGCGGCGTGGGACTCTTAGAGCAATATAGTCCAGACAGTCTGACTAGCGTTGCGGTCAAACTGCTTGAAAAGCTAGTGAGAGTCATCCGAAGGTTACTTGAGTAGGTTTAGGCGACTTAGTAGTGCACAACATGGAGTCCGGAAGGGGTTTCCTGTTTGACGCATTTTTGGCTGCCCTTGAAGCTTCGGCCGAGGTAGTGGACAATGGTCACCTAGTGAATGCTCTTTCCGTGGACTTCGCGGAAGCATATGAAAAATACCCATTTGGGGCTATCACAAAAGCAGAACTCCTAAGCCGTATCTGGCCGCGCACATCAATGGGCATCTGCATACTTGCAGAGAATAGAGCAGTGCGTACGTGTGTCACAGCCTATCCTTTAAGCAAGCTGCCTCGAGCGGTGCCCTACAAAGCTCGGTCCTTGGACTGATGCTTTTTTCCTTTGCTTAAACGATCGCCCAGTGGAGCTTAGGGTGTCCTCCCCAATATTGCTGTTTATCTTAAGCCATGGAATGCTGCAAATGTCCCTGGGTTCTGAGGTCATTCAGCATGCCTTGGACAGGGTCTAGGACTGGGCTACTTTGCGACTAGCGCCCATTAATCAGGTTGTGTTCGATCCTTCGTATAGGAGCAACCATTCCACCTTTGAGGTACGTACACGGTTGGGTCAAACTCCCCTTGTCTCCAACAAGGTAAACCTAGGCATCGTCCATTCCTCGCCGTCGCCTTTGGTGACAACTGGAAGAATACCGCAAGTAGGGGTTTCAGAAGGTTGTGATTAATACGCCGTCCGTTCGGGGTCTTAACCGTTGAAAACTTTGTGAAGCTGTTCTAAGACTTCGTTCGGCCGCGACTGGAAGACTGCATCCAGGCCTGGCTTTCTTCAGGACAACATGGAGCTCGAGAGGATTTTGTTAATAGGACCAAATGCATCGTGGGGTTATGGAGGCAAACCTACCTCGCGAGTCTACTTTGCTTGTGGATGTATGCAACGCATTACCGAGGGCTTCCAGGAGACCTAATTTTTACTTACCGCATTTTAACTGGGAAGGTTAGGCCGGACTTATGCTGTTGAGTTAGTCAGCTGGGTGCCTCGTCTTCGCGGTCATTCCACGACGCTACAAAAGCAGCTTTCCGATCAGACCAGGGCGGAAACTCGATTGACGCGTAGAGTTGTTGAGCGCTGGAACTAGCTTCTAGAGTGTATTCAGTGAACCTATGGTTAAGGGTTTCGTGTCGCAGGTAGACGCTCTTGAGTGACAACACGAAACCTTTTCATTTTCCTGACCCTGTCCATTTTCCCACTTTGAGGTCATATTCTGTCATTCTCCTCAATCACTAGTGTTACCCTTCTTCTGCATGACATTCCTTCCACTGTAGATTCCAATTTTTGTTCTACGACTTCCTTACTTCAAGTGACCTACACAGCGGGGACGGTTCAGTTGGGTTTGGAGCCATACGAAAAATTCCCATGTATGTTCCTTCCTTGGCGCGCCGTTTCTCCAGGGCATTATTAGTCCACGATAACCGTAATCTAGCGGAATCAGATCAGAACGCGCGCAGCACAATAAAGGCAACCAATTAGTAACCACGCGACGTGCATTGGCAGACTCAACCGCACCGGTCACATAAAATAAGAAACCATAATACGAAAGTAATGGGGGCGCTAGGAACCAAAAAGTAATAAATTTATTAATTCAATCAGGCCAATATGCCAAGATGGGAAGGGGCAAGTTAGGAATTAAACGCTAAGTGCGTCAAGTTAGTGTTTGATCTTTTTCACCGTTGGTGCCGATACCAAGTGCTCAGGCAGTGAATTCCAGGAATCCACGACGGCGTGAAAAACGAACGTCCGCCAAGTCCCCATCCGATCTAGTTCGTGTAACTTCATCGAGTGACCTCAGAGAGATGGGAGCTGTGCAGCTAGAAAACCCAGATAAACCGGTTCCGACGTTACCGCCAAGTATGCAATAGGTCTTAATAAAAAAGTAAAATTTTTATACTCGTCTATGTGAAGCTAGCCCATGAAGTCCAGCTCAGGCAAGTACAAATATACAGACATTTTATGACAATTGTAACAGTGGCAGTAGAAACTTGTTCATACATTCAGGCTAGGACCTGTACGATATTGGAAATCAGACACAAGTATTGGGCTGTCGTACGCTCGGGACCCGCTTTTTAGGACTTAATCTGTCTACCATATATTGCAGCCATACCTCAGCTAATAATAGATGAAGTATCTTGAATGGTCCATCAAAAGATAATTGAAGTGCACGATTGAGAGAGGTATGACAATATACTGGGTTCGTAGGCACGTAACGCAAAGATCAACAGTGATATCGTAGAAAGAAACGACACGACTGTATATGCATGAACTCGTAGAAAGAAGAGACGAGAGTATATGCAGGTGTAGAAGTTCCAGTGTAACGAACATTACTAGAATAGTGATGCTAGCTAACCTACCAGTGTGAATTCATGGGCTGTAACTTTATTCGGTGGCAAGCAACCTTCGCCACGTTGCACTGTTGTTAAACGGATATTGGGGGCTTATAAGGAGCTTATATAAGGAGAACACATGCCACGCGAAAACCGACCACATCCTGAAACACTGACGCCGATTCATTGTGGCAGTTTGTAACTGGCTATGCTTGTTCTTGAGTGTCCCTTTTTTCCGTTGGCCGTTGCGGCAGGCGAGTGCCTGTGCAGCGGCGTAGTCGCAGCGCCGTTACCTCGTAAAATCTAGTGCGCAATAAATAGATTAGCGTCGTTTTATGGCATGATCCGCCTATGTTGCTGCCTGCAGTTGTTATCAAAAGCATACAAACGTGATATTGCAACCACATAAATTTGTTGAACCCAAGAGAATCGGTTGGAACCGTATTTTTGAATTTGAACGCCATGGAGTGTGATGGCCGGCGCAGCTTCCTTGGTCATCCTTTTGACACTTTTGAGGCTTGACAGTTTGTTTGCAGACGTCGGGCATCTTCATTACGTCAATTTCATATGCTTCAGCAGCAGAAATTGTAACGTGTCGCCGGTGAAGCATACTACCAACGATTATATCCGCAACGTTCTTCGTACATTTCGACCTGGCGTTGAGTGTAAGCTTATTTTGCTGGTTTTTACTAACTGCAGCAAACTTGCATCAGGGTATCAAGCCTATGGAGAAAAACAGAGTTGCGCGAATTATTTCAGAGGCAGGCCTATTCACGCAGGTATTATTCGCTCGGCATCAACGAATAGAACTATTCCGCCGAGGCCCGTATGTTCTTTTGTAGACGCCACGCATGATACTAACCGTTTGAAGTAAGAATTGATAGCAGCATTACCTGTTGCATGCAGCTTCAAACAATACCAGTTTTAATGACCGACGGGATGGGTTACGGAAGTCCAATATTTTATGCGTTTCCGCGTCGGGAAGATTACGCATCTTTGCTTACTTTGTTCCAAGCGTTTCGGGATATTACGGATCACGATGTTCCCGTCAACACCATTATGATGGACAAACTGGCTGCTCAAATACGTGCAGCACGCGGTTTGCAATGCAGCATTTGGTTCGGCTGCTTCCACACCAGCCAGTCTATCTGAAATCGGATAAGTGATAGCTCTTCGTTACATTCCGTGAACAAACATTAAGCGGTCGCGTTAGCTATTAAATCTCATGGCGACTTCGAAAAGGGAAACTGAGTACAATCTCTTTCTATATGCAATATTCTTGTCTTAGGTTTCAGCAAGACTTAAAGCTGCCTCAACAAACAGAACCTCGGTTGTGCGATACCTTATATCTTATTGGTTGTACATAGACGTTCCTGGGCTAAACGAGCCCAAGCTGTACTGGTCCATGTTGGAAATACAACGAACGACCAAATTGAAAATGCCAACTGATGGACTACAACCTATCTACGGTGTCCATGCGTTTCCGGACGCTAACAGTTCCCGTTACGAAAACAAACTCGTATAAAATCGCACATTTTTACATCGTCCAAGAAGTGCTGAAGAGGTTAAACCATCCGGATTTTCGGAACTGTATCAAGAGCTGCGGGGTACCAATGAAGTACTTGGCGGTTCACCCGACTTTAAAAGTGTAGAGTACCAACCGAGTTGGCCGAAAACTATGGCGTCCGCAGATTAGTGTTTCACCAGCAACGAGCCTGTTGTAGTTGACGCAGTTCGCAGTGTACACAATCACTTACCTTAACACCGAAAGTGTCTGCGTGTGCAAGCAGGAGCCGGTTGTAAGATTTGTGTCATTAAAATGCCTGGCAGTAGGCGGTATGTTCACTACTATTAAATTTAGCCGAGGATTATCACTTTGTGTAATGATACACTGCGTGGGACGTGGGCGTCCAAGCCTGGTATATACTGATCCCCGCGGAACCTATCCTCTTTCCGCTTGCTGATCATAACAAAGCACACGTGCCTTCTCCAAATCTGAGCTCCATCGGAACTAAAGCGTTTTTGACAAAACTGGACTAACGGCACGTTTGCTAATGTAGTGCAATAGGCTCCAGGTGGGCCGTAACAGCACACGGCTTCAGGGCGCGTGCTCGTGGTATATAGACTCCATCAATGGTACATCCGGTGCCAAGAAAATAAACCCAGGTGGGTTGTAAGAGCACCAG
>OX104060.1:16331680-16363833 GCA_944474145.2 Dicrocoelium dendriticum | reverse complement strand
GACCGGTTTGGCAGGTGACACGGCGCGTTTGTTTGCCAAGGGAGCTGGAGTAATTGATATTGAGACTTTTTGTTTTATCTCTAACATCCTCCTCAGTCTAGGCTTTTTCAGACTGCGGGTGCGGCCGAAGTCGACACGGCGTGTGTTTTCGCCAATGGAACTGGGGGGGTGATGAGAGTTGGAGCTTTGTGCTCTACCTCCAATACCTTTATGGGTTCAGTACCATCAGATTGAGGGGGTTTACGGACTCTTTTAGCCCTCTTGCTTTTATTGGACACAGGAGATAGAAGACTGGTCTTGCCTTGAATGACGTCCAGTACGACAACAGAGGCCTCGTTAGAGGCATTCTGCGTAGCTGATGCATACGACACGGTAGCCATCACCTCAGTCGGATTCTCATCTATAGCAGGTGAGATTGGTTGCGTGGCTTCCTCCAATAAGCCGAAATCAATAGAGACTTCCATTTTCCTCAAGAGATGTGAATAAAAACCACATCTGCTGGTTACCCAGCGTGAGGTTGCTCGATATCTCCTCAGTGCCCTAAAGACGCGATCGACGGCTACGGCATAGAAGACAATTGAACAGCATGCTACTGCTAGTCAATAGTATTGAGTACTGATCAAGTCTCAAACCGGTACAGATCTCACGGTACCAGCAGTTGCATACATAGCACTGCATGCCCACAGACTCGTTCGTAAGGGGGTTTGAGCAGCTCACACCGCCGCATACAGCATTAGATTCCCTGCTCAAAGCAGCCGAAGATATAGCAGCGCCAGTATTCCGTGAATCCGACATGACGCATTCAAAGATAGTGAGAAACAGGTATCAAAACGTAACTGACGAGCTGTCTCCTGCAGAGCAGTCAGCAGAAACAGTTACAGATTAGAGCAAGGTGTGAGATAACAAAAAATAAAAGTACCAGAAAAATAGCTAGTCTGAACCCGAAAAAGATGGAAGACGTTTGGTAAATACCCGAGAACGGGTACAACGTAACGCGGGAAAAACGGTGATCCAAAATTATTTGGATCAATCGAAATTTGACAAAAGCCAAATTTTTTGCGTGACGGTAGTAAGCACTGTTCGAAGCAGTCCTTTGAAAATAAAACCTCAAAAGGACAGTATACTCAAAAATTCTAGTTTACCACGAAGGAGAAAACCGAATCAGAGAAGAAACTAAGGAAGAGACGGGTTGCAGGTTGTGGAAGTCAAAGCGATGTTTAAACTGTCAAGGTAAGAGGCAATAAAATTTGCTTGGGCAGCGCGTTCCAAGATTCTGCTAATCCACGTGACAGTGTCAGCCCGAACCCGATAAGATGGTTTGTGCAACCTGATCAGTGCCGGTGATCAGAGTTGAAAACAGATTGATATAAGGCACATCCCTAGCATCAAGACGCTATAAATAAGATCAAAATCACCTTGAAGATGTCAATAAAGTAAGCAGAAAATCACTCTGTGCTCTGTGAGTACCACGCGGTAACTTCTCTTTCTGACGTGCTATACTTTCGAGCCTTTTAGGTGAAATTCTCGTGAAGAAAAGTGTTTGAATAGACACTTTTGACGAAATTTGACTTTAGTCAAATTTTTCTTTTGGAAGATATGACATCCATGTGCGTGGACTGTGGGAAGGGTGTCACCTCACGTTCAAAGGCCGTCCAATGCGCACTGTGCGACAGATGGATGCATATAGTCTGCTGTAACATTGATAATGATCTTTACCAATGTCTTCAGCGCACTACCTCTAAAGGCATCAACTTTCACTGCGATTCGTGTCTAACATTGGTCAGCGACAAGCAACTTCTGACGAACCCTTTCAACGTACATACTGCTTCCGCGCAAGCCGTCTCTAACTCGGACAGCGAGACACCTAACTCTGCAGTGTGTCTGACGTCGTCTGGGTATTCTACACCGAAAGGGAAACGAAGCCGCGCGTCGTCCACCACGCTGGACTTAACACCGTTGCCCAGTGAGAACGGGAATGGACTTATGCATAAGCCCAAGTCCTATGCCGCAGTCGCGAGCGCTAGCACCTCGGCAAAAACAAGGACAACCATAGCTGAGAACAAGGCCTCAAAGAAGATTTCCTCACGACCCAAGATAAAATCAAACACCAAAAACGTGGAACTAAAGCTCGTCTTAAATAGAGTAGCGCAGCTTGAGGAACTTGTCAGAGAAAAGAAATGTCCACCAAAGCCAGCATCACCGGAACGAGACAAGCGGCCTGTTCGCAACCGCTGCCTGATAATCACAAACGTCCCAGAATCCAACAAAGAGACTCCAGCTGAAAGGATGCTCGACGACCAAGCCTTCCTCAAACGAATGGTCTCCATGTTGTTTGATGAGCATGAGCAAGGAATAAACCTAATCTCTGCTTTTCGCCTTGGCAGAAAACAAGAGGACCCAGCCAAGTTTCGTCCTCTGAAAATCGTCTGTCAGGATGAAGAAGAATGCCAACGCATCCTGAGACGGACCCCGCGCCTCAAGGGAGAAACCTTCTACGTTCTGAAAGACCTCTCCCCGGAGGACCGAGTCCGAATGAGGCAAGCTGTCTGCGAGCTGCGAACTCGACGCGCAAATGGAGAAACAGATCTACACATAGTGGATTTTCGCGTAGTCAAGAAAACTCAGAGAGCTCGATGGAGGCCAATCCTCCTTCTTCCAGGACCTCAAACATAAAGAATGGACTACGGGTAATACTCGCAAATGTGCGCAGTCTCAGAAACAAGCTAGATGAGATTCCACTCCTTATCTCTGAACAGCAACCGGACCTAATGGCGTTCACCGAAACCTGGCTTTCATCTGACATATCTGACTCGGAGGTTCATGTTTCAGGATATCAGCTACTTCGATGCGATCGCTTTGGTGGGAGGTCTGGAGGCGGAGTAATCCTCTACACAAAGAACTACCTCAAGGCCCACATTGTCGAACCCGATTGTGACAAGGATGATATGTCGGAAATGCTCTGGTGCCGAATTCATGACGGATACCAGTCGCTGATGGTCGGGGTGGTCTACAGAGCCCCTGCAGCACCTGGCTCACACTTACTACGTTCCGTGCGAACCAACAGCAGAGGAACAAATTGTCTCCTTATGGGGGACTTCAACGCCCCCAACGTGATCTGGGACCTACTTCACAGTGATCTCTCACCTGACTCCTTTGAAGTTGCTCTCCTTGATACCGTTCATGAGTGCAACCTGACACAGCATGTCCTGACACCAACGCGAATGATCCCTGGTCAGACACCAAACATTCTCGACCTGGTTCTCACCTCGACACCATCTGATGTCTCAGATCTAACGATCCTCCAACCTCTTGGGACGAGTGATCACTGTACAGTCTCCTTTTCGTGGACACGACGCCTCACAATCCACGATCAGGGGACACTGCGTCGAAATTTCTGGCGTACTGACCGGCCCAGATTAAGAACGACTGCAAGTAACATGGACTGGAGTATCCCGCAATCCTTAGAGCTTGATGACGCATGGGAACGCCTACGATCTATGATGATGCGGCTCGTTGAACAGTTCGTTCCAAACTGCAAGAGCAGACCACCATCCAAAGGACCCCCATGGATTGATAAAAAAGTAAGATCCCTAATGAAAAAACGTCGAAAACTATGAGATCATTTCAAAAGCACAGGACAGACATCAAGCTACTTAGAGTACAAAACTGTCAGAAACCTATGCACCCTGAGAAAACAAGACAAAAGACTACAATATGAACATAGACTGGCCATGGACTCCCAAAACTGTCCCAAGAAACTTTTTGCCTACTTGAAGCGAAATGCCAAAACTGGTAGTGGAATCCCCGCTCTATCCTCTTTTAAGGAAGGTACCGTCCTCTACGGTGATGATGAAAAAGCAAATCTATTGGCTGCGCAATATTCCTCGGTCTACTCAGTGGAGTCACCATTGCTCAACAACTGTTTGCCTGCACACCACTCCTCTATGGACGAAGTTGAAATTAACCCCGAAGTAGTCACTAAGCTACTTCTCGAACTGGACCCGAACTCCTCCCCAGGCCCGGACGGATTGCATCCCAGCTTCCTCAGAACGATAGCTGAGTACGTCGCCGTCCCTCTCTGCCAAGTGTTTCGGCAATCCCTCGAAGTCGGCTGCCTACCCACAGGCTGGAAAGCAGGCACCGTCCTGCCCAAATACAAGGGGGGAAACAAACAAGACCCGGCCAACTACCGGCCAATATGTCTGACGTCAGTCGTATGCAAAACTATGGAACGGATAGTCAAGTGCGCTCTCCAGCTACACTGTGAGCATCTAAACCTCATCTCACCTGCTCAACATGGCTTCCGGAGAGCACGCTCGTGCATCACTAACTTACTCATCGCCAGGGAAACATGGGCAGAAGCCATAGATACACGAAAACGGGTTGATGTAATATTCATTGACTTTAGCAAAGCCTTTGATAAGGTTCCACACGTACGACTGCTACATAAACTCCAGGGAATTGGCATTACAGGAAATCTTCTCTCCTGGATTGCCGATTTCTTAAGGGGTAGGACAATGCGCGTACAAGTGAACCAAACCCTCTCTGCTCCAGTGCCCATGACTAGTGGCATTCCCCAAGGATCAGTGCTTGGACCAGAGCTCTTCAAACTATACATTAACGATCTACCGACTGCGCTACAAACCGACTGCTTGATCTACGCCGATGACCTCAAGCTTTGGTCAACAGTATCCAGCATTGAGGATGCGGACAGATTACAAGGGGCTCTAGACCAGCTACACGAATGATCCATCAAGTGGGAACTGCCAGTAAACGGAGATAAATGCGCTGTTCTCCCAATGGGTGGCACCGAACCTTACGGTGCATACCACATTGGTGGGTTTCTCCTTAGGAATACCACCCACGAGAGAGATCTCGGGGTTATCGTGACTTCTGACCTTAGAACGATGCAGGACACGTTAAAGAAGGTGGCTACTGGAAGCAGACTGGTAGGTGCCTTAAGAAGATCATTCGCACGAATGACTCCCGAGATTTTTCGACCGTTGTTCACTTCGTACGTCCGTCCAGTCTTAGAATATGGCCTACCAGCTAGCTATCCGCTTTCAAAGTTTGAAAGCGCTGTGCTGGAAAAGGTTCAGAGACGTGCATCAAAAGCTGTTCTGGGGCTACGTGATCTCCCGTACCCCATTCGACTCCAGAAGCTAAATCTGTTCTCCCTCGAGCTCCGCCGTCGCCGGGGTGACCTCATCTACACTAGACGCATCCTCCGAGGGGAACTTGGAAGTGAGTTACAACAATTCTTCCGGCCCAACACTGACTGTTCCACTCGAGGGCACACATGGAAGCTGTTTAAGCAAAGAAGACACAAAATTCGCAAGGACGTCACCCTATCCACTAGAGTGGTGAATGACTGGAACAGCTTACCGGAAGCAATTGCAGACGCTCCATCCGAGGAAAGTTTCAAGATCAACCGCCTATAAGGGGCCAATGTAAGGGAAGCAGCTAAGGGAGCACGAGTGGGAAGGAAATGTGCCGGAGAGGAATGAGAGGGTAAGGATAACAGGAAGCAAAACCGATCGACCTCTTAGCTGTTAACGTGACGCCCGCGGACCGGTTACAAACGGACTCTAAGTAAGACGCAAAATGCTGTGCAGTTTGGTACAGCAGCTATTCATTGGATCATTGGAATGTAGAGAGCAGAAGGAAAAAATCCTTTGTCAGCTCTATCACCTTCCGTTCGTCCCGGGAATCAAGGTGGACGTTGCAGGTCGGTACCGCTGAATTGACGCAAAGCAACAAGATCCGAGATGACTCAACAAGTAATAATCCAATCGAGGTTGGAAACATTCCTACGACTGCGCATCAACGACGTACACAGGTAGATTGTTCCACTCGTTCCCTACACTGGTAGACAGAGTGACGTCACAAAGGGCCCGAGGTCTCCTTTGTTTAAACAATTTCCAATGGTGACCCCGAGTCGAACTGAAGGGATTGTGTGGAAAGAAATGTTTCAATTGAGCTCCAAGTTCACCCCCTAACGATACGTCGTGTGAAAATTAAATCCCCGCGATCTTGACGATAAGGTAGGCAGAAGAAGTTCAGGCGCTGAAGATGATGTAAGGCAAGTTTCGCAACTCCAGAATGGATTTAGATCCTCTTTGCTGAATTTATTCAATCAAGTTGAATCAGATTTGGAAAGATGATAGACAGCGAGCAGTCCATACTCAAGAAGCAGACGTACTTGAGAAGTGAACACGAGCCTGAACATCTCCGGAGTCAAGCGGGAGAAGGATCGTCCTACGGCAAAAATGATCCTGTTGGCAGAAGCGACTTTCCTCAAGGTAGCTTCAATCGACTTTAGGTCTGGGGTCACAACAACGCCAAGGTCCCTCTCACGATTAGAGTATGACAGCAAAGACCCACCGAATATAATAAATTCCAAATGGTTCGGAGGCACCGATCGGAAGAACGAAGCATTTATCGTGAGTTATGGGTAATTAGTACCTGATCGATCAATCATGAAGAAAGTAGAGGCTTGTTTGTAGTACATCGGCTTCATCCACACAGGAAACTTCCATCCATAGCCTTAAATCATCTGCGTAAATCTAAAAATCTGCCTGTAGTAAAGACGCCAGGTCATTTATATAGACTTTAGAAAGTTCAGAGCCAAGAGCAGAGCCTTGTGGAACCCCGTTGGTCATATTTAGAGGAAAGGATAGAAACTCATTTACTTTCACACGGAAAGCGCGGCCATGCAGGAAACCAGTGCATCAAGAGAGGAGATTTCCTGGAACACCAATACTGCGAAGCTTGCTAAGCAAAATTCCGTGTGGAACCTTGTCAAAAGCTTTACTGAAATCCACAAATACGACTTCCAGTCGCTTACCAGCATCCATAGATTTAACCCACTTTTCTCGAGCTACCAGAAGATTGGTAACACATGAACATGACCGACGGGACCCATGCTGCGCAGCCGGTGGCCGAGTGGTCTGCACGTTTGGTTTGCAACCATAAGGTCACCGGTTCGAATCCGCGTAGGGGTGGGCGTCCTCGCGGTATACTCAGCCCACGCGCGACGTGGTGGTCGCGCGGCAGCGATGTGCCGTTACTGCGTACAGCTGACACATTATTTTTATTATGCTGCGCAGCTGATATGATTTTGAGGTTCTGGAAACGCAGGTTGGGAGCTCGTTTGAGAATCCTCTCCATAACCTTGCAGACAAGATGTTAGACAGATGGGCCGATAAATTGTAAGATCTTGACAATAGCCTCCTTTGTATATGGTGTAAGCAACAAAATTTGCTTGGAAGCTTTGAGTGACGCGTTTCCACCGGGATCAAAGAAACATCAAATCCGGAACTGGATAACGGTACTATGCATAAATAAATAAATGAGCATAAACAATAAATACCTTGACGAGTATGCTTCCAAACTCAGGACAATTACAATGACAATAGTTTGGTCTGAGTCGATAAGTTGACCTTCAGTGCGCGATGTACAAAGTCACGCTACTAAGGTACACGACATGTATATAAGACAGGTACAGCTTTAAGATTGGTTGATTACCGGTCCAAAAAGGGATGGTGATTGAGCAAGCCTCAAGGAGGTGTGAAGTTGGCCTGTACGGCGCGTTCACCAACTGAGTCACAGATGCACATAAACAAAGGAGGAAATGGTAAAACAAGCTCGTCCGGTGGGGACAACGTTTCAGCGGATAGGCATAATCGGTTAAGGGTGAAGGTCACCAGACGACCCTAATCGATGCAGTGCAGTGTTGACGATCGTAAACAAAGACAAATGTGTAGAGGCAGTTTGGGATCGTGGGAGTGCGAGGTGGTAACAAATTTGGGAACGTAGGGCGGAACGAGGCGGGGATGGAGTTTCACGACGAAATGGGAAGTAAAGTTGTATTGTTTGGTAGGGGAAAGGAATATGGAAGGGACTTTGGATCGCGATGTCCGAATGTTTTCTACATATGAGCTTGACTATGCCTATATTCCAGGAAAGTGGAAGAGGCCCAACCTCAAGTGCGCGCCAAAATACCTGACAGCTAGGAACAGAAATATATTAGGCCACAATCTTGAGGAAAAGAGGATGCAATCCATCAGGTCACGGAGAAGAGTTTGGATCCAGCTCGCACAAAAGTGTGGATACTGTATTAACATTGAGGGTTATATCACGGAGAACAGAGAGCAAATACGAATAACAACCAACTGACGGCACCTATGTTGAATAGACCGATGAATATTGGCAAGCTAAAAGGGTAGCAGTACTAGCATCGGAGTGGATCAGGGTGTTAAGAGCATGGGAGTATAAAGACGGTATTTCACTTCCGGCTCTGGTGCTCCTTTTCAATAGGAGAAAAGCAACTTCGGTATGGACATGGAAGGTTCGGCCAGATGACTTTCGTATTGTTACCGTTTCGTAGGTTTTTAGATGTACATACGTTCCAAACCAATTTATAAGTTATACCGCCACTTTCCCAGCTCGAAAGACTATAGCAATTCTAAACTTCGTGTCTTTGGTTCATGAAATAAGTGAACATCCTTCGTGCTCTCCACTCGAACACTACAGGCCATGTCAGGGTCTACGAAGGCCTGTCGTATAGCTTTCCGACTAAAAGTGGCGTTCGTCAAGGTTGTCCGGTTTTCCCGTGTTTGTTCAATTTCGTCGTGGATTCTATCATGGAGAGTTCCCTTGCGGAATCCAACAATGTAGGCATTGAACTGCTGTCTGGTAAGAGCTTAGGTGTTCTTGATTATGCGGACGATATCGTATTGCTTTTCGACTGTTGCGGCGGAACAAGCAACATTTCATAGCCTGTCTAGAGTGGTCCCATTATTTGGTACGCGCTTCGCACCTTCAAAGTGCATAGTGTTGCTGCAGGGCGCCCAGCCACTGCACGACCCCTTGACCCTTACTAATGAGAAACTCGAGGTGGTTGATCATTTCACTTATCTTGGCAGCTGCATCAGCAACGTTGGGGGCATAGAAACTGATGTGAGCTCACGCATTGCAAAGGCCAGAGCTGTCTACTTGAACATGCATCATCCTTGGTGACAGAAAGGAGTTTCCCTCCTGAAAGGCCGCGTATACAAGGCCCCAGCGAGGTCCGTCATGCTCTTTGGGAATGAGGCTTATCCCTTTCAGTCTGAAAATCTGAGGCGTCTTCATCACCCTCACCTCGATGAGTTGCAGTTCCGCTTTCACGCCCAAAATGGTTTCCGAAGGGTGCGTTCATGCGCCACAAATTTGCTGGTGATTATGGAAAAATGTGCTAGATCCTTAGATGCCAATAAACGTCTGGACGCTATCGTTATTGATTTCAGTAAAGCTTTTGACATAGTCCCGCCTGAGCGGCTCCTCTACAAACTCCGAGGGACCGGTGACACTGGCAATTTCCTTTCTTGGGTCTCCGAGTTCCTGAACGGTCGCTTCATGCAGGTTAAAGTGAATGAAGCGCCATCTGATCAAATTCTCATTGCCGGTAGGGTCCCCTAGAATTCTGCACTCGGCGCCGAATCCTTCAATATCTTTATGAACGACATGCCATCCGAACTGTAGACCGACTGCTTAATCTACGCGGAGGATCTGAAGTCGTGGATCGAGGCACCCAGTCTGGAAGATGCGGACAGTTTTCAAGCAAGATTGGATCTGTTCCACGGTTAATCAATAAAGTGACAGTTACTCATTAACTGTGACAAATTTGCTGTCCTTCCAGTCGGTGCTCTTGAGCCTTTTTAGCATACTATATTGGGGTTTCTTGTTCAAACATATCAAGCTGGAAAGGGATCTCCGGGTGATTGTATCTGACTTCAAATCAATCCAGGACCCTTTGTAAAAGTGTCACGTCCGCCTACAGAATACTTCATGTTATACGGCGAGCCTTTTCGCGCCTGACCCCAGCACTCTTCAGATTACGGTTTGCTTGGCATGTGCGCCCAATTCTCCATTACGGGTTGCCTGCTGTGTGTCTACTCACCAAGACAGAACGTGACATGCTCGAGAAGATTCAACGAGGTGGATCCAAATCCGTTCCAGAGTTGCGGGACTTAGCTTACCCCCTACGGCTACAACGGTTGAACCTGTCTCCCTTGGATTATCGTCGTCTCCGCGGAGATATGATAATAACTCAGCGTATTCTACTAGGTGGGCTGGGTGCTGTGTTGCAATAGTTCTTTCCTCTTACCACAAAATGTGCAACCAGAGGCCAGCAGGGGAACATTTCAAACCGCGGCGACCACTGTGCGGTACGATCAGGCCCTATCCACCCGAGTAATGAATGGCTGGAACAGCTTGCCAGAGGCTGTCGTCAATGCGGAGACAGAGGGATTTTCCTAACGTCTGTTGAAGTCCCACACACTGGGTGCGCAGGGATTTTGATGCCCCAGTACAACCACAGCGGTCTTCTGCGGAACCTAGTTCCGCAACGATCGGGAAGTGACGGAGCTGATAAAGGAATTTACTTCGGTTCTCTACCAACCAATGAACAGCGTATTCTCCTCCTGTGAGTAATTCGCGGTAACTCGATTTTTGGCGTGCCATGCTGAGCGAGCATTTTAACTGAAATATTGTGGAAAATGGTGGTTAAACAAACACACGAAGCGAACTTTGACTATTGTCAGATTTCTTCTGATCCAGGATACCTTGGATCGATTAAAGAGTTACTGGACATAGCGTCTCCTTTATGCTTACTGGGAAATTATGCGGTTCTTCTGCTTTTTAACCCTGTTTCCACCCTTTGCCTTCTTATTGTGGTCGTTTGACGGTTGTATACGTTTTTTAATCACTTTGTTTTTCGCTTAAACATTGTCGTCTCACTAACAATCGAAGCGAAAGAACCCCTTGCGTCCTCCTTTGATAAGTTACATATAGCTGGCGGCAATACTGCCTGCTCAAGACCAAATGCGGATTCATCTAGTAGTATGCAGTGTGATGTTTGCTCCCGCTGGTATCACAAATGTTGTATCGGCCTCCAAACGAATCAGTACAATATGCTATCATCCAGTGAAAAAGTTTCTGTTTAGATGTTTTGATTGTTGCGTCAGGTAGCGAAGCTCCCGGCAATCACATGTGCTGAATTCAAAGCACTGGCATCCAGGTTCACAGTTGTTGAGGTGTTAGCCGAGCTTGCCTCTCATGCTTTGCTCAGCTCTAATGTGGATTTGATTATGAAATCCCTGAATATTACGAAGATGCACGCTGTAACGAACTGTCCCTCGGCTGACAGTCCATCCGTTGATGAGGCTTTCATCCTACCTTTCGCGCCAGTTCACATGGAGATAACTGACACAGATGCCTCGGACGGTATTGTTTACCCTCCCCAAATAAAAGGCGAGTAACGGCTTCTAAGCCAGAAAAGCATAAGCGCAGCAGAGCAAGAAAAGCGAGAAAACCTCCGCCCCCAAAGTGGGAGGTGAGAAAATATTCAAGAAGCAAGCGCTTGAGTTGGAAACACCACCTGGTACTGTAATTACCACAGTGAGATATGAGATGCCGTCGCCTACATTCCCACAGATTCCTGTCATACAACCATGTGGCGTGAATAGTACAGCATGTGGAGTAAACATAGCTCGTCGGGGTGATTCTTACACAGAAAGAAGTGTGAGTTTCAGAAATGTCACTAAATGCACTGCCGCTCTTCCCACCGAGCGCATGCTTGATGATCTTGGTTGGCTTAACGTTTGCGTGACTAGGCTCTTACCACCAGGTTTCCCTGGCGTTACTGTCAGGAAGCTCCTCAGGAAGGGAAACCTTTCGGTTGGTCATACAAATCCTCGGCCCCGTCTGCTTAGGGCGGTGCTCTCCATCCCAAAAGATCGTAGGGCCATACTGCGCTTTGCCTTCAGGCTCAATGATACCAACATTGTGTGCAACCAGACCTTCCCTTAGCAGATAGGTTATAAGGGAAGCCATCAGAGACATAAAAGCCCGGCGTGCAGCTGGCGAGCAAGGTCTCCGATTGTTTCAGGTGGTCAGCCGGCGGTCATTTTCTGCCCTGTCAGAATCTATCATACTTGCGCACGACCCAGGGCTGGTCGTGCCCAAGCCATCCAAGTAGTACCTAGTAACGTCCATAGCTAGAGGAATAAGATGTGCGAGGTGGGTCTGCTTGTAGACAAATCTCGTCCAGATATATTTGCCTGCAACTTGGCTATCTGAGAAAATCACAGATGGGGGGTTAAATCTGTCTGGCTACGCACTGTTCCGCGCTGACTGTTCCAGTGGCCGTCAATTGGGGTGGTGTGGCTATTTATGTGTGTTATCCCATCGACGTACTGTGGACTAGCGTTTTTCAGTCTCACGGCAAATCTGTTGAGGTTCTCGCAGTCTTGATTTGCGCTTCCTCGGTTTAGGGTACTGTCGTGTTAGTGTATAAAAGCCCTATGAGCACCTCCAATGGAATCATTGAGTTTATACGCACTCAATCTGCGAACAAGTGTCTGGTGCTGGGAGACTTCAATCTCCCAGAGGTTTGTTGGGATGAGCTATCTCGCAGTTCGGTGTTGTGATCGTTCGGTGCATAACCACTGGGCTTAACGCTGCAGGTATCACTACACCAGTTCGTGTATCACCACACTACTTAGATGAGCCATCAGTAGCCGTCCATTTTAGGTCTTATTTTTGCACAGCCACTTGACTTTGTCAATAACATTACTTACGACTCGCCTCAGCTCCAGCGATCACGTTTGCTTGTCTTTCCAGTATACCCTTATCAGGCCTTGCCAAGCAACTACCAGTAGGTATCCGAACACTTGGGCCGTGGACTTCCAAGTGATGTGGGATAAAGCTAAGTCATCGCCTTGTGTGATATCTGAGACCGCCACTGTTCACATAACCGGGGAAGAACTTACGGCTCACCTCATCTGCATTTTGCACCTCACATCCCATTGAGCGCAGCCTCCGTGGATAGATTCCACGGGGAAGGGCCTGCTAAAGAAGCGGCATAGATGTTAGCGGGCGTATCGAACAGCGCTGTCGAACAGCGCTGTCGAACAGCACGTTTGACCGGTATCGGTTGGTTCGACATGACTACAAGCTACATCTTAGATTGGCCGGGCTTCAGTATGAAAAGGCTTTAGGTGATACTGCTTGACCGATCCCAAGCTATTCTTCGCCTACGTTAAACGACGGTGTAGTGCAAACCCGCCATACCACCGTTGCATCGAGGAAATGGGACCCATGCCTATGGCGACTATGACAGGGCAAGCGTGCTTGGTGAGCAGTACTGAAGAATCTTTGTCCGCGAAACAAATACACCATGCAGAGAACTAAATAAATAAATAAAGAAATAAATAGGTATATTTCTAGACCTGCTAGAGGCTGCACCCTTAAGGGTTCAGATCAATGCTTACATTTATCCGATGCCCTTGCATGGATGTTGGCAAAATATATGTTCATCGTTAGCAATTGAAAATGCATTGGCACTGTTTAGTATACAGCTACTGGGTCGCAGGCGCCCACCTTGACATTTTTCTGGTTCCTTCGGGCGATATTGAGCTCCTTGTATTTTATTGTGAATACTTCGCGGAGGTGTAGTTTGCCTTTTCTCCTTGGAACAGAATCCAATTTGCCACAAGTTCACTTTAAATTGATCGCACAATAATTGGCCACTCTGTTGCCCCAATTATTGTTGCGCACATGGAAGAAATGAATGAAGGAATTATAAGGCATACGAAAAGTAAAAACAATTCCGAAAAATGGAGACATAAATAGAAGCAATTTGTTAGGAGAGAAAATAAACCTGCGTGCTTCAGTAGAAAAATACCCATTAACAAAAAAATATAGCCCTACTTTTAGCTTCAAGAGTCCCCGAGGACTCTTGTATGGATGAAATTCCAGTAACTGAGTCCCAAGATTTCCGCTTACTGAGAGAGGTGAACCCAACTAAGGCCTCCGAGCCAGATTCTGTTCAACCAAACTTGTTACACGAGTTGACATTGGAATTCAGTGCACCTCGAACTTGTGTGTTTCCGAAGTCTCTCAACAGCTGTGTCTTACCTACCGAACAGGAGGCTGTTGTCTGCCCGATCCTCAAGTGTTGTGACAATGACCTACCGGCTAATTACAGGCCTGCCAGCTCCACTAGCCTGGTCGTTAAGTTACTTGAAAAATTAGTACGGGATACAGTGGAGAACCATTTGTATAGATTTAACCTGCTTGGCTTCGAGCAATATGGTTTTCGAAAAGGATTTGCGTATCAAATGAACTCGCTGGCAGCGCTTAAGAGCTGGGCTGAAGCCGTAGACAATATTCATGCGGTGGACGTACTGTTCATGAACTTCGCCAAGGCCTTTGACACTGTCCCCCATTCGCGACTCCCACTGAGGCTGAGGTCTTATGAAATATCTGGTTACGCTCTCCAGTGGGAGTCAGCTTTTCTTAATCGACGGGAACAGTGTATGCGTGGGGAAGCAGTCTTTCGTTTCGACAAGCTCTCCTTAACGGCATCCCGCAAGTCTCTGTTTCAGTTTCGCTGCTGTTAGCAGTCTATGCGCATTATTTGCCGAGGGTGCCTGAGGTAGCACCGCACTTATTTGCTGATGGCCTAAAGTTCTAGGATATTGTTGATATCCCTGGAGGTCCCGTGGCGCTTCAAATGGCCCTGGATAGACTCTGGGAATGATCTGTCCTGGAGTTGCTGCCCATAAACCAGGCAAACTGTTCAGTGCTGCGTATCGGAGCGTCTGATTCCTCCACAAGTGAGGTGCTCGATGTGAGTGAGCTTCCACACGTGACGCATCAGGTTGATCTAGATGTCGTCCAATTTATCACACTACAATCTGGGGACATCCTGAAGAAGGCGGCTAGTAAAGGGTTCCGGATGTAGTGGTTCATCCGTCGTCCTTACTATGTTTGTGAAGCTCTTCACAGCCTTTGTTCGACCCCACCAAGAATATTGCGTCCAGGCCTGTCCAACATGTCTTGTCGGGGACAACATGGCAATAGAAAGGGCATTGCGTGTCGACACTAGGTTGGTCGAGGGGTACGAGGATAAACGTACCCCGAACGCCTATTTAGTTTGGGGATGCATCCAATGCACTATCAAAGGATTAGAGAGGGCCTAATCCTACGCTAGCGTATTTTGGCAGTGAAGGTTGGCCCTGATTTGTCCTGGCTAGTTAGTCCTGCTAGGTTATATGGTCTCCGCAGGCATTGTATGAAGTTGGACAAAGCGCGCTCCGTTTGCGTTAGAACGGAGACACGGTTATCGCGTTGAGTCATCGAGCGCTGGAACTTGATTCCAGAAAAGGTTGTCACGAAAGCTACGGTTAAGGGGTTGAGCGTCAACTAGATGCACTTGTGTGGCAACATGAAACCTTGCCTTTTTCCTGACTAATTCCCATATTCATACATCGATTCTATTCTCCGTACCTTCCCCCACAATTTATACTAGTTTCATCGTTTAACTGATCTTTCTTACTCTTTACCTTCGATTTTTCTTCCTCTCTTATTTCAGGTAACTGGCATAGCAGATATAACTAAGACAAGAAACGTGGGCCTTAACTTGTTGGTCCAAGGTGTTTTTTGGGTGTTTTCGTTTTACGTCCATCAAGAAGTCAGAGCACACCCTATCAAGTTCAAGGTCAGTTGGGCGCGGAACGATAGCATAAAACCATGAATGTTCCTTCTTTGGCGTATCGTTAGGTCGGGGATGGGTAAGTCCGCTTAAGATGTTGACAAGCCCAAAATAGAGACCGCATCACACCCTGCCTAACCAGGTACTGCCCACACTTTCCTGCCCAGCAGTTCCTGCGAGGCCGGTTTATGCGAGGTAAAAGTGTGAAGGGTAAGCTAAGCAAACAAGAGGAGGGATGTCAGCTAAACAATGATAACACCAAGGTGTGAGAAATTTAAAAAACGAAGTGAAAGTTGAGGCTGAAATTCGATTAGGAAAAGTGGAAGCTTTGGTGCTGCCACCCAAGAGCATCTAAATGACATTCAAAACCCTCAACCGTAGACTCCCTAACGACGTGCTCCGGAAGCGAGCTCCAACGTTCAATAACGGCGCGACAACCGAGTTTCCGACCTTACCCAGTCAGAACGTAGTTTGTGCCGCTTCAGCGGGTGATCTCGGAGACCGGCCAGCTTGGCGGGACTAGGGCGTCAGGACAAGTCTGAACCGCTCTTACCCGTTAGGATACGATGAGCGTCAAGTCTCCTCTAATGCTGCGGTAGTGCATTGAGTACTTACCCGAGCTGAGCAAACGTTCGGGATACGTTTGCACACGGTAATCCTTGCACTGACCTTGTGCCTACTCAAAAGCCCTTTCCAGTCCCATTTTGTCACTTACAAGACAAGGTGGACAAGCCTGGATACAGTATGCTAAGTAAGGTCGCACAAAAGCTGAGAACAGCTTCACAAAGATATTGGACGTTAGGACACCGAAGAAGCGGCGGATAAACTAAATCATAGGGAACCCTCTACACGCAGCCTTCCTCCAATTGTTCCCAGAGTGAAGCAATGAAGTGTGTGATACCTAGATGAACCTGCTTAGTGACAACAGGGATTTCACTTCCACCAAATACATAGCGCGTGGGGGGACTAGCACCTCCAATGCGGAGGACAGAACGTTTTGCCTGATTTATAGGCATCAACCATAAGTTGGACCAATCCCAGAGCCTATCCAAGGCTTCCTGAAATGCCTCAGAGCCGCAGCTATACCCACAATATTCCATCGCTTGAGGTCATCAGCAAACAATAGCCACGGTACTTCAAGCTCCCGGGATAGTTCATTGACGTAAATTGCGAAAAGCAACGGCCCTAGAAGCGAGCCCTGCTGAACGCCACCAAGAACAGCTTGTCTAAGCGAGACGCTACGCCCCACGCGTACACACTGTTCTCTCCCATCTAAGAAAGCAGACACCCATTTAAAGGCGGCACCAGATATCCCATACGAACTTAAGTTCAATGACAGTCGTTGGTGTGGGACAGGAACAAATGCTTTCGAGAGGTAATGAAAAGCACGTTGATAGTGTGACCATTGTCTACTGCTTCAGCCCCTACGGAATCCGTGCTGTGCTGCGCTGAAAAGGTTAAACTTAACCAGGTGATTGTCCATCGAATCCTTGACCAATTTTTCAAACAACTTAACTACTACACTTGTTAAGCTGACAGGCCGGTAGTTCGCGGCCAGAGCTCTGTCACCGCCCTTAAAAATCGGACAGATGATTGCCTCCTTCCATTCCGAACGTAAGGCACAGTTGTCGAGCGATATGTTAAACATGCATGTCAGCAAGCCACTTAGCTCAGCGGCCAATTCATGCATCAGCTTCGAATGAATTGAATCAAGGTCAGTAGCTTTGAAAGGATTTAGGCATTGCGATCGCTCGAAGACTGGTGCCTCCGTTATGCTGGTTTCAGTTAGACAAGTATCCTCCGGGACATTTGTGACCAGCTCAACCTGCGGTAGAGAGGCAACGCGAGCAAAGACACTAGTATAATGTTAGCTAAGTATACAAGCCTTACCATAGTCGGTGTGCCCACGGTTCTCGTCCGCTCGTAGTAAAGACGGTATAGACGAGTTTGTACCGCTCTCTGTAGGTTAGCAAAGAACTTTATATTTGTTACGGCTGCGTCAGCCAAATCCTCCTCGGACTGAAGACGACGAATTCTAAGATGTTGCGTATATTTATTTCTAACTGCTCGATAGCCTTCGTAGGTGCTGGTTGATGAAGCCGCTTTGTAAGTTCACCAGCACTTGCAGCGCTTCCTAAGCAGAAATTGACCTGTATGAACTATCCAAAGAGGCTTCGCCCGTGTCACCCGTCTCTTAATGAGTAAGATGAAGGGAGCTGAGATCTCGATGATGTATGCATTAAATTTCTCCCACACTGTCTCCACGGTGTCAGCCACGGTGATCGCACACCGCCGAACTGAAGCTTTACCTTGCATTGCATTAAAGTCTGGCCACCGAATAATTGGACGTGCCCTAGCGGCAGCTTGATGCCACTTAGACCATATCGAGAGGATATGCAGACATGGTCACTAGCTCCTAGAGGACACCCGTATGTAATAGCACTTACGAAATCGTGTGACTTCTCAAAAATGAGATCCAAGGTAGACGGAATTTGGTTTCTCATGTATCTAGTCGGGGGTCCACGAGCTGATGCCAAGGCGGTTGCAATGTTAGTTCAAGGATATCCGAACCGAAAGTGCCAACTGCCGAACTGCAAGATAGATCAGCCCAGCAGACTTCAGGGAAGTTGCAGTCACCCAGTATTAGACATCCATTGCAGTCTGAGTAAGAATAAATTCAATAACCTCACTGGAGATATTTCCAAGACTTCGATATCACAACTACATACTGAGAAGAGGAAGCGCACTCAATAGCCGATAAGGCTTCAACAGTTGGATCCGGCGACTGGAAAACACAGGACATCAAAACATCAAGTATACAACACATATAAAGAGCGACACCCCCACAGTGACGGCAACCGGAGCGATCACAGCTAAGCAGTGCGTACCCAGGTAAACATACTTCGCCGTCCGATATCTTGGGAAGTTGTATCAGCGCCCTTGGGACCGAAGACGAGATCACGAACCGTATAGCGAAAGCTCGAAGTGCTTTTGCTAACCTTCGCCACCTATGGCGGCGGCGCGACATCACTCTCGCCCTGAAGGGTAGAGTGTACAATGCAGCGGTAC
Source organism: Dicrocoelium dendriticum (assembly GCA_944474145.2). Classification (NCBI taxonomy): domain Eukaryota; kingdom Metazoa; phylum Platyhelminthes; class Trematoda; order Plagiorchiida; family Dicrocoeliidae; genus Dicrocoelium; species Dicrocoelium dendriticum. The sequence continues at coordinate 16,345,223 of OX104060.1, read as the reverse complement.
GTTCGATCTCACTGTACGGTTGCGAAACCTGGCCCCTAAGATCAGCGGACTTGAAGAGGCTAGTTACGTTCGACCACCGGTGCCTTCGCAGTTTGACCCACATATGGTAGGAACACCGCGTGAGTAACGAGTGCGTTCGACGCATTGTTTACGCCCAAGAAAAAGGGAACCGCTCAGCACCGTTATTTCCCGCACCAGGCTCCGATGGCTCGGCCACGTGTTACGCATGCCAGCCCACCGACTTCCGCGACGTGCGTTGTTTGCTCACCGGGGATGTTGGTGGAAGAAGAGGAAAGGTGGCCAAGCGATGACTTGGACCAGAGGAATGAAGTCCCTCATTTCGGAGCTAGCCTCGGTTGGAGCTTCACGGCTCCCTGGTTGGGATCCAAAAGACGGTGAACACGTTTGGCTGAATACACTTGCTGGCATCTCAAAGAGGCGACCTCAGTGGCGTTCGTGCTGTGAGCTTCCTGTTTTTGTATTTATTATATATTTTTTATGTATTGTGGTACAATAGCGGAGGGTTTCCCACCTCTAGCTGACATGTATAATGAGGATGATGATGATCAGGGAAAACCACGTTTCATTGAAAGCACGTATGTCAGGACGAGGTCTGGCTACAAGTAGACCCACCTCGTGTACCTTGTTCCTTAGGCTACGCATATTACTAAGCACTGCCCGAAGGAACTCAGCACGACCAGCCCTGAGTCGTACGCTACCAGGAGGAGTACTGGTAGAAGAGAATTTGACTTCCGGCTGACCACCTGAAAACCCACAAGACGAAGGTCTTGCTCACCAACCGCCCGCTTGCACCTGGGGCTTTTGATGGCTTCCTTTAACTTAAGTCGATCTGCCAGTGGGATGTCCGGTTGAACGCTGATATTACCACCCTTGCGTTTGAATGCAAAGCTCTCTAACGCTTTGTGTTCCTCCGGGGTTGATAGGACTACACAAAGTAGTCGGGGTCGCGGATTTGGAGTATCAACAGGGACGTTCCCCAATCTGGTTAGTTTCCTAATAATGACACCGGGGAAACCAGGTGGAAGCATCTAGTTGAAGCAAAGCATGAACTAATGGAGGTCATCCAGCATGCGTTCCTTTGGAAGAGTTGCCGCGGATTCAGCAACCTTACGATAGCTAATGCGACTATCAGTAATAGAGTCACCTCGACGAGACGTATTCACTCCACGAGTCTTCGACTCGACCCCAGTTTCGACCGGTTTGGCAGGTGACACGGCGCGTTTCTCAGCCAAGGGAGTTGAAGTAATTGAGGTAGCGGCTTTGTGTTCTACCTCCAACGCCCTTACCGGTCTGGTCTTTTCAGACTTTGCGGGTGTGGCCGAAGCCGACACGGCGCGTTTCTTCCTCAATGGAACTCTGGTGATTGGATTTGGAGCATTGTGCTCCACCTCCAATACCTTAATGCTTTCGGTACCTTCAGGCTTTGAGGGAACCTTACGGGGTTTCTCAGCCCTCTTCCTCTTGCTTTTATTGAGCTCAGGGGCCATAAGTTAGGTCTCGCGTTGGACGGCTTCCAGTACGACGTCAGAGACCTCTTTAGGGCAGCCTGGACCGCTGGGACGCGCGACACGGTAGCCTTCCCCTCAGCCGGATTTCCATCGACAGTAATGGAGGTTGGTTGCGTGTCTTCCTCCAGTGAGCGGTATCAATAGACGCTCCCATATGCTTCATCAGTAACTCCACTTCCCGATAAAGGGATGTGAGGAAGGATCACAACTGCTGGTTACCCAGCCCGACGTTGCTAGACGTCTCCTCATGGACCTCAAGTGGCGTAGCCCGACGGCGACAGCGTAGAAGACAATCGAACAGCATGCTATCGATAGTCGAAAGCAATGCGTACTGATCAGGGCTCAAATCGGTACAGGTCTCATGGTACCAGCGGTTGCATACATAGCAATGCATGCCACCAGACTGGGCTGTCACGGGCTTTGGGTAGCTCACGCTGCTGCATACAGCATTAGATCCGCTGATCAACGCAGCCGACGGCACATTAGCGCCAGTATTCACTGAATTAGACGACGCTTTCAAAGTGGGTGAAAAAAGTATCAAGTTCAAGTTCAAGTGGGACTGGAACGATAGGACGAATCCCGTAAGTCTTCCTTCTTGAGCGGGTCGTCGATCCAGGAGTTGAAAGGGGTGCTCCGACTTCTTTAAAGGTCTAAGAGGAAAACACCCGAAAAACACCCTGGTCCACCAATTTTAAGCCCACGTTCCTTACATTAGCTGTCCCATCTATGTCAGTTATGTGAAGTAAGTAAGAAGATGAAAAAGCGAAGATACGAGAGTATGGGAAATCAGTAAAAAGAAGCAAATAATACCAATGGCGAGGAAAAGCAAATAAAATAGAATCGAAGTACGAAGACGGGAATTTGTCAGGAAAAAGGAAAGGTTTCGTGTTGCCACCCAAGAGCGTCTAATTGACGCGTAAACACCTTAACCGTAGCTTCCTTAACAACATTTTCTGGAAGCAGGTTCCAGCGCTCGATCACTAGACGTGATAACTGCGTCTCCGCTCTAACTCGATCGGACCGCCGCATGTCCAGCTTCATACCATGCCTGCGGAGACCGGATAATCTAGCAGACATAAATAGCCAGGAAAATCAGGGCCAACCTTCCCAGCCGAAATACGGTAGGTTAGGATAAGGTCCAACTAATACTTCGATAGTGCAATGACTGCATCCCCTAACAAAGTAGGCGTTCGGATGTAAGCCCTAATCCGATGGGACCGCGGTTTGTCCAGCTTCAAGGAGTGACCGCCTAGAACAGACAATCTAGCGGGACTGAATAGCTCAGAGAAATCTGGACCAACCTTCCGAGTTAAGATACGGTAGGTTAGGATTAGGTCTCCTCTAAACCTTCGGTAGTGCATTGAAGACATTCCCAAACTAAGTAGACCCTCGGAGTACGTCCGTCCCCGTAATCCCTCGAATAACCTAGCACCCACTCGTAAAACCCTCTCTAGCTTTATTTAGTCCCTGACAAGGCAGGGCCGACAAGCCTGGACGCAGTATTCCAGATGTGGCCGAACGAAAGCCGAGAACAGTCTCCTAAAGATGCCGCCCGTCAAGGCTCCGAAAGAACCTCGTATTAACCACAACATGCGGAAACCTCTGATTGCGCCCTTCTTCCAGTTGTCGCCGGAGTGTAAAGCCGAAGAGTGTACGACGCCTAGGTCAACCTGGCTAGATACACGGACGAGTTCGACCCCACCGGCTCAGTACCTCGCAAGAGGACAACCTCCTCCAATTCGAAGAACAGAGCACTTTGTCTGATGTATATATATATATATGCAACATATATATACATTGCAACATCGGAAACCGTGGAACTCCCCTGCTAGCACAAAAAGGACTTTGAAGGCGAAAATGTGTGGTAAAGTCCTTAACCGTCAACTATAAACATGAATTCATGGTTAAGGACTTTGGCGACCATTTTGTAGGCGAAATTTGTCCTTCCACTGCAGCTGTATTAAGTACACAGTGAAGGACTTTGCACCCTGTCCAATCAGAAACCTAGGTTAAACAGTGAATGACAGACAGACTGGCGGAGTATGAATGGTCATTGACGGTTGACCTTGGACGGCGTGGACCAATGGCCGTGCACGCAAAACGACGCTACGCACGCACCTAGCCGCAACCCCTATACGCCGCACCTACCTGCAAACCCCTGTACGCCGCACCTAGCTGCAGCCCCTGTACACCCCACGTATTGGCTACCCACCCAAGCTCGCACACCGCTGGAAGGGAAATCTCAAATCCCCACCTGCGTTTCCCGTTAATAATAATATGTAACGCAGGTATTACTACCGCTTACTAATGCAAAGTAAATGTGCGAGTCATAGCTAATCGCCCATATGACCTCTTTTCTCCTGCGGCGTAACATCCTGCTGCTACTGAATGGAGGAAACCATGTTTAACACGGCGCACAGGGTCCAGTCCCACTACTCATAGTGATGCCTTAGTATTTCATTCCCAATAAGCACAAAGATAGCGGGAATGGAATCCGATTTTTTAACAGTAAGAAGTCCGTTTACCGACGCATAGTAGTGGATACATTAAATGGAAGGACATCAATACTGACAACAGAGGTCCATGTTCCGTTTGAATCGGTTACGCTTCTTCCATGCTGTCTCATGGGCGCTCCAAGTCCACGAATTGGAAAACCTTATTTAAGAAATGTTAATAAGTAATCCACCATTTCATACCTGCTGGCTGCTTGCACAACTTTTGGTAGTGTCGCGCCATGCGTTGCCACGAATCGATTTCAGGTATTTCCTGACATCATCATCAGGTGACACAATACTTCCGGAGAAACGTTTTAATAGAGCAACTACGACGGGGATGAAAGGGCAAAGATGTTGCTTACCTTGCACTTCGGTGAATAGCTTCATCTTCCGGAATCCGTGTTTGTTGCGGAGACAGGAGTAATTGATCTCCGCCATCAATGACCGCGTTAGAAGACGCTGCATCATGAGGCGTACAGTCTCCGACAACGTGTCTCCATGCACACCTTTCAGTTTAGACTGCATGCATATGTGAGGTATCAAGGAATCTTACCAATTGTTGAATGCATCCTGCATTAGTATAACAAATGACTGTAGTTCCTCCACCGATGTAATTTGCGAAGGAAGCGGCGTTGCCTGCTGCCCTGTTTGCCTGGCAATGGTTGCAGCCATCGATCTCATGTAACTCTTCACATACTCCAGTGTCTTCATATGTATGTATTCTCAACAGTCTATTAGGTAGACACTGAACATTACCTGAAAATGTATACCGTTTTAGGAATGTAGGAAGTTACCATCTATGAACTCCAGTTTATTCTTCCGTTGGTTCATATCGCCCGCAAGAAAATGGTAAAACCTCAAGCACATGCTTACGGTGAATGCCATTCCAATCGCTTGTAGGAACGGTGATGGAGGAGGAGTCAGGTAGACTCTAGGACTAGGACACTCAAGCTACAAAGTGTAAGCACCAATCGGAATCCGTTTTCCGAATCTTTTCGTTCGAATTTTTATCACAGTGAGATGCAGTATTGTATGCTGAAGTTTAATATTAAGAAAAATGTATCCCTTACCTGTATAAGCTGGTTTGTATCTGCCCATGTTGTATTGCTGGGAAGACGACTGACGTGGGTTTTACCCATCGAGCGGGCCAACTCAGTTAAAGAGAAGATAGCTAGAGAGCCATAAAGAACGGCTGTGGGGACCATGCGCTTCCTGGAGTGGCTCAAAGTCATCGGCAGTCTGCAGACTTCGGTGTACCTGTATGTTATTGGTGAACAAACGCCCTGTTTTTTCTTATATGAGGTAATCAGCAATAACATAGGGAGATTATAAATTACCGGTATGTGGTAATGGTTAACATTTTTTAGGCGTTAGGATCTCATTTTCCGTAACCTCCACAGGACAATCTCTTTGATCAATTTGTCCGAGGCATGTTTTCGCGCACAAATACCGATCCCGCGCGGGCAATTGTCGGTTTGTACACCGAGGTCTCATTAATAATGCTGAACATCAAAGGTTATGTTGAAGATGGCGACGTACATACAAAAAGATCTTGATTAATAGAAACACCGAAACGTCGTGCAATAACGTCACCGATATTACTAAGCGAATGCGCCCCGCAAAATAGAAAAGAAGCTCACAATGAAGCTATCTACGTAGAGTACAAGTAATTGCGCAAGTGGAGATAACAATGCGCAAACTGTGCGTTGGGCGATAGCAGCTAGGGCAAACCAAGGACAAAGCTTGAAAAATGAAATCAAGCTGAGAAGTTTATTTTTGCAATACTGCAATGAAAACACATATAGTGCTTCTTATATCTAACTCACGTCGAAATGGCTTACTATCAACTCAAACTTTTTCTCCGCTATCGAAAATGCACAACGAAAAATAGAAGTCCACCACGGCGAAGCAGAATTGACAACCAAACGGAGCAGTGCCAGACGAAGCGGAAAATTTAAGGGCGCGGCAAAATTCAAAAGGTGGGTCGATGACTCTTTTTAAGAAATCATATAGCATTTTTTGACAGAATGAAGCAACTAACCAATGTTATGCTTATATTTTAATTAACGTAACCTACACATATATGTGCACCCCTTGCTGGAATACGGAGTAGATCAAGAAGCCACTCATAAATTACTGAAGGACTTTGAAGGACTTTTGAAGGACTTTGACGACCGAAAAAAGGACTTCATGTGCTAGCAGGGTCAAAACAAGGTACAGAAATAGTAAAAGAAAACACAACACAACACAACAATGTCCACGGTTTCGTCAGAGGGCGAAATACTACCCGGTTGCCCAAGCCGAAGTAGGGTGTTGACTTAGGGGACACCACCCCGAGCCTTTGGCTGAATAGCCTGTCCGCAAGGCAGCGGAGCGAATTCAGGGAATCGGGCCCATTGGGAGCCGCTGACTGATTGATCAGTTCATATGCCTTTCGTTTGTTCCTTTGCCAAACAGGGGCCCTATGCTCCCCGAAATTACAGCATTAACTTGTTGGAATACAATGCTTCGCCAGGATGAAGCAAGGGGCAGTGAATTTATTTATTGGCGAGTCACGTCCGCCACGTCACAGCGTTGTTAAACGGACAAATGTAGCTTTTTATAGGGAGAACGCTCGCCAGGCGAAAACCCACCACGTCCTAGAACATTGCCGCTGAACCATTTGCTGGAACGGGAAAATCCAGAACCACCCAGCTGGCACCACGAGGAGGTTGTTCGGCAAGCCAGCCAGTCTGATTTATGGGCAGTAACCATAAAGTAGACCAGTCCCAAAGCTTATCTAATGCTCGCTGAATATCTTCGGAACCCCCAGGAACATCGACAATGTTCCACAGTTTCAGGTCATCAGCAAATAGCAGCGATGGTACCTCAAGCTTCGCGGGTAGGTCATTCACATATATAGAGAACAGCAGCGGTCCAACGACCGAGCCCTGCGGCACGCGACTGAGGACAGACTGCCTAAACGATAGGCCCCGGCCTACCCGTACACACTGTCCTCTACCCCCCCCAAAGGCAGTCACCCAATGTAGGGCGCGGCCAGATACCCCGTAGGTCAACTTTCGCGCGAGCCTCAAATGGGGTGTCTTGTCAAATGCCTATGAAAAGTCGACGAAAAGTACGTCCAGTGCGTGGCCGTTATCCACTGCATCCGCCCAACGTTCGCGAGCCACCAGTAGATTCGTCAGACACGAAAATCCCTTCCGGAATCCGTGTTGTACACTGCTAAGTAGTTTACATCTACTCAGATGACTCTTCAATGAATCTCACACCAGTTTCTCGAGGAGTTTGACTATTACACTCCTCAGACTAACTGGCCAGTAATTTACAGGCAGACTCCTGTCCCCATTTTTGAAGATGGGATAGATGACAGCTTCCTTCCATTCGGAAGGCAATGCACAGCCGTCAAATGATTTCTGAAACACCATAGCGAGCGGTTCACTTAGTTCCGCAGCCAACTCATGCAACAGTTTCGGGGGAATTAAATCAGTCCCAGAGGCCTTAGAAGGGTTCAGCTCTTGTAACAGTCTACGAACTCCCGTCTCCGCTACAATAAATTCAGATAGTCCTGAACTCTCTGGGATCCTGCAAACTAACTCAACGCCTGTCAAAGAGGTTCCCTTACAAACGCTGCCGCATATTGTCCACTAAGTACGCAGGCCTTGTCATAGTCCGTATGCGCATGAGTACCGTCATCACGCATCAATACTGGAATTGACATGTTCGAAGCGCAGCGCCTTTAGACATAAGCGAAAAGTCTTTTCGGATTCTCTGAAGCTTCGTCCGCTAACCCTTTCTCGAAATTGAGCCGAGCATTCCTTAGGTGTTGAGTACACCTATTTCTAGCTTTACGGTACCTGTCATAAGTATAGGTGGACGGAGCATCTCGATAAGTCCGCCAACATCTAGACCTCCTTGTGAGCAGATGCCTGCCGGTGGGATCTATCCAGGGCGGCTGTGCTCGGGCCTCCTTTCTCCTTGTGACTAGGATGAAGGGAGCAGAGACCTCTGTAAGGTGGGACTTAAATTTATCCCAGGCAACCTGGATAGTATCGTCGTCTCAGAACTTACAATGGAATCCCGAAGCCTTGGCTCACATTGATTGATAGTCTGCGTGCCATATGTGCAGGCGAGGCTTAAGAGTACTCTGGTAGCGTCTAGACAGAGTACAATTGAAAAGAAAGCAAACTTGATCAATGGAACCCAGTGGAGATCCGTAAGTAATGTCACCAACAAAATCGAGTGACTTAACAAATACAAGGTCTAAGATAGACGGTACTTGGGCGTCCATGTACCTAGTGGGGAGGTCAATGAAATGATGCGAAGATACCTGGAGCGTAAGCTCAAGCAGATCAGCGCCGAATGGGCCTGGCACTGAGTCGCAAGAAAGATCTGCCCAGCAAACCTCTCGGGGTTGAAGTCGCCCATCGCCAAACACTTGTTTGCGGACTGAGAGCGAATGAACTCAAGTACCTCTTTGGATACGCTCCCAGGGCTTCTATACACAATTACAACTGCAACCTGAGCCGAGGATGTGCTAATAACAGCCAACAGAGCTTCAACTGTTTTGTCTGCTGACGGAAATAAGCAAGTCTTCAAAATGTCAAGTTTACAGCTCACATAAAGAGCGACGCCCCTTCCTGCAGGCCAGTGGAGCGATCGCATCTAAATAGTGCGTAGCCAGATAGACGTACTTCACCATCCGTGATGTCCTGAAACAGCCACGTTTCAGTGAATGCGAGTATATCGAGATGAGACTCATCTACAAGCAGACCTAACTCGTGCACCTTATTCCTTAGGCTGCGCACATTACTTAGCACTATCTGAAGGTATTCGCTAGATCCGGACCTGGGTCGTGCGCTGCCAGAGTTGGCAGTGGTAGGGCGGTAAAGCACCGCCAGCTGACCACCCGAAAACCCACTAACCGGAGACCTTGTTCACCGGCCGCTCGCCTGCTTTTGACATCCTTGATAGCCCCCTTAGCTTCAGCCTATCGGCCAGCGGAAGGTCCGGCTGAACGCTAATATTTGTACCTTTCAGCTTAAACGCAAACCGCATGAGAGCGCTGCGTTCCTCCGGGGTAGAGAGTGCCACACGAAGTAGCCGCGGTCGAGGGTTTGGTACATTAACTGGGACGTTCCCCAGTCTAATCAGCTTCCTGACAGTAACGCCTGGAAAACCAGGCAGAAGAAACTTCGTTACGCACATTTTAAACCATTAAAGGTCATCCAACCTACGATCAGCAGGAAGGACAGCATTAGATTCAGCCACGTTACGGAATATAACGCAACTATCCGTGAAAAAATCGCCACGACGGGGTGTATTAACCCCACGGGTCTCTGAATCGATACTTGGAGCAGGCGACTTCATCACTGGTGATGGGACTGTCTTTAGCCCCTCCGATGATGTAGCCACGGCAGCGTGCTTTTCGCTCCATTGCCGATGTCTTACTTTTTTCGGGTCATCGACTACACCGAAAGGCTTTATGGCAGATTTAGTCTGCTTTTTCTTCTTGATAACGGGAGCAGGATCCCGTGACGATTTTTCGCTTTGAGCAGAGTCAAGCAAATCTTCAGAACATGCCTTCTCGGTGAGAACCGAGATATCCGGCAACTTCGGCTGACAAGTAAATAAATAAATAAATAAATATTTATTCTCGACTATGCGAGGCACGCCAATTGAGGCATGATCAGGTATGTACAGCTGTACAGACATTTTATGGGAACTGTAGTGTCAGTAGAAAATTGTTCATATGTCCACGCTTGGGACTGTGCGATGGTGAACATGCGATAGAACGATTGGGTTGTAGTGGGATCGGGATCCATTTGTTTGGACATAATCGCTCTGCCACATATCGCAGTCATACCTCGAGTAATTATAGATAAATCCTGAGGGATCCATTGGAAGATAATTGAAGAGTAAGCTATCCAGTATGGTGATTCTAATTGAGCTGCCAGTGTGAAGTTATGGGCTGTGACTTTATTCGGTGGCGAGTCACATTCGCCACGTTGCAGTGTTGTTAAACGGACATTTGTGGCTTTTTATAGGGAGAACGCTTGCCAGGCGAAAACCCACCACGTCCTGAAACACTGCCGCCAATCCATTGGATGGCAAGTTGTAACTGGCTATGTTTCTTGTTGAACGTTTATTTGCTCCGTTATTCGCAGTCAAGTTGCGTCCCATTTTTCTGCTGACTGATGCGCTATGCGAGTGGCCATTGCGTGCCTGGGTCCTCTCCTGTTCCAGATCGGTAGGTCAGGAGCTAAGCATTCTTTCTGGATTTGATGTGTTGATCATCTGCAGAACCACGTGAAGCCTCGAAGAATATACGTTGAAATATGTTGAAGTCTTGGAGGACAGGATAGGTTCCGAAGAAAGAATCGCAGATCCCCCGGGGTATGTAGTGAAATTGATTAGAGATTGTGGTAACCACGGCCATTTGAGCGGTCAAAGCGGATTGAAGAGCTTAGAATGACCGATTGTTCAAGCTTTGTATTGGCAGGAGAATGTGCCTTCCGTAGTCGAAAGTCCTCCAGTCAAGAGATATGTGGAAGAGGCATTGTTAGATAAATTGGACTCAGTGGTTCATGCCGTGGAAGAATTGATTGATTTGTCCGGTTAGTAAGTTGTAAAAAAGTTGATAATTTTCCGCTCATGTCCAAGTAGAGGAACTGTGTGCCTTGTATTGTTGTCGAAACGGATGACAATTCCTTGGATGCGTGTCGCCGTACCTGTGACAGACTCGGGAGAAAAAGGAAACGAACAGAGACAGCCACACAGACAGAAGAAAGGAATGCATCTGGAATGCAGTCAATCAATTGCGGCGATGCCTGAACTATTGTACCACTATGCATGTAATTGTTATTTAAATATCGCATATACACGTATATCATAAGTGGCGAAATACGACGAGAATCGAGCGGAACACGGATCAGTAAAGAATGAAAGATTGAAGATGAAGCAGAAGTGTTTGGGGAGGGCTCAGAAAGCAAAAGAGCGTTTAAATAAGACTGCATAAGTCAGCAAGATGTAGCTGGGCAGTCGGATTAAAGTGGGGATAACAGTAGTGAATGTGGGACTACAGAGGCTATATAAAAAGCCCGTTAGCATATCAAACGAAGCTCTCAGGCTGAGGAACAGGGTGTGTTGTGACTGCACAGCCTAGAACACGTGCGTCTCTGATTTCTGGAAACAGTCAGAAAATAGGAGGCTGGTCAGACCAGGCTAGAGTGGAGCCAGGCCCGAAGTGTTATCCGTCCAATGGATAAAGGAAGGCAGACAGAGTGCGAAAATTAAGGAATGTAATCGTGAAGGAGACACTTAAGGGGAAGTGGAAGAGCCTACAAAAATCTCGAGGTGTTGCGAACAGACCTTTTGACCAGTCGATGGTTCACAAGTATGGGCTCAGTATTCGGGAAGCAGGAGACCATGGAAATGAGATGAGGATATCGGCTCATGGAGAGAAAGCCGTATTATAAATGTCAGAAAGTTAACAGAGCGTCAGCAGGATAGAAGTGTTAAGGATAAAAGCGGATATACTATTGATGAATCATGAGCAGCAATGCTCTGGAGGCGGGGGAGACAGAGCATTGCGTCTGCAGAGACTAGATCATTTAGAACTCAGAAGTTTGAGAGAGGTCAGAAGGCAGGAGGCCGTACAGCCAGAACCAGAAAAGCCAGGCTAGAGTGTGAAAAAAGGCTCTATGGGTGAGAAGAGAAAGAAAAAGAAAGCCAACGATATGCTCCAGGTGCTGTGCGCAGACCGTTGGAGCTTACGGTTTCTGTTCATTAGGTTCACGGAAGTCGGAAGATACGAGATCGTTGAGACGAGCCCAGAATGTCAGCTCGTAGGGTGAAAGTCGTGTTCGTAAAGTCTAAGTGCTGACAGAGAGCATCAACAGAAATGGACATGTTAAGAAAAAAAGGGGACATGATAATAAGGTTCAATCATGACCAGCGGTGGTCTTGCGGTGAGGGTAACAGACTATCGTCGGCAGAGTCTAGATCATTAGATCACAGAAGTCCGAGCGATGTCAGAAGACAGGAGAGCGTACAGTCAAACCCGGGTAAGTCAGCAAGCTGAAGCTAGGCCTCCAAAGTAGGGTGGGAATAAGTAATGAGTGTCATCAGAAAGCAGTTTGGGAAGCAAGTGGCTATATAAAAAGGCGGTTGCATGCCGAAGAATGGTCTCAGGATAAGGGGGACAGAGCACCAGGACAACAGAGCCTAGATCGTTAATGTTTGGAATGTAAGGAAGTAGTCAGAAAGCAGAAGGCTGGTCGGACGCCGCTAGAGTAGCGCCAGATCCGGAGAGTTGCCTGACCAGTTGGAATGTAGAGCCTCAAGTGATAACGTCTCGGATGTCAGGGAGCAGTGAGAAGAATGAGACTGGTCAACCGAGGATAGATTAAAGCCAGGTCCGAAGAGAGTTACGTTCTTCAGAAGAGGTCAAAGGCGAACGACGTACTCCGGGTAGTGAGTGTTGGAATCTTCGTCTGCGCACAACCGTCAGATGGTCTGATAAGTAACGATACTTGGCTTGTTTCCGGTGCCGTGACAATTATAACTTCTTGTTTAGCAGAGAGTTTACGGGGTTACTCGGCTCTTTTTCGCTTTACTCGAAGGGACCCTTGAACCAGCAATTCGGCGTCCATCAGGGTAGCTTTAGATAGGACGTCCGAAGCAGCTTAATTTTTGCGGTCGGTAGCCATCTGGACGGGTGACATAATGATTGGTGCCACAAGTTGCTCTCCAGTGTTTGCGATCAAATCTGCGTTGTTGGAGACCGGAAGCGTCGTCATGAGCAGATCAATCTTAAGGCGAAGATCTGAGAGCATCGAGAACGAACGCTCTACGTTGCACAGCCGGGTATCAAGAGATTCGTCTCTCGTACGAAAGGCCGCGCGGCCTTGCCGGCGGCTGCAGCAATTGGCACAACTGAAAAGCAACGTTTCGCTGGAAGCCAGCGCTGCGTACTGCTCGGTATTTAGGTCCGTACAAAGCTGGTGGTACCACCGGTTGCAGACATCGCACTGTATACCGCCGGAATCGTCAGGTACTGGTATATTGCAGCTTGGACTGCCACAAAGTGCGATAACCTCAGAATGCAAGCCACCAGGAACAACAGCCTCGGTGCATTGCGAGACCGACATAGTGGAAAACAGAGTGGAATTAAAACACGTATACAATAGTTAAACGACCTCAATAAAAAGGCAAAAACTGGGTGCAAAACGGGATTAAAACTGGGAAAAACCGGAAAAACCACCAGTAAGTGCCAAAGACGCTTTGACCAGAACCGCTTTAATCGATCCAAGATATCTTGGATCAGAGGAAATTTGACAGTAGTTAAATTCCGTTACAAGTGTTTATTCAAACACTGTTTTCCACAATATGCAGCTAAAAAGCTCGAACGGTACGGCCCACCAAAAAATCGAGTTACCGTGTAGTACTCACAGAGACTACAACCTGTTTTGCCTTTTTATTGAGGTCCTTTTACTATTGTACACGTTTAGCAGAAAAGTT
>OX104060.1:16313303-16331180 GCA_944474145.2 Dicrocoelium dendriticum | reverse complement strand
TATACAGGTAAGGGGTACATTTTACTTAATGTTAAACTACAGCGTTCAATACCGCGTCTAATTGTGGTGAAAAGTCGAACCCACAGATTCCGGAAACGGCATCGGGTTGGTGCTTACACTTTGTAGCTTGATTGTCCTAGTATTAGAGTCCACCACCGATTCCTCCTTCCTCACCGTTCCTACAAGCAATTAGAATGCTATTCACCGTAAGCATGAACGTGAGGTTTTACCATTGATTTGCAAGCGATATAGACCAAATGAAGAATGAACTGCAGTCCATAACTGGTAACTTCCTACATTTTTAAAACAGGGTTTACGTTTGCAGGTAAAGTTCAGAACATTATGGAGACACTGGAGTATATGAAGAGCTCCATGAGATCGATGGCTGCAACAATTGCCGGGCAACCAGGGCAGCAGGCAACGCAGCTTCCTTTGCCAATTACATCGGTGGAGGAACTGCATTCGTTCGATATATTAATGCAGGATGCAGGACGCAGGCAACAATTGGTAGGATGCTTTGATACCTCACATATGCATGCAGCATACTTATTTGGAAGGTGTGCATGGAGAAACGTCGTCTAAGACCGTACGCCTCATGATGCAGCGCCTTCTAACGCGGTCATGGATGGCAGAGATCAATTACTCCGGTTCCCGCAACAAACAAGGATTCCGGAAAATGAAGCTATTCACCGAAATGCAAGGTAAGCGACATCTTTGCCCTTCCATCCTTGTCCTAGCTTCTCTATTAAAACGTTTCTCCGGAGGTAACGTGTCACCCGATGACGTTACGCAATACGTTAGGAAATACTTGAAATCCATTCGTGGCAATGCATGGCGCGACACTCCCAAAGGTTGTGCAAGCAGCCAGCAGGTATGAAATGGTGGATTACTTAATAACCTTCCTTACATAAGGTTTCTCAATTGGTGGACTTGAACTGCCCCGGCGACAGCATGGAAGAACGGTAACGGTTTCAAACTGAACACGGACCTCTGTTATCAGTATTGATGTCCTTACAATTAATGTATCCACTACTATACGTCGGTAAACAGACTTCTTACTGTGAAATGATCGGATTCCATTCCCTCTATCTTTGTGCTCAGTGGGACGGCAATACTAAGGCATCACTATGACTAGTGGGACTGCATGCACCACGCATGTGCGCCATGTTAAACATGTTTTCCTCCATTCAGTGGAAGCAGGCTGTGCACCATGATACCACGCCTTCCCATGCCATTCATTTTGTTACGCCGCAAGCGAAAATATGTCATAGCTATGACTCGCACTTTTACTTTGCATTTGTAAGCGGATATGATACTTGCGTTACATAGTATTATTAACGGGAAGCGCAGGTAGGGATTTGAGATCCTCATCCAGCGGTGTGGGAGCTTGGGTGGGTAGCCAATACGTGGGGCGTACCGGGGTAGCGGCTAGATGCGGCGATCCGGGGTAGCGGCTAGGGGCGGTGTACCGGGGTAGCAGCTAGGTGCGGCGTACCGGGGTAGCGGCTAGGTGCGGCGTACCCGGGTTTCCGCCTAGGTGCGTGCGCACGTATCGTAGTGGTGCGTGCACGACTATTGGTCTACGCCGTTCAAGGTCAATCGTCAACGACCATTCATGCTCTGCTGGTGTGTCTGTCGTCCACTGTTAAACCTTGATGTATGGTTGGACAACGTGCAAAGTCCTTCACTGTGTACTTAATACAGCTGCAGTCGAAGGACAAATTTCGCCTTCAAAATGGTCGACAAAGTCCTTAACCATGGATTCAGGTTTATAGTTGACGGTTAAGGTCTTTACCACACATTTTCGCCTTCAGTCCTTTTTGTGCTAGCAGGGCTGGCAACAAGGACCTGCTCACATATAGGACATGTAACCACACAGCCACCGTATACTCCATTGGACGGATAACTCTCGTGGCCTGGCTGTAAGCTAGCCTCGTCCGACCAGTCTACTGCTTTCTGCCTGCTTCCGGACATCAGCGACGTTAACGATTTAGGCCCTGCAGTCCCAACACTTTGGTCTCCTTATCTTCAGATCTTTACTCGAAATGCTAACTGCCTCTTCATACAGGTACTTTTCACCCTAACTGCTCTTTTCTCATGATACTCATTACCTTTATCCCCGCATTATTTTGGCGGCATAGCATCACCTTGATGATCTACCCGGTTTCATCTAAACAGTCCCACGTTCTGATCTCTCACGGACTTATGGGTTCTAAATGATCTAGGCTCTAAAGACGTAATCCTTATAACTCTTCGGGCCTAGCTCTAATCTAGCTCCGCATGAACAACCCCCTGCTTCCTGATGACTTCCAGACACCGAGACCCCAACGATCTGGGCTCTGAGGTCCCAAAATTGTTCTTCTCAACCTGCAACCATTCGCTTCGCCGGCTAACTGCCTTTTCATATTGTCACTTTGTCCCAAGCTGCTTCTTTTTTGATGACACTCACTACTCTTATTCCCACAGTTAGTTGATGGCCCAGCTTCAAGTTACCAGATTTTCCGGACTCGTCTGAACGGTCTCCTGATTTCTGACCCACCTCGGAATACTCAGATCTAAATGCCGTAACTTTCCGTAACCCTCAACTGAAATCCATTGTTGGCCATGATTAAATAAATAAATAAAGTTTTTATTCTCGACAAGGCGAGGCACGCCTTTACAGGCATGATCATTATGACAACAATGCGTGGTCTAGAATGTGCAAAAATACGTTATGTTTGCAGTACCAGTGTAGGTTTATGCAGGGGGTATGTAATTATGTAGCTGTGCGTGTGTAACTGTGAGATTCCTGTTTGTAACTGTGCTGCTCTAATTTTCACTCTCATATCGTCGGCAATGCTCGAGTAGAAGATGGATGTCCGTGCGTTGGAAAGGATTATTCGGATACCCACGGGGCAGTGACTTTATTT
Organism: Dicrocoelium dendriticum; assembly: GCA_944474145.2. Lineage (NCBI taxonomy): Eukaryota > Metazoa > Platyhelminthes > Trematoda > Plagiorchiida > Dicrocoeliidae > Dicrocoelium > Dicrocoelium dendriticum. The sequence continues at coordinate 16,328,271 of OX104060.1, read as the reverse complement.
TGTGGCGAGTCACGACCGCCACGTCACAGTGTTGTTAAGCAGACATTTGTGGCTTATTATAGGGAGAACGCTTGCCAGGCGAAAACCCACCACGTCCTGGAACACTGCTGCCGAACTATTTGCTGGCACGGGTCAAACCCGAACCACCCAGCTGGCACACCTCTATTACGCCGATGACCTCCTGTAGTACTAAGACAGAAATTCTAAGGCTTTCTGTCCTTGCTTCCGACTATTGTGACCATATTGATCAGGAATAGGCAGACTTAGCGGTCTACTCCCATAACCCGGAGAACATCGTTGGCTTTTCTACCTCTTCAGAAGAGTATTTCCGTCTTCGCACTCCATTTGCATTAACTTTTCAATTAGACGTAAATCTCTTCGGACCTGGCTATAATCTATCCTCGGCTGACCAGTCTCATGATTCTTACTGCTCCGAGACATCCGGGACGTTATCACTCGAGGCGCTACATTCCAAACACTCTGTTCCCCTCATCTCCAGACCTTTCCTTGACATGCTAACTGGCTCTTGACATGGTCACTTCCGTCCCAAAAGATTCTTTTCTTATGACATTTCTTAACGCTGACGTAACGTCCTGTAACGCTCAACTGAAATGCACTGTTGGCCCTGATTAATCTTTATTGCTATGTCCCCTTTCTTCCTGAACACGCATATTCTGCCGATACTCTCCTTTAATACTTTTAGCTATGTTCAACGGCCTGCTCTCTTTGCATCCGACTACTGTGACCATATTCATCAGGGATACGCAGACATATCGGTCTGCTCCCATAACCCGGAGAACATCGTTGGCTTTTCGACCTTTTCTGAATAGAACGTAAATCTCTTCGGACCTGACTCTACTCTATCCTCGACTGACCAGTCTCATGTTTCTCACTGCTCCCATGCATCCCGGTAGGTATCACTCGAGGTTTTATTTCCAAACTATCTGTTCCGCACTTCGCAAGACCTTTCCTTGACATTCTAACTGGCTCTTCATATAGTAACTTTCGTCCCGAAAGCCTCTTTTCTTATGACGCTCCTTAAGGCTGACTAAACATCCTGTAACCCTTAACTGAAATGCATTGTTGGCCCTGATTAATACTTATTACTTTGTCCCCTTTCTTCCTGTACGTGCCTATTCTGCCGATGCTTTCCCTTATCACCTAGACCTAAATTCTACGGTTTTAACTCTTTGAGCTGATATTATAATCTCATCTCAATGGTCTCGTTGCTTCTGATTATTGTGACCTGAATAACCAGGGATGGGCAGACTTATCGGTCTGCTCACATAACCCGGGGTTTTATCGTTGGATTTTCCACCTCTTCTGAATAGAGTATTTTCGTCTTCGCACTCTACTTGCATTAATTTTTCAATTAGACGTAAATCTCTTCGGACCTGGCTCTAATCTATCCTCGGCTGACAAGTCTCATGTTTCTCACTGCTCCCAGACATCCGAGACGTTATCACTCGAGGCTCTACAATCCAAACACACTGTTCCCCTCATCTCCAGACCTTTCCTGACAAGCTCAGTGGCTCATCATATGGTCCCTTTGTCCTGAAAGCTTCTTCTCTTATGACCCACCTTACTGTTACTCAAAAGTTAATTTGGCAGCCTAGCTTCATCTTGCTGGCCTATCCGGACTCGTCTGAACGGTCTCCTGCTTTCTGACCCACCTCAGACTACTGAGATCTCAATGGCTTAGGCTCCGTCGACGCAACGTGCTGTATCCCGCTACTGAAATGCAGTGTTGGCCCTGATTAATCTTTATTGCTATGTCCCTTTTCTTCCTGAACACGCGTATTCTGCCGATGCTCTCTTTTAGTATTTATACCTATACTCAACGGCTTGCTGCCTTTGCTTCCGACTACGGTGACCCTATTGATCAGGGATAGGCAGACTTATCGGCCTACTCCCATATCCCGGATAACATAGTTAGCTTTTCGACCTCTTCTGAATAGAGTATTTTCGTCTTCGCACTCCATTTGCATTAACTTTTCAACCAGACGTAAATCTCTTCGGACCTGGCTCTAATCTATCCTCGGCCGACTAGTGTCATGTTTCTCACTGCTCCCAGACATCCGAGACGTTAGCAATCGAGGATCTACATTCCAAACACTCTGTTCCCCTCATCTCCAGACCTTTCTTTGGCATGCTAACTGGCTTTTCATATAGCCGCTGTCGTTCCTTTTCGTATGACAATCATCTCTGCCATCCACAAATTAAGTTGGCGGCCTAGCTTCAGCTTGCTGGCCTATTCGGTCTCGCCCGAACGGTCGCTTGCTTTCTGGCCTACCTCGGACTTTTGAGATTCCAATGACCTAGGCTATGCCGACGTAACGTTATGCAACCCTCAACTGAAATGCATTGTTGGCCCTGATTAATCCTTATTACTATGTCCCCTTACTTCCTGAACGTGCCTATTCTGCCGATGTTTTCCTTTATCACTTAGACCCAAATTCTACGGTGTTCACTCTTTGAGCTGATATTCTAATCTCATCTCGCTAGTCTCTTTGCTTCTGATTACTGTGACCTGAATAACCAGGGATGGGAAGACTTATTGGTCTACTCCCATAAACAGTAGAACCTCTTTGGCTTTTCCACCTCCTCAGAATAGAGTTTTTTATTTTGGCGCTCTGTTTGCATTAATTTTTCAATTAGACGTAAACCACTTCGGACCTGGCTATAATCTATCCTCGGCTGACCAGTCTCATGATTCTTACTGCTCCGAGACATCCGAGACGTTATCACTCGAGGCACTACATTCCAAACCCTCTGTTCCCCTCTTCTCAAGACCTCTCCTTGACATGCTAACTGGCTCTTGATATGGTCACTTCCGTCCCAAAAGATTCTTTTCTTATGACACTTCTTAACGCTGATGTAAATAAATAAATAAATAAATAAAGTTTTTATTCTCGACAAGGCGAGGCACGCCTTTACAGGCATAATCATTATGACAACAATGCGTGGTCTAGAATGTGCAAAAATACGTTATGTTTGCAGTACCAGTGTATGTTTATGCAGGGGGTATGTAACTATGTAACTTTGTGTGTGAGTGGGTGTGTCACTGTGAGGTTCCTGTTTGCAACTGTGCTGCTCTAATTTTCACTCTCATATCGTCGGCAATGCACGAGTAGAAGATGGATGTCCGTGCGTTGGAAAGGATTATTCGGATACCCACGGGGCAGTGACTTTATTTTGTGGCGAGTCACGACCGCCACGTCACAGTGTTGTTAAGCAGACATTTGTGGCTTATTATAGGGAGAACGCTTGCCAGGCGAAAACCCACCACGTCCTGGAACACTGCTGCCGAACTATTTGCTGGAACGGGTCAAACCCGAACCACCCAGCTGGCACCACGAGGAGGTTGTTCGGCTAGCCAGCGTCCTGTAACGCTCAACTGAAATGCATTGTTGGCCCTGATTAATCTTTATTGCTATGTCTTCTATCTTCCTAAACATGCATATTCTGCCGATACTCTCCTTTAATACTTTTACCTCTATTCAACGGCCTGCTCTCTTTGCATCCGAATACTGTGACCATATTGATCAGGGATAGGCAGACTTATCGGTCTACTCCCATAACCCGGAGAACATCGTTGGCTTTTCGACCTCTTCTGAAGGGTAGTTTCCTTTTCGCACTCTATTTGCATTAATTTTTCAATTGGACGTAAATCTCTTCGAACCTGGCTCTAATCTATCCTCGGTTGACCAGTCTCATTTTTCTCACTGCTCCCCGAGACTTTATCGCTCGAGGCCCTACACTCCAAACACTCTGTTCCCCTCATCTCCAGACCTTTCTGGCATGCTAACTATCTTTTTATATAGCCACTGTCGTCCCTTTTCGTATGACAATCATCTCTGCTATCCACAAATTAAGTTGGCGGCCTAGCTTCAGCTTGCTGGCCTATCCGGTCTCGCCCGAACGGTCGCTTGCTTTCTGGCCTACTTCAGACTTTTGAGATTCCAATGACCTAGGCTATGCCGACGTAACGTTATGCAACCCCTAACTGAAATGCATTGTTGGCCCAGATTAATCCTTATTATTATGTCCCCTTACTTCCTGTACCTGCCTACTCTGCCGATGTTTTCCGTTATCACTTAGACCTAAATTCTACGGTGTTCACTCTTTGAGCGGATATTCTAAGCTCATCTCGATAGTCTCTTTGCTTCTGACTATTGTGACCTGAATAACCAGGGACTGGCAGGCCTATCAGTCAGCTTTCTCATCTCATTGGTCTCTTTGCTTTTGACTGCTGTGACCCGATTGATCAGGGATAGGCAGAATGATCTCCTGTTGTGTGACCTTTCTCGGGCTTCTCCGATCTAACTGTTCTAGTCACTGCCGACGCAACACTTTGTTACCCCCACCTCAAGAACGTTGCTGTTTGTGAATAATCGTTATTATCATGTCCCCTCTCATCCTGAACCTGTCCATTTCTGCCGATTCTCTCCGACAAAATTCATAGCTTACTATTACGCTTTTCTCCTTTTTATCCGACTTTCTAGTCTGGTCTGCACGACCCACCTTCCGACTTCTGTGACCTTAATGATCAGGGGTCGGAAGACCCAACGGTCTGTTCATACCACGTCGGGAATATCGCTGACTTTTCCACTCATCAATGAAAACTTTTTCTTTTCTCATGTTGTTTGCATTCTTTTTTCCACCGTTCAGGCAACGCTCCGTATCTGGCACTACTCTATCGGCGTCTGACCAGCCTCCTGCTTTCTGACTACTTCCTTACATTCCAAAGGTTAACGATCTAGGCTTTGTTGTCCTGGTGCTCTGTCCCCCTTATTCTGAGACCGTTCCCCAGCATGCAACCGCCTTTTCATATAGCCACTTGCTTCCCAAACTGCTTTCTGATGATACTCATTACTTTATTCCCACCTTACTTTGGAGGCCTCGCTTCAACTTGCTGACTTACCCGGGTTTGACTGTACGTGCTCCTGTCTTCTGACATCGCTCGGCCTTCTGTGATCTGATGATTCAGACTCTGCCGACGAAAGTCTGTCACTCTCACTGCAAGACCACCGCTGGTCATGATTGAACCTTATTATCATGTCCCCTTTTTTCCTTTACATATTCATTTCTGTTGATGCTCTCTGTCAGCACTTAGATTTTACTAATGCGACTTTTACCCTACGAGCCGACATTCTTGGCTCGGCTCAACGATCTCGTACCTTCCGACTTCCGTGACCCTAATGAACAGAAACCGGCAGCTCCAACGGTCTGAGCACAGCACCTGGAGCATATCTTTGGCTTTCTTTTTCCTTCTCTTATCACCCATAGAGCCCTTCTTTCACACTCTAGTCTGACTTATCTGGTTCTGGCTGTACGGCCTCCTGTCTTCTGACCTCTCTCGAACTTCTGAGTTCTAAATGATCTAGTCTCTGCAGACGCAATGCTCCGTCTCTTCCGCCTCCAGGGCACTGCTGCTCATGATTCACCACTAGTATATCCGCTTTTATCTTTAACACTTCTATCCTGTTGACGCTCTGTTAACGTTCTGACATTTATAATACGGCTTTCTCTCCATGAGCCGATATCCTCCTCTCATCTCCATGGTCTCCTGCTTTCCGAATACGGAGCCCATACTTTTGAACCATCGACGGGTCCAAAGGTCTGTTCGCAACGCCTCGAGATCTTTTTAGACTCTTCCACTTCCCCTTAAGTGTCTCCTTCACGATTACATTCTTTCGTTTTAGCGCGCTGTCTGCCTTCCTTTATCCAATGGACGGATAACACTTCGGGCCTGGCTCCAATCTAGCCTGGTCTGACCAGTCTCCTACTTTCTGACTGTTTCCAGAAACCAGAGACACACGTGTTCTAGGCTGTGCAGTCACAACACACCCCGTCCCTCATCCTGAAAGCTTCGTTTGAAATGCTAACGGGCTTTTTATATAGCCTCTGTAGTCCCGCAAATTTTCTTTCTCGTGCCATTCACTACTGTTATCCCCACTTTAATCAGACTGCCTAGCTACATCTTGCTGACTTATCCAGTCTCATCTAAACGCTCTTTTGCTTTCTGACCCCTCCCCAAACACTCCTGCTTCATCTTCAATCTTTCATTCTTTACTGATCCGTGTTCCGCTCGATTCTCGTCGTATTTCGCCACTTATGATATAGGTGTGTATGCGATATTTAAATAACGCATACATGCATAGTGGTACAATACTTCAGGCATCGCCGCAATTGATTGACTGCATACCAGATGCATTTCTTTCTTGTCTGTGTGGCTGCCTCTGTTCGTTTCCTTTTTTCTCCCGAGTCTGTCACAGGTACGGCGACACGCACTCAAGGAATTGTCCTCCGTTTCGACAACAATACAAGGCACACAGTTCCTTTATCTGGACATGAGCGGAAATTTATCAACATTTTTACAACATACTTACCGGACAAATCAATCAATATCTTGCATTGATACAATTCTTCCGCGGCATTAATCACTGAGTTCAATTTACCTAACAAAACCTCTTCCACATATCTCTTGACTGGAGGTCTTTCGACTACGGAAGGCACATTCTCCTGCCAATACAAAGCTTGAACAATAGGTCGTTCTGAGCTCTTAAATCCGCTTTGACCGCTTAAATGGCCGTGGTTTCCCCTATCTCTAATCAATTTCACTACATACCCCGGAGGATCTGCGATTCTTTCTTCGGAACCTATCCTGTCCTCCAAGACTTCAGCATATTTCAACGTATATTCTTCAAGACTTCATGTGGTTCTGCAGATGATCAACACATCATATTCAGAAAGAATGCTTAGTTCCTGCCCTACCGTTATGACACAGGAGAGGACCCGGGCACGCAATGGCCATTCGCATAACGCGTCAGTCAGCAGAAAAATGGGACGCAACTTGACTGCAAATAACGGAGCAAAAGACGTTCAACATGAAACATAGCCAGTTACAACTTGCCATTCAATGGATTGGCGGCAGTGTTTTAGGACGTGGTGGGTTTTCGCCTGGCAAGCGTTCTCCCTATAAAAAGCCATAAATGTCCGTTTAACAACACTGCAACGTGGCGGATGTGACTCGCCACCGCATAAAGTCACAGACCATAACTTCACACTGGCAGCTGAACTAGAACCTTCATACTGGATAGCTTGCTTTTCAAATATCTGCCAGTGGATCACTCAGGATTCTTTGTCTATTATTACTCGAGGTATTACTGCGATATATGGCAGATCGATTATGTCCAAACAAATGGATCCCGATCCCACTACAACCAAATCGTTCTTTGGTATGTCACCATCGCACAGTTCCAAGCATGGACATATGAACAATTTTCTACTGTCACTACAGTTCCCATAAAATGGCTGTACAGCTGTACTTACCTGATCATGCCTCAATTGGCGTGCCTCGCATAGTCGAGAATAAATATTTATTTATTTATTTATTTACATCGTTGAAAGAAACTTGCTTATGGTCCTGCGAAACTCATGGCAGCAACTTTCAAAGCCTTCGGTCGAATGCCGTCCGCACCCGGGGAGCTGAACTCGCGCAGAGACATCAGCCTCTTCAGTACAGCTGCTGAGGTAAACGATATGTGATTTAGCCCTGATGGCGGCGTTATCTGCTTAGGCAGGATGTATGGTGATTGCGCGCTTTGCAAGGTACGGCCATATTGTTGTCCAAGGAAGTTGGCCGCCTCTTGTGCGTTCTGAGTTTACCGCATGCTGTGTGCAGTGCAGGAATACCGCGCTTAACGCGGTGCAGATTGTTTACGTGTCTGTATGGCAGTTTGGGATTGAAGCAAAACTTTTCCACCAAACATTGTTGATTATTAATATTATCGTCCCGGACGAGTTTGACACAGTGGTTCCTTTGGATTGTGTAGACAACCCAGGTATGGTAGTTCGGGGACGATATGCAAGTTTTCCATGCAAAGTCCATTAATGCCATGCACATTCGTGTCCTGCTCCTTAGGAAAGGCTTCATGATTTCAGGTCGGTACAGTTGGGCTTCAGATGTCCTTGCCACGAGCGTGGTAAATATGTTGAGGAATTACCCGCAGGCGACTTCAGGTGTTAATTCAGCTAAGAACGACCAGCATGCATCCTTCTCACACCGCTGGGGATATTGAAGGGTGGTGACAGCTCGTCGTAAGCCCTCACTCTGCCCGTGCTACGCGCGTATAATGCTCGGATAAAATTTAAGTATCTCTCGGTCACACTTTTCCTGAGTAGACAATTCCAAAGAGCACATCGATCAACCGAATCGAGGGCACCTTTGACGTCGAGGAACACGACTACGGTGGGCCGCCAATATATGTGACGGTGCTCCAACAACTGACGCAAGGTGAAGATGTGGTCGATGAAGCCACGACCCCGACGAAACTCGGCTTGCTCCTCACGAATCTGGATTTCATGAACGCCAGTCAGTCTGTGAAGGATTATGGAGTCAAGTAATTTGGGGGCGATGGAGATCAGACTGATTCCTCTATGCTTGCCGCATTCCGAAAGCGAGTCTCCTTTGAAGATGGGAACAAGAACAGAGCGGCTCCAGTCGGTTGGGACAATTTCTTGCTCCCACAGTTTCAGTAGTAATTCATGTAAATCATCAACAAGAGTGGAGCCTCTGAATTTGAAGAGGGCTGGATGAAGAACATCTGGGCCCGCGGCTTTGTTCAACCTCAACAATCCGATCTCACGGTTGACGTCTGAGCGAGGGCGGATCCAAAGCGACAGCACAAGGAGCAAGGCGATCACTGGCTGGCGAAGAATCGAACAATTCCGGCCGAGTGAATTGCCTCTCAAAGTGCTCAGCCTGATGGTCCAAACGTTTTGACAAATTGTGAATAGGCTGTTTACTCTCGTCACAAATTGTTTCACTAACACCAGGACTCCTGCTGCCCGTTTCCCGTATCAGACGGAATAACTTTCGCAGCAGCTATTTTCATCTCTGACGCACGAAGTGAACACCAAGCTTCGCCGTCTCTCTTCAGGCTAACACGGAGTATTGCCCGGAGCTCTTTGGGAGTTTCATTGTGTTCACTTCCAGCCGGAATCTTCTGGCGTGCAACGGTAGCTGCTAGAACCCGCGAGGAGACCCAATGTCCATGTTGGCTATTAGACTTAACACATGAGGAGTTGCTTGCTGCTAGTAAGGTCTGAAGAACCTGCGAACGGTGACCATCAATTGTCTCCAGTGAGCACTTACTCAACTCGCATGTCAGCGTACTTTGATACGCATCCAGAACATCTGGCTTTGTCAGTTGGCTGGCGTCAATGCGCTCACAGCGTCGTCGTGTGCGTCCACTAAAACGCATCCGCATGTCAGCATAAACAAGTGCATGGTCGATGTCCACACATGTGCTCCAAATCGAGCGACAGTTCCGGATGCAGCCTCTTCAGCGGTAACTGATAGCAATGTGATCGATCTGCGTCCAAGGCTGGTTCGAGGCTGGTGGGCGCTATGTCATCCTGCTGCGGGTCCTGTGTCGGAAGTTAGTGCTCGCGTGTAATAAGCAGGCATCTTCACACAAATGAATTAACCGCTCATCGTTATCATTACGGGAGCCTACACCGTGCTGAGCATGCATTTGCTTTTCATCAGTGGACAACTTGCAAACATGTCCGTTCAGATCCCCCGCCAGCACAACAGTGTCTGCACTTCTTCTGTGCCGAAGGAGCTGAGTCAATTGGCGGTAGAAGTCGTTTTTTACCGAATCTTCGATACAGTTTGTGGGCTCGTAGGCAGGGATGATGGATAGACACCTATTAGTCCCGCGCGACTTCAGAGCTTTGCACGAGCCAGCCAGTCGGACCGCACACATCCGGCTACTGACTGGAATCCAATCAACCAGAGCAACTTCAGTCTGGGGACTCAGGGCAATGCCAACACCAACCTGGCCGGTGCTCGAAGCTGCAGCGTCACCGGATAGGCGCAATGAGAAAGTACTGCTAGCGTCACCTGAAGGGGATCACAGAGTGAGCACAGAGCTCGTCTTGCAGGCAGGTCTCTGAGAAGCAGCAGATATCGATCGAGAGGGTCTCCAATGTTCGGGCAAGTGCTGTCTGTTAACCGTTCTGTATTAATGCGTGTGCATTGAGACATGCCAATCTAAAGGAATATCGAGGACACCAAATGAAAACCGATGAACTGGAGTGGACCGCTTGGTTAGACTTGGGCTTGTCGACAGAAGAGGTGTGACGCTCCGCGTTAGCATGTGAGTTGAACTTAGAAGATATATGCCTAACAAAGCATGTTGGGGGAGAGCCAAGGTTCGGAGGTTGAAAACTGGGGGTTATACATGAAGCTGGAACGGGTCGGTAAGAGTGAAAAGCGTATGCGGGGGAATAAGAAAACGAGAAGACTTGAACAAAAGCATCCAAACCCCTTCCACCCTGCTCGATGCAGCAGATAGGGCACCGTTATTTATCCTCTGCGGTGGCCAGAGCATCAAGAAATCGTTTGACAACTGACTGGGGTGGACCGCTTGGTTAGGCGTGTGTTTGTCGACAGGAAAGGAGTGACGCTTTGCGTTAGCATGTGAGTTGAAATGATAAAATAGTAGGTCTTTAATCTTGTGTTCATATTTTACTACACCTATACAGAAAATAACAGATTCTGCGACCTCCTGATGAATGTCCGTCATTGGGTGTTGGAGTAACCGGTGGTGCTAATAAGGTGAACATGTTTAGCCTGGACTACGGTCACCATCGTGATCTGATATACACCAGACGGATACGGCGAGGGGAGATGGGGAGTGAACTGTAAAAGTTCTTGCTACTCAGCGCTGATAGCTCAAGACAGGGTCACTCTCGAAACCTGTTTAAGCCGAGGAGGGTCCGCATCCATTCCGGTCTCTTCCTATCCACTCGTAAGGTAAGGAACTGGTATAGTTTGCCTGAGCTAGTAAATAGCACACAGTGAGGAAAGTTCTAAAAGGCTAGTGGACTCTTATCTGCTGCGTATGCAAGGATGTTGATGTTTTCGCTGCGACTGTAATGGTCCCCTATGGAACGCTGCCCCGCAACGCTTCGTACAGTGCCAGCTCTGAACGAGGTGTGACGGAGTTGACACAGGATTTCCTATATGCTCTCTACCACTCCAATGAACTTCAATAAAAGACAAACAGCAATTGATGCGTCTCACCTAGAGCCTTTTTAGCCTGAGGACCATCTGTGATGGTTAGCGAAAACTTCACTCAGGAAAGCTTCGAATGCACGTAGCTGCAGCAACGCTTCAGATTCGCCAGACAATGGCAATGGAGGAGAAGACACACTATATGGCGGTCAGTTTATATATTATGACGATCCGAAGCTGGTCCCCGTGACCCAGTGGCATAGTCTGCTGACTGGCGGTGCAAGCCGCTGGTGGTCATGTGGTCGAATCTTTATGGATCCGATGGATGCACACTACTGATGATGCATCGATGCCCAGTAAGCTGAAACGGCAGTCTATTAATTGTCCGGGCATGTAGACAACTATCTGTTTGAAAATGGCTGCGACGAACCCACAATTAGTTATAACAAATTCCCCTACTCATGAGTAAAGCTACCGATGGTCTGCTATAGTAGGACTAAGTAGCCATTGTTTCCATGAAGTAAGTCAGTTTGGTCCACAGAATGTAAGTAGAGTAAACGAACAGCACACGCGGACCGCCCGGTTTACAGACGCAAACCAAGGAATTCGGGTTATGCTGCTTGGGTATAGGCGGTCCGGGAGCCTGTCAACTGCCAACAACACTTCACACATGAGGGAAAGTAGGCAACGGATCAGACCCGAAGTTACTGATATATGGGTTAGATGTGCAAGTTCAAATGGAGCTGCAACGATAACATTATCAAGTGAGTTTTCCGTCCTCAGCGGGTCGTTGAACCAGGAGTGGGCGGACTATGAAATACAAAAACTAAAACAAAAACCGCATCACACCCTGTCCAACCAATTATTGCCCACGTATCATGCCCTAGAAGCCCATGCTAGGCCGGTTACGTAAAGTAAGAGAAAATAGTACACTCGCAGGGTGAGGCGAAAGAAAAGAACAAAAGAAGTAGAATACCAAGATATTCTTGTCATTAAAAAGAACTGAAAACTGAAAGTGATTCAGTTAGGAAAAAGGAAAAGTCTGGTGTAGCCACCCAAGAGTATCGAGCTGAAGCGTAAAATCCTTAACCGTAGATTCTCTAACCACATGATCTGGAAGCGAATTCCAGTGCTCTATAACGGCGCGACAGACGAGTTTCCGTCCTTATCCAAGCAGACCTTGGTTTATGCAGCTTCAGTGGATGACCATGGAAATTAGGTAATATAGCGGGACTAAAAAGCCCCGGCCGATCGGGATCGATCACACCCGTTAATACACGACAAGTGAGGATCAAGTCCGCTCTTATCCTCCGGTAGTGTATGGAGTAAATTCCCAAAATAAGCAGGTGTCCCGGTTACGTCTGTCCTCGTAGACCCTGCACTAAGCTAGTGCCCACTCGTAACAACCTCTCAAAGTCCATTTTGTCTCGAATAAGGCATGGTAGACAAGTCTAAATACAAAATTCTAGGTGGGGTCTGGCGAATGCTGAGAACAGCCACACAAACGAATTGGCCGTTAGGATTCGGAAAGAGCGGCGGATAAACCACACCATACGAAACCCACGACAGGCACGCTTCTTCCAACCGTCGCCAGAATAAAGAGCTGAGTGAACGACATCTAAATCAGCCTGCTGAGTAACAACAGTGAGTTCACCACCGCCGACAATATATCGGGTGGGAGGAGTAGCAGCTTTGATTCGGAGAACAGAGCAGTTGGCCTTATTTATGGGCATTAACCATAAGGTAGACCATCCCCAGAGCCTGTCCAAGGCACGCTTAATTGCCGCAGGACCCCAGGGATATCCACAATATTCCGGAGTTTAAAATCGTAAATAAACATGAATGATGACACTCTTAGCTCCTACGAGGTCGGCTTCTATCCATGACAGTAAGTGTATCTAGCGCGTGGAACGGCGGCGAGCGTAGGTGTGTGATACGGTTCTGCGTACAGCATTCGGCGAAGCGCAAACATGCAAACTGATGGCCTTTGTCAGTAACCACGATCTCTGGTATTCCATGTTGGGCGAAATGTCTCAGTAAGCCAAAGGTTGCGCCCCTTGTTGTGCGTTCCATGGAGAACATTTCCGGCCACTTAATGAAGGAAGCTACTAGGATGAGAGACGCTTGTCCATTCATAAGACCAAAGAAATCCGGGTGTACTCGCTGCAACAGTTTCATTGACAACGGCCAAGAAAACAATTCCGGTTTCCTCGGCGCCTTGCTTACAAGCGCACATTTCAGACACGATTTTGCTAGCCGTTCCAGCTCCGAGTCGATATTCGGCCAGTAAACGTAACTCCGCGCAATCATTTCAATTCTGTTATGGTAATGAGGCTGGAACTTACCGTGGTGCGATCCACTGAGCGATGCTGGGTGGCGCCTTGCACCTTCAGAGTTACTCATATCAGATTTGTCAATAGTTAAAGACTAGAAAAACTCAGCCTCCTGTTCCTCCAGGTTGGGGGTTGGAATGAGGGTGGCTCCTTGTTGCTTAAAACGGACTCGTTGTAGCCCAGTGCCAAACCCGCTGCCTTGCGGTAAGGTTTATGAACCAAAGGCTTTGGTTGAGAACCCTAACCGTTCTCCCGTCTAGGCCTGGACAACCTGACAGCATCCTGCCCACGCCATCCTATGAAACATTTGCCAAACGATTTCTTGATGCTCTGGCCACCGCAGAGGATAAATAACGGTGCCCTATCTGCTGCATCGAGCAGGGTGGAAGGGGTTTGGATGCTTTTGTTCAAGTCTTCTCGTTTTCTTATTCCCCCGCATACGCTTTTCACTCTTACCGACCCGTTCCAGCTTCATGTATAACCCCCAGTTTTCAACCTCCGAACCTTGGCTCTCCCCCAACATGCTTTGTTAGGCATATATCTTCTAAGTTCAACTCACATGCTAACGCGGAGCGTCACACCTCTTCTGTCGACAAGCCCAAGTCTAACCAAGCGGTCCACTCCAGTTCATCGGTTTTCATTTGGTGTCCTCGATATTCCTTTAGATTGGCATGTCTCAATGCACACGCATTAATACAGAACGGTTAACAGACAGCACTTGCCCGAACATTGGAGACCCTCTCGATCGATATCTGCTGCTTCTCAGAGACCTGCCTGCAAGACGAGCTCTGTGCTCACTCTGTGATCCCCTTCAGGTGACGCTAGCAGTACTTTCTCATTGCGCCTATCCGGTGACGCTGCAGCTTCGAGCACCGGCCAGGTTGGTGTTGGCATTGCCCTGAGTCCCCAGACTGAAGTTGCTCTGGTTGATTGGATTCCAGTCAGTAGCCGGATGTGTGCGGTCCGACTGGCTGGCTCGTGCAAAGCTCTGAAGTCGCGCGGGACTAATAGGTGTCTATCCATCATCCCTGCCTACGAGCCCACAAACTGTATCGAAGATTCGGTAAAAACGACTTCTACCGCCAATTGACTCAGCTCCTTCGGCACAGAAGAAGTGCAGACACTGTTGTGCTGGCGGGGGATCTGAACGGACATGTTTGCAAGTTGTCCACTGATGAAAAGCAAATGCATGCTCAGCACGGTGTAGGCTCCCGTAATGATAACGATGAGCGGTTAATTCATTTGTGTGAAGATGCCTGCTTATTACACGCGAGCATTAACTTCCGACACAGGACCCGCAGCAGGATGACATAGCGCCCACCAGCCTCGAACCAGCCTTGGACGCAGATCGATCACATTGCTATCAGTTACCGCTGAAGAGGCTGCATCCGGAACTGTCGCTCGATTTGGAGCACATGTGTGGACATCGACCATGCACTTGTTTATGCTGACATGCGGATGCGTTTTAGTGGACGCACACGACGACGCTGTGAGCGCATTGACGCCAGCCAACTGACAAAGCCAGATGTTCTGGATGCGTATCAAAGTACGCTGACATGCGAGTTGAGTAAGTGCTCACTTGAGACAATTGATGGTCACCGTTCGC
>OX104060.1:16292688-16312887 GCA_944474145.2 Dicrocoelium dendriticum | reverse complement strand
AGGACCTGCAGTCCAGTACGTTGTCGCGCCATCTGAAGCTAATTGCAATGTGATCAATTTGAGACCACGGTTGTGTTGGCGAAGGGGGACGCCACGTTGCGGAACGCTTCTTCGTACGCCTGAAGTTAGTGCTCGAAAGAAACAGACGGTTGTCCTCGCACAATGTAAGAAGTCTCTCTTCGTTATCAGAGCGGTTCTCAGCGACCGCGTGATGACCACCAAGGTGGCGTTCGTATGGTAACAGGCAGTCAACCCGTGCATTAAAATCCCCAGCAAGGATAACGACATCCGGCTTTTTAGCATTAGTCAAGAGCTGCTGTAGATCTCGGTATAATTCGTCCTTGACCGAGTCGTCACTGCAGTCAGTTGGAGCGTACACGGAGATCACAAACAAGTTGCGTCTCTCTTCGTGGTGCTTGTTGATTCTACATGAACCCCGAGACCGAAATGTACATAGTCGGATGTTAATCGGGAACCAGTCCAGTAGTGCCGCCTCGGCCTTGCCACTTAGTGCTATACCTACACCAGCCAAATCCGCTGAGGCTGCTTCTGGATCTCCAGAAAGACGCAGGTGATATCTGGCTTCGTGGTCAGTGGGGGATGTCAATGTAAGCTCAGTGCTGGGATCTTGCAATCGGGTTTCTAAAAGGCAGCAGACATCAACGTCTAGGGAATCTAGGGTGCGCGCTAGACCGGCTTTCTGTCCATTCTGCGTGAGTGTCCGAACGTTAAAACACGCCAGACGGAAGGAGGATCGGGGACGAAGGAGAGCCATAGGCTGAACTCCTTGGTCTGCGGCGCAACCGGAATCGCAGCCAGATTGTTGAGCAGATGAATCGGGTAACGGAAAGTGAGGATTGTTAGCAAACAATTGGCGTGTGATGAATTAGCGTGAAAGTGACTAGCAGGAACAGTAGCTGGTGAGCACGTTGTAATACAGTCCATGGTTTTGCGAGAGGGCGTGATACTACCCGGTTGCCCAAGCCGAAGTAGGGACTCCACCCCGAGCCTTTGGCTAAATAACCTACCCGCAAGGCAGCAGGGCGAATTTAGGGAATCGCGCCCATTGGGAAGCGTTGATTGAATGGTCAGTTCATGCGTCTTTGTTTGGTAGATTACCAAACAGGGTCCCAGTACTCCCCATGAAGTCAGCACAATTGCTGGAATACAATACCCCACTGAGGTGGAACATCGTCGCCGAACACTTTGCTGGAACGGGGTATATCCGAACCACCCAGCTGGCACCACGAGGAGGTAGTTCGGCAAGCCAGCCAAATGGGTTAGACGCATCAATTGGAAGGACAGAATATCTCTCACTATTGATCAGCATCTGCCACTTAATCAACCAATCAGGTAGCAGGTCGAGCGTCGAGTGTAATCTGTGAACATCGTCTATGCTGTGTACCTCTATTCACAGCTTCAGGTCGTCGGCGTAGATAAGGCAGTCCGTCTGCAGTGCGGACGGTAAATGGCTCATGAAAGCGATAAAATAAATCACGCAGCGGTGACACAGGATTTGATCCATGCATCCTAACTTTCTCGATCAAGACACAATTAAACTCCGTGAGAGGGGGTATAGCAGGTAATCTATATTCCAGTACTGGAAGGATGTGGGAGGGAAACAGGAAGCTGAGGATCTCAGGTGTCATTTTGGATAATGACCTTCGTACGGCACAATGTTGTTGAGACAGACAACTTTTCGCAACGTGTTTAAGTACTTCTCTCAAGCCGCGTTGTTCGGAAACCTACCACCAATGTGGTAGGCACCGAAAGGTTCTGGAGCATCGACCGCGAGAACACAGCATTTATCATGATTAAAAGACAATTGCCACTTGATAGATCAATCATGCAGCAAATCGAGTGTCATTTGCAATTTCTGTCTACAAGCCTTGATACCTTCGAAAACAGAGATTAACAACGCAGATCGAGCAGTCAGTTTGAAACACCTGATGAAGAATTTGAAAGATTCAGGACTAAAGACTAGACTCTATGGAATCCGCTGATCATGAGAACAGGGACAGAAAAGACCTCATTGACCTTCACTCTCCTAATACCACCTTTGGGAAATCGACACTTCAAGAGAGAACATTGCGGGAGATGCCAAACTCCTTGAACTTTATAAGGAGTCGTTCATGTGGACCCTATAAAATACTTTGCTGAAATCAAAAAACAACACTAAGACGACCACCAGCATCCACTGACTGAATTAGTGATATGAGAGCATGCTCTTCGAAAATCGTGCTGTACGAGGCACTGCGAACCAGGCCCCTGAAACCGCACTGATGATGTTGCCTAGTTAGGCAACGAAACGTCTGCACAATAATCACTCAGCTCGGAGAACCGCTCAAAATCCACATCCACACCCCGAGCTACGCATATTCTCATTTATTTCAAATCAATTTGGATGCGACGCGCTAAAATCTGCTCGCCGGTCAGCAATCATCCACTGACGAGCAGCTCTATTGCCTCCACGAATGCTTGCGAAGGCAGGTTTTGCCGCCGAGTCTGCATTACCGTCCTTCGATCAACCATCCTTTGGCTTGGAAGATAACGGAACAACATGGGCGAAGAATGTTGCGCCTGTTGATTACAGATGCACACAGTCGAAAGCATAAATACCAAATGGTGGTTAACGAACAGAAAGCAATTTGCTTATTCAGACTAGGATCACAATTGACGGAAGAATTGGGAAAAGCGATAGCCGTCAAAACACACAAGACAAAGATAAACACCAAATGGAGGCTTGAAGAGAAGCTGAATTCTAACTTGCAAAAGAAACCACCTAAGGAAGACGATGGTTGGATTGCAAAAATATCCAAAAGAGGATTAACGGACGCGGAAAGATCAGTCATTGTCCGAGGTATGCAACTCAATATTAAGGACTCCAATCCCATCGACTTCCTCGCTGCACTTGAATCGACCCTAAAATCGTACAACATCGCGCCTGAAGCACAACAAATGATCAGACACAGAATCATCCCGGCTCTCAGTCATAAAGCTGAAACCAACATATTCAACGCCGCTGAACGGAAAGCTGTGGAGAACCTCAAGAAAGACAAGAGCATAGTTATACTGCCGGCCGACAAAGGACGCCTTATTGTTATAATGGACAAATCTGATTACATGATGAAGGCACAACACCTACTCAGTGATACCAACACATACCAGCCGATAAACGAAGACCCGACAAAACGCTTAGAAGGCAACATCAGACGCACTCTGCAGAAGCTGGAACAAATGGGAAAAATCACAAAATTGGAACACAAGAGGATGCGATCACAAGACTCGGTACTACCGCGGTTCTATGGCTTACCTAAAGTACACAAAAGCGGAGTGCCGCTTCGCCCCATCGTGTCGTTACTTGGAGCACCAAATTACAGGCTTGCAAAGGAGCTCTGGAGAAGGCTAAAACACTTAATCGCGCGATCGGAACACTCGATCAACTCGGCAGAACAGTTCCTTGAGAAACTTAAAACCGCAACCATTGAACGAGACGAAATGATGGTCTCTTTCGATGTTACCGCCCTGTTCACTTCAATCGACATTGGCTTGGCGAAACAAACAATGACGCGCCTGCTAGAGGAGCACACGTCGTCTGATACAAACAGTGGACCCGAACCCAAACAGATGATGGAGTTATTGGAATTCTGTCTAACAACACATTTCACTTTCAATGGCCAAATTTACGAACAGATAAGAGGCACACCAATGGGATCGCCGATCTCTGGTCTAATAGCCGAGGCAGTGATGCAGGCGCTGGAACAAATAGCACTTCCGATCGCGAGACCAAAACTTTGGGTACGATACGTAGACGACACCTTCGTCATCCTCAAACGTTCCAAATTGGAGGAAACACACGAACTAATCAACAGTGTGTTCGATGGCATCCAATTCACCAGGGAGGAGGAGAACAACGAACAGTTACCACTCTTAGACGTTCTCATACGACGGACTGGTGCTGAACGATTGGAAACAACAGTCTACCGAAAATCTACGCATAAGGACCAGATCCTCAACTACGGCAGCAATCATCCGGCAGCCCACAAACGCAGCTGCGTGCAAACCCTTTTCAAACGAGCACAAACCCACTGTAGCACACCGCAGCTGAGACAGGCAGAGGAAGATCATCTCTTCAACCTGTTCAAGCGGAACTCGTACCCAAAAGGCTTCATTCTACGCTGCCTCGCATCACAAAAGGTTGCTCAACACATCTCGACAAATGTACCAGCTGAAAAGAGAACAACACTTCCCTATATCAACGGTATCTCTGAAATGGCAGCGAGGCTTTTATTGCCTTTTGGAGTCAAAGTTGCACACCAGCCAACGGAAACCATTCGCAGTAAACTCTTCAAAGTGAAAGATAAACTTAGCAAAGAAGAAGAAACTGGTGTGATTTATAAGATCTGCTGTCGGAACTGCGACAAGTACTACGTGGGACAGACTGGGAGAACGCTTGGCACAAGGCTACACGAACACAGCCTAGCCATACGTCGCCACGATCAGAACTCCCTGATGTCAGTGCACATGGATGCTGAGAACCATCAATTCGACATAGAGCATACCAGTATCCTCGGAAGGGCTAAAAGCCGGCAAGCACGTGAGTTCATTGAAGCCTGGCATTCAAAGCAGAACTCGATCAATAAGCACTTGGACATTGAAGTCGCTTACGAGGCACTGCGAACCAGGCCCCTGAAACCGCACTGATGATGTTGCCTAGTCAGGCAACGAAACGTCTGCACAATAATCACTCAGCTCGGAGAACCGCTCAAAATCCACGTCCACACCCCGAGCTACGCATATTCTCATTTTTCAGTTATCAACAACCTACGCATCTACTAAGACTAATTGCGAGAAAATAAAAGATGGCACATCGATGAGCCACGTTGTTGTATTTAGTCGCGCCATTTGGGCCAACACAGATCCTCATCATCATCAACACCGTTAAGTGAGGGTGAGAAACATACCACAGCAATACAAAACAGATAACACATTAAAAGTTACAGATCACAAAAAGTTCAAAAGCAAGCAATATAATGTTAAATATCGCATTATGCATTAGGTAACAGATGTAATTGGAGATGGATACTAAAATGAGGGGGATGGACTAAGAAGCAAACAACATAAACGCTATTGAGGTTGGCTCTTCACCATATCAACAAGTGTATCCAACCAAATGTGTTCGTCGTCCTTGAGATCACAGCCCAGCAGTCGGGATACATCAACCGACGCCAACTTCGAAGTGAGGGTTCTCATTCCCTTCATTCCTCTTCCATCCACACCTATGACGCGCAAACAACCCACGACACGGGAGTCGGTGTGCTGACATGCACGGCACGTGTCCCAGCTATCGGAGCCTGGTGCGTGAAATAACGGTGCTGAGCGGTTCACTCGCTCTTCCTGCACCAAATACACGACGCCGAACACATTCGTTGCTCACGCGGTGCTCCCATTAGGCATGCGAAGGCAGCAATTGTCGAACGTCTGTCGTTATGACTATCGACCTGATACGCCAGTTTTCTTAACCGTATAGTAAGGTTGAACGGATGGCTGCATTGTAAACTCTGTTCTGGAGGGCGAGAGTGATGTGGCGTCGGCGCCACAGGTGGTGATTGGCAAAAGCACCTCAAGCTTACGCAATACGGTTCGTGACCTCATCTTCGATCACACGGGCGTTAATGGAGCTGCCCATGTAGTTGCATTCTCGAACGACTTTTAGCTGACCCCTACCAAAGGTTAGCGCTGGGTTGGGTCGCTGCCATTTCGCGAGAACAAAGCAAAGCTCAAAACGATTAACGGCCGGTGCTAATCTGTCCAGTGATGCTTGTCACGTTTGTGGGCTAGCATAGCAAGGCAATGTCGTCAACACACCCCAAGTCAGGAAGTCGCTCACCAGAACGCAGCTCCACACCTTGTAGGTCGTGTCCAGCGAACGCTGTTTCCATGACTTCCCCAATAAGGAAGTTCAAGAGGAAAGGTGACAAAAGGCATCCTTGTCTCACGCATCTGGAGATATTGTCCTCGCAATGAGACTGAATCTTAGCGTGGTGCGATGGCTTGCGCATCCACGTAACCCACTAAGCTATGCTGGGTGGTAGTTTCCAAGTGTCTTCAGAGCCACTCATACCAGACAATCAATGGCTAGGGGTCAGACTAACTCAGTCTCAAAATCCGATCCTTTTCGGAGGTTAGGGAGAGGCCGATGAGCCTATTCCTTTAAAACCTATCCATGGGAGACAACAGGTCTATGGCTCATAAGTTTACAGCTCGATTGGTGTAGAGCACGAGCGCCACGCATTGTTTTTGACGGTGGGTAGGCACCTCCTGGAGCTCAATGGTTTGATACAGTCCGCCTAAAGACAGGCAGCCCCTGGTCAAATTGGTGCAAACCCGCGTCTAGCAGTGGTCGCAGGTGAGTAACGTAATACGGTCGTAAAACAAGCGTAAACAAGCTTCACAGGCTGTGGGCGACAGACCTCGAGCGGATCCAATGGGTTTCTACAATCACACTCCCGAGCTGGAATTGCGCCCCACTGCCTTGCGGACCAGACTGTTGAGTCAAAGACTAGAGGCAGGGCACCTCGTACAAAATATCTCTCTCGGGATGGACAGCCGGAGAGTATCATCTGCCCTATCGATCACGTCGACAATACGCCCCCTTTATTTTATTTTTCCCTTCACTACCCTCTTCTTCACCGTCTACTGACCGAGAATCTGCCGCTGACCTCGTTACTGCTGCCACAGATACTCGTAACTCGTTCATCAAACCACGAGTCCCATTTAACATTGGTTCTTTTAACGTCCGCACTTTGGGTCAGATAGGTCAACAGGTAGCACTGATGCCCACTCCTCACTCTCTTGGTACTGATGTGTGCTGTATCTCCGAAACACACATGCAAGATAGCAGCGTTATGACGAATGTTCGACTCCCTGGCTCAGAATCTGACGACAATGACTACACTGATGATACCAAGTCAATAGCCCAAGGTATTTAAGGGAGTTGGCATTGTCCTCAGCTGAAATGCGGAATACCGGTGAACAGCCGCATAAGTGCAGTTCGGGTTGAAATCTCTATTAGGGCTAATAAGCGCCTTTTCATCGCCTCAGCTTATGCTCCTAGACTGCAGTTCGGATGGTACCAAAGTTGATTTCTAATAAGATCCTTCATCCCTTCTCTGCATGGTGAAGAATACTGACATTGTAATTGCTGCTGGGGACTTGAATGCCTAAGTGGGTCGTCTTTCAGACTCTGAACAGTACTTGGGAAGTCGTTTTGGAGTCGATGCACGCCGAACGAACAATGGTGATCAATGCCTATAATTGTGGCCCGACCACAATCTTTACAGTAGCAGCACTACTTTACGACACAAACGTTCACACAGCGTCACCTGGCGCCCACCGAATTCCTCAATGACCTGGACCCAAATTGACCATATTGTCATCAACTACATATGTAGGTCAAGTTGGAAAACATGTTTGGATTCCGACCATGCTATGGTGCGGGCACGCCTGAGACTCACTCATCCCATATAAAAGAAGCGCCTATCTTCTAACCTTACCTATTACTTGAACTCACCGTCTGCGGTTCAACAATAACACAACGAATTGGCCCACCAATTGTCACTGATGAATGAGGTTGATGAGCCGAACGCTAACTGGGATCTTCTCAGGAGTGCCATCAAGAACGCCATGACGCTTGCTCTGCACACGACCTGAGACATCGTAACTGGGAATGGATCTCTGAAGCGTCGATCATCATCATCATCATCATACACGTTAGCTGAAGGTGGGGAACACCTCAGCTACTGTGCCGCAACACATATAAAAAAGGAGGGAAAGAATGCAACTGGTGAAAGCTAGCTGAGCTACCGGTAACGGATGGGCATCGTTCCGGTAAGCTACCAGCCGGCTACTGTGCATCAAAAAAATTACTATGCAAAATTATATAAAACTAAACAATGAGATCGTGATTAGAGGAGAAGACTAAGAGGGATGGGGTGGGACAAAGAAACTCACAGCACGAACGCCACTGAGGTCGGCTCCTAGCCATATCAGCAAGTGTGTCCAACCAAACGTGTTCATCGTCTTTCGGACCCCAACCAGGGAGCCGAGACGCTCCAACCGAGGCCAGCTCAGAAGTGAGGGCTTTCATTCCTCTGGACCAAGTCATCGCTTGGCCACCTCTCTTCTTCTTCCATCCACATCCCCGACGCGCAAACAACGCACGTCGAGGGAGTCGGTGGGTTGGCATGCGTAACACGTGGCCAAGCCATCGGAGCCTTGAGTGTGAAATAACGGGGCTGAGCGGTTCAGTTCCTTTTCCTGTGCCATAAACAAGGCGTCGAACACGCTCGTTGCTCACGCGGTATTCCCACCAGATTTGAGCTAAATTGCGAAGGCACCGGTGGTCGAACGTAACTAGCCTCTTCAGATCCGCTGCTTTAAGCGGCCAGGTTTCACAACCGTACAATAGAGTCGAACGTACTGCTGCATTGTACCCTCTACCCTTCAGGGCAAGAGTGATGTCGCGCCGACGCGATAAGTGGCGAAGGTTAGCAAAAGCGCCCCGAGCTTTTGCTATACGATTCGTGATTTCATCTTCAATCCCACGGGCGCTGATACAACTTCCCAGGTAGTTGAATTTTTGAACGACTTCAAGCTGATACCCACCAAGGGTCAGCGTAGGGGGCGGTCCAGACCAATCTTCGAGGAATGCTTTGCACTTCGAGGGTGCGAAGCAAAGTCCGAAGTGACGGACAGCTAGTGCTAATCTGTCCAGTGCCGCTTGGCACGTTTGTGAGCTGTCACAGATTAGGGCAATATCATCAGCATACTCTAAGTCAAGAAGTCGTTCTCCTGGGAGTAGCTCCACACCTTCAAAGTCATGTCCTGTGAACGTGATTTCCATGACTTCGTCAACAGCGAAGTTGGAGAGGAAAGGTGACAGCGGGCATCCTTGTCTCACGCCGCTGGGGATATTAAAGGGCGACGACAACTTGCCGTAAGCCCTCACTCTGCCCGAGCTACGCGCATATAATGCTCCGATAATATTCACATATTTCTCAGGG
The DNA here is from genome assembly GCA_944474145.2 of Dicrocoelium dendriticum. Classification (NCBI taxonomy): domain Eukaryota; kingdom Metazoa; phylum Platyhelminthes; class Trematoda; order Plagiorchiida; family Dicrocoeliidae; genus Dicrocoelium; species Dicrocoelium dendriticum. The sequence goes on along the minus strand of OX104060.1, from coordinate 16,303,822 downwards.
ACACCTTTCCTGAGTAGATAGTCCCAAAGTGCATGTCTATCCACCGAATCGATCAGTTTGATCGAAGCGCGAAAACAGATTCTGATGGGCACTGTTGCAGCGTAGCCGTAACGCTCTGAAACGAAGTCTGACAAGGAGACTTTGAGTTGACCGAGAACATTGGTGCGTTACCCATGAGATGGAGAAAGTCAGCGCTATTTGAAACAGCCGAGTGCTATTCCAGTTCGTCCGAAACATGGGTCCGAGAAAGCCATCAGTTAGCGAGATAATAGCCGTGAAAGATGGACTTGCTCTATTCTCAGCGTCGTCAACTAGCCCGCTGGGCGGAACATTTTAAAAATTAGTTCAGCAGGCCTGCTGCGACACTGCCGCTTGCCGAATAACCTGAGCTGACGTGAGAAGCAAATATCACATCCATTTCGGAAGATTCGGCATGAGATCGCCGTGTGAAAACGAAACAAGGTTCCGGGACCCGACGACCTTCTCCCATCTTTGCTGAAAAATGATGATGGCTCTGTTGACTATACTTCGTTCTCTTTTTAACAAGATTTAGGACACTGAAGAAATGCCTACAGACTGGTGGTTATCAACTGTCGTGCCCATCTTCAAGAAGGGTCAGCGCACTTTGTGTGAAAGTCATCGAGAGATTAGCCTTATTTCTATTATCTCAAAACTTCTCATCGGTATCATACTTCGACGACTTACTGGTCTCCGTGAGGACCAAATCACTGAAAGTCAAACTGACAGTGTCTGCAGCGACCACGTATTTACTCTTTGCCAAGTTTTAGAGCAGACACACATACAGACGACCAACTATGGTGGTTTCCCTTAACTTGAAAGCAGTGTTTGACTCTGCTGACCGCGCCAGCTTGTGGCACTGCCTATCCACGAAGGGCGCGTCAGCTAAACTCCTTTCCATTCCGAAATCCCTTTACCGTGATTCCCGAGGTCGTGTAAGGGCCTACGGGAAACTTTCTCCTGAGTTCCCCACGACCAGTGGGGTTCGCCAGTGTTGTCCTATATATCCTTTACTTTTCAACCTCGTGATCGATATGATCATGAACGACTCAGTTCTCTCAGACTCTACCGGAGTGGAAGTTGTACCAGGCGACCGACTGACAAACCTGGAGTATGCGGATGACAAAGCTCTACTTGGATCTGATGCAGTGGCCATGCAAACAGTCAAGCACAGACTTGCGTATAGCGCTGCACACTTCGGTAGGTACTTTGCACCTTCAAAGTGTAAAGTGGCGTTGCAGGACTGGCCTGACACATCTCCGGTTTTAGCTATTTCCGAACAGCTACTGAAAGTGCTGGATCGGTTCAGTTAAGTTGGTAGCTGTCACCTCTGGTGTTCACAACAGTGAAGAGGTTACGTCGCGTATCAGCAAGGTCCGTGTGGCTTTCCAGAGGCCCAATCATCAATGGAGACGGCGGGATATAAGCTTGTCAGTGAAAAGCATGATGCATAACGCTGCAATAAAGCCTGTGTTACTATATGGTTCAGAGACCTGGCTAGTTCGCAGTGAAGAGGTAAAACACTTGACCATGTTAGACCACTGGTGCTTGCGAAGTATTGTTCATGTTTGGTGTGAACAACACGTGAGCAATGCTGAGGTCCGCCAGTTGGTTTTTGGCAAGAAGCCTTCTGGTGACTCTCTTGAGTGTTTGATCAATCTTAGTCCCTTGCGTTAACTAGTCCATGTCCTCCGTATGCCCGTTGACCGGCTTCCTCAGCGTGTATTATACGCCGTGGCCGCACCAAGTTGGGGGAAACCGCGAGGTTGCCAGTGCATGATATGGCATGGAAGTTGAAGAAATTGACTGAGAGACTTAGTCGGGCTGGTGCGTGCCGTCGCTTGGATGGGAGCCTCGGGACGGTCCACACCAATGGTTATAGACCGTGTCAGACATGATGCAGTCACACAGACAGCGGCACTCCTGCATTCGGCTTCTTTCATTTGGCTGCTAATTTTCATTCCATTCTTTTTGCATCCAGCCCCACTATTCTACCAGTGCGACTTAATGTTATTCTTACGGTGTGAATCGTGGATTTTAGTTGTTCAAATGAAATGAACTGGAGATATTGAAGAGTGGCGACAGTTTGCCATAAACTCTCACTGCCCGAACTATGCGCATACAGCACCATCATTAACAACAACAGCAGTACATCAGCCATTTGAATTGATGCTTTGCTGCCGTACAACCATGAGGACCTATGGGGTAAAGAATGATAAGACGGAGAGAAGGGGGACATACTTGAAAACCTTAATACCCTAAGCAAACATTCAGGATCAAGGCGCCTACATCTTGTCAACAACATGCCATCACAAGCAACTGGCCATCGTGTAAAGATAAGGCGACATCGGCTACACAGCTACCTTGCGGCTTTCACTGCCCCGCGTCATAATCAGCCACTACCCCGCAGTTAACTCAGCATCAAACGCACGTTAAATAGGCAGTCAGACTAGGAGATGGCAGCAGACGAGCTCCCGGTGCCGACTGCGAACCATGTCCTGTAACGTCTCGAGCGAAGCACAAGGCAAGCCAGTTGGACTCCAGCCCAGTAGGCGAGATGGACCAACGGCACCGAGTTTGGTCGTCATCGACTTTAGTTCCCGCTACGAAATCAACCTTTGTCCAGCTCAAATCTTGCGCCACCCTACACCTGGCAGACTAAACAAGGCCCTCCTAGGTAAGCGGTAACCGGGCATACGTAGTACGTGCTCAAGCCAAGGCAACTTATTCAGTGCGATCTGTTGTTCTAGGGAAATAACCTGCTTATCACTGCCTAATACTCACCTGCGCAAATCATCGTTGTGGACACACTGGTGCTATCCGGCCCCAGCAATACTTCGCAGACAACGATGATCACACTTGAAGGCGCCTCAGATCTTCAAACCGAAGGGACCAAGTTACCCGACCATAGAGCATACAGCGCTCTGATAGTGTTTATGTATTTATGGGGCACACTTTTCTTGAGCAGACAATCCCAAAGGGCACATCGATCAACTGGATCGAAGGTATCTTTGATGTCGAGAAACACGACTACGGTCGCCAGTAGTTATGATGACGCTCCAGTAATCGACGCAAAGTAAAGATGTGGTCGATGCAGCTTCGATTTCGACGAAACCCGGCTTGCTCCTCACGAATCTCTTGCACGAGTGTCATTTACTCATACAGAATGACAGACGCAAGCAGTTTAGAGGCAATTGAGACCAGACTGATTCCGAACGTGAGCCTCCTATGGAAATTGGAACAATAACGGAGAAGCTCCAATCTGTTGGGACAGTTTCCTACTCCCACAGTTTCACCAACAACTCGTGCATATCATCTGCAAGAGCAGGTCCCCGAATTTTGAGAATTGTATCTGCCCCTGAGACTTCATTCAATCTCAACACTCTGATCTTGCGTTCGATTCCTGTACGTGAGGGCAGATCCAAGGAGACGGCCCAGGGAGAAAAGCAATCAATGCCCGAAAAAGAAAATGATAACTCAGGTTGATTAAACTGCTTTGCAAAGTATTCGGTTCAACACTTCGAGCATTTTGACAAGCTATGAATCGGCTGTCCACTCTCGTCGCGCATGGTCTCGATAACACCATGTCTCCTGCTGCTCATACGGACTGTTAAGAATGTCACCAACGGCAGCGGCTGATTCCATGGCTGACGCAAGGTAACACCACAAGGATCCAGCGCTCTCTCTTCAGACTAGCCTTGAGGATAGCAAGCTTTCCCTGTAGTCCGAGGGCGCGGATTCGAGCCTGCGTGGGGACTGGGCGATCCTCGCAGTTTCCTTAGCCAACGTGCAACTGGCGGTGATTGCGCGGCAGTGAAGCGACGGCACTGCGTACCGGCGTACTGCTGACGAGTTTGCTGACTCAGGCTAGAAGGAAGCTTTGCTTTGAAAGAATTGTGAGTTCTATTGTGTTCGACTCCAGCCGGAATATATCGGCGAGCATCCAGAAGTTCCAGAGACTGCTAGGTTGACAAATGGTTTGCCACATGAAGACATGACTTCTTATAGTAACGTCTGGCGAATATGCAACCAGTGATCTTCAACGGTGTTCTGCTGGCGTTTACTCAGCCCGGATGCCAGCGTACTTGAACAAGCATTCAGAATGCGGCTTCGCCAGGTGGATGGTGTCTATGAGCACACAGCAACGTTGCCGAAGTCCGCTGAAACGCACCCACAAGAGCATGATCGGATTCCACGCGCGTGCTTCAAATCGAGCGAAAATGTTGGACGCAACCTCTCCAGCTGTAACTGATCATGATGTGATCAATTTGCGTCCATGGTTGGTCCGAAGCTGATAGGCGCTGAATCACTCTTCTGCGGGTGTTGTGTCGGAATTTAGTGCTCACGAGAAAGAGACGAGCATCTTCACACAGGTGTAACAACCTCTCACTGTTAGTATTAAGGGAGCTTAGACCATGTTGCCCAATGAAGGTTCAGAAAATTCAAGTTAGGGTAGAACTTTAACGACAGAAGAATTTCTTGAGTGTTCTCGGATCGTTGATCCAGGAGTTGACGAAGTGTTCCGATGTCTTGACGGATCTAAGACGGACAATCCAGAGCACACCAAATTGTTACCCATGTTTCCTGCATTAGCAGACCCTTTATGCCAGTTACGTGAAGTAAGAGATAGGAAAAGTAACTGGGGTAAATGATAAGGTAATTTGAAGAAAGACTTCCAATGTGTGGGGAAATGTCCAGAGAGGAAAATGGAAGTATGAAGATGGCGTTGGTCAAGAGAAGGGAATGGTTTCATGTTGTCTCCTGAAAGCGTCCAGCTGACATTCAGACACCGCCGTAGATTTCCTGATAAGAGTTTCTGGAAATGAACTCCAGCGTTCGATGATGGCGCGATAGCTGTTTCCGCCCTAGTCCAGTAGGACCGCGTCTGCTTAGCATCGCTTAAAGTTCTCTACCGTTATGTGCTGGAACAACGCAGAAGGAAGTTTATTCCAACTAGGCACAACCCGATTTGGGAGGAATTTAGCTATTATATCGAGCCTAGACATTTGCTGTCTAAAGTTTAGACAGTGGACCCACAAATGGTCTGATGTAGCTGATTCCAAGAGATCAGTAAATCTGAGACCACTGAGACGCTTCATGGTTTTAAATGTCTCTATCAAGCCCCCTCACGATCTGTGTCTCCTCAGTGATGACAACCCTGTTACCTAACCGATCTTCCTAAGGTAAACCACATAGACCTTCTATCATTCGAGTGGCCGGTATCTGAACATTCTCGATACAATTAATATCTGTTTGCAGATATGGAGCTCAGACCGGAGCACAGTATTACTAATGTGGTCCAAGCACTGATTAATAAATAAAGAAATAAACGGCATATTTCTCGGGAGTGCGAGGCACAGTCGTCTAACTAGGTGGTCTGTTTACATAAAGTAATTGTTCACGCTTTATACAATGGATCCAAAATGGAGTTTTAAAGTAATTGGCAGATTTACGGTATTAGAGAAATTGAGAGAGTAGGAAAAATAACAAATTCAGATTGAAATGTTAGAGTAAAGTAATACGCCCATCCATGGGACCATCACCAGGGCGAAAAGCCTCTGGTTTGGTACAACTCAGAGCGCGCCTGAGTCGAAATAACTTCTACCGTAATTTGTCAGTAGAATGCTTACACTACGTCAACGGTTTGAAGTTATTCGTCACGATGATGCCAAGACTGCATGCTTCAGCAACACATTGCAGTGTCAGGGACCCAGCGGGTGCACGCAATATATTTTCATCATTCGGAGTCAAAAGTTGGCATTAGTTGGCTTTCAAGGGCAAATCCCATGTGTGACCACTTAACAATAACAGTCAAATCTTTAGATAGTGTAGCCCTGTTGCCCTTGCTAACAGGCTTGAAATCATCAGCAAAAATATAGGAGGGTTCCTCAAGTAAAGGACCTAAGACATTAATAAACATAATAAACAGTAACGGAGAGAGTAACGGACCCTGAGGGCTCCAATATGAGCAGTACCCGTGCTCGAAACACCATTACCAAACCTGACACGTAATGCTCTACCGTAGGGAAAGGCGGACAGCCAAGAAAGTATCTGAAGGTGGAGTCCAAATCGTATCACCTTTACTAGCAGAAAGCGGTAATTCACCGATTCAAAAGCTTTACTGAAATCAAGATATATCAAGAAATCAAGATCAATAAGGCCTGATGAAGCTCTTGTGTCAAGGGCGAAACGTTGCCACAATAAAAACTCTACCAAAACCGGTTTGTATTCAAACCCTTTTGAAATCAAGATAATATACTTTTACTAGAATCTCTTCATAAAGATGGAGCTATTTTGCCAAAGAAACACTGCAGAGTAGTGAGGTACGACTTTCTGACAAAGCCACTTTGTTCCCCTCCGAGCAAATTGTGGGCAGTCAGATGCCCACATATTCAAGCTCAAGTGGGAAAGGAAGGATAGGAGAAGCCCGTGAGTGTTCCTTCTTGAGCGGATCGCTGTGCCAGGAACTGATGAGGTCCTGGGAAGTCTTTATGGATCTAAGACGGAACACCCGCATCACATTCTGGTAAATCAAGCACTGCCCATGTTACTTGCATTGGAAGTCCCCGTGTGGCGGTCAGGTGAAGTAAGCAAAAGATTGGAAAATAAATCGAAGGTACAAAATAAGGAAGTCCACTGGAAATAAATGGACAATGCCAATGCATGAAGAAAAGGATAGAAAAAAATCAAAGTAGAAGAGGAGAGCTAGTAAGGAATAGGAAAGGTTTCGCGTTGTTGACCAAGAGCGTCACGTTGACGCTCAAAATCTTTAATCTCAGATTCCCTGATAACAATTTCCGGAAACATGTTCCAGCGTTAGTTGGCTCAGTGTGATAGTCGCATTTCCGCTTTAATCAGATCGGACCGCGGTTTCTCCAGCTTCGTGGAATGACCGCGGAGTACAGACAATCTAGCGGGACAGAACAGCCAAAACAAATCCAGGTCGGCCTTTCCATTTAGAATAAAGTTGGTTAGGATCAGGTCTCCTGTAAGCCTTCGGTAATGCACTGAATGTATTCCCAAACTAAGTAGATGCTCGAGGTACGCCTGTCCCCGTAACCCCTACACCAACCTACTACCCCATAAAACGCTAGCTCCATTTTGTCCCGGAGGAGACAGGGTGGTCAAGTCTGGAAGCATATATATATATAAATATATATATATATAAATATATATATATATATATATATAGCGGGAGAACCTATGGTGCGCTGAGGCTGGTGGTGCCTAGATCCTGACAGATGGGCTACCCACTGCTGCTACTGTTGTGCAATTTGCTCATGTCCTGAGCGCCTCCTTGTGGCGATCGCTGGGTGGGAGTTGGGTTTCGCCCTTCTCTCTGCTAAGATCCAGAACACCAATCCACATGAGTCAGTGAACTGACCATGTGCTAGACCCGCTGCCTTTCGAGTGTTCATTTAATCGAAGGCTTTGGCTGAGGACCCGAGTCGGTATCCTGTCAGGATTGGGCGCCCTGGCAGTATCCTAGTCCATTCTCTTCGGAGGTAAGGAAGTGGTCGATGGCCCTCTTCTTGTAAAACCTAGCCATGGGAGACAACAGGTCTACGGGTTATAAGCTCACAGCTCGATTGGCGTAGAGCACGAGCGCCACGCATTGTCTCTGACGGTGGGAGGACACCTCCGGGTGTTCAATGGTTTGCTACTGCCCGCCTCAAGCCAGGCAGCCCCTGGTCAAATTGGTGCAAACCCGCCTAAAACCCACCTGCGTCTGGCCGTGGTCGCAGGTGCGTATCCTATTACGGTCGCAAAACATATATAAAACGTTCCAGAACCTCAAAGGCTGCGTGTGACGGCCGTCAAGCAGATCCCAATCTGTCTCTGCAATCACATTCCCGAGCTGGATCTGCTCCCCACTGCCTTGTGAGTCAGGCTGTTGAGCCAAAGGCTCCGGGCGGAGTCCCTCAAGCAAACTCCAAACCACCCACTGCCTTGTGGGTCAGGCTATTGAGTCAAAGGCTCCGGGTGCAGTCCCTCAAGCAAAGCTCCGAAGCACAACGACCATCTCGCGTGCGATTGCCCACCAATGCAATCGTATGCCTGCGCGCAAAGCACTCAGCATCGGGTGCTGGAACGTGCGCACACTACTGGACCGGAACTCCAGCGAGCGCCCGGAGCGAAGCACTGCACTCGTCGCGATGGAGCTGGCGCGCTACAACATCGATATTGCGGCGCTCAGTGAAACCCGGCTCGCTGAGCAAGGTAAGTTGCATGAAGCAGATGCTAGCTACACATTCTACTGGGTGGGAAACGCCGCCTCAGCACCACGTGAACATGGGGTCGGATTTGCAATATCCGATCGCCTCCATGGCCAGCTGGTGGGTGAACAAACAGGCATCAGCGCGCGACTGATGACCGTTCGCCTACGACTCGGAAGAGGTAAATTTGCTACTTTTATAAGCACGTACGGTCCGACCATGTGTTATCCTGATGACACGCGTGATCAGTTCTACACTGAGCTATCCTCCGTGATACGGTCTGTGCCGAGGAGCGACCGACTATTTCTGCTGGGTGATTTCAACGAGCGCGTTGGGCGTGATTCATCGGTGTGGACAGATGTTATCGGTGCGCATGGCATTGGTTCAGCAAATGCGAACGGTGACAGGCTGCTCTCACTGTGTGCCACTCACGGCCTGACGATCACGAACACTCGGTTTGCACTGAGTGCAAGTGATATAGCAACTTGGACGCACCCACAGAGTGGTCACGCTCACCTGCTCGACTATGTCATCGTACGTCAGCGTGATATGCGTGAAGTGCGCATGACACGTGTACTGCGTGGAGCTGAGTGTGACACTGATCACAAGTTGGTGCGCACCAAATTGCACATATATTTTCGTAAATCTAAGTATTTCACTCCCGCCGTGAATCGGCGTGAATTTCACATTCTCTCGTTCGGTACTGTGGCGAAACGTACTGAGCTGGAGAAGGCGATGGCTGCACGCCTGTGTGATGTGGACTGCATAGCCACAGTGGGCGACCTGTGGCACCACATTCGCGACCATGTGACAGCTGCTGCGGAGGAGACCATCGGGCGCGCAAACTGTAAGCAGCCTGATTGGTTTGATGACAACAATGCGACGATCGGCGCATTGGTGTCGGAGAAGAATGCGGCGTTTGCTGCACATGTTGCAGCAGTTGTAGTCAGTTTCGCAAACTTCGACGGCGACTGACTCGAGAGCTTCGTCGCATGAAAACTGCATGGTGGACGGAGAAGGCGAAGCAGATGGAATGCTACGCCGAACGCCGCCAACACAAGGAATTTTTTGACTCCTTGAAGGCGGTATATGGACCGAGATTGGAGCCGCTGAGGACGCTGATCGATGGTAGTTCAGGCGCTACCTGCACCCAGACTGCAGACATAATGCAGATCTGGCGGAAACACTTTGACTGTCTCTTGAGTAACCGTTCAGAGATCGAATGGACCACATTGAACGGCCTTAAGCAGCACGATGTGAAGGCGAATCTGGCGGACACACCTACGCTGGATGAGACGCAGAGAGCACTTGCTCAGCTGCGAAACGGCAAGTGTGCCGGAGCCGACGGGATCCCGCCTGAAATATTGAAACACGGCGGACCCGCGTTGTTGATTGCGCTGCACCATTTGGTGCAACGCGTATGGATTGAGGAGGAGGTGCCTCCTGAGCTGAAGGATGCCCTTGTGCTACCACTTCAGGTGGCATTAGCAGCACTTTCTCATTGCGCCTATCCGGTGACGATGCAGCTTCGAGCACCGGCCAAGCTAGTGTTGGCATTGCCCTGAGTCCCCGGGCTGAAGCTGCTCTGGTTGATTGGATTCCAATCAGTAGCCGGATGTGTGCGGTCCGATTGGCTGGCTCGTGCAAAGCTCCGAAGTCGCGCGGGACTAATAGGTGTCCATTCATCATCGCTGCCTACGCGCCCACAAACTGTATCGATGATTCGGTAAAAAACGACTTCTACCGCCAATTGACCCAGCTCCTTCGCCACAGAAGAAGCACGGACACTGTTGTGCTGGCGGTGGATCTGAACGCACAAGTTTGCAAGTTGTCCACTGATGAAAAGCATATGCATGCTCAGCACGGTGTAGGCTCCCGTAATGATAACGGTGAGCGGTTAATTCATTTGTGTGAAGATGCCTGCTTATTACGTGCAAGCACTAACTTCCGACACAGGACCCGCCGGAGGATGACTTAGCGCCCAGCAGCCTCGAACCAGCCTTGGACGCAGATCGATCACATTGCTATCAGTTACCGCTGAAGAGGCTGTATCCGGAACTGTCGCTCGATTTAGAGCACATGTGTAGACGCCGACCATGCAATTGTATATGCTGACATGCGGATGCGTTTTAGTGGACGCACACGACGACGCTGTGAGCGCATTGACACCAGCCAACTGACAAAGCCAGCTGTTCTGAATGCGTATTAAAGTACGCTGACATGCGAGTTGAATAAGTGCTCACAGGAGACAATTGATGGTCACTGTTCGCATGTTCGTCAGACCTTACTAGCAGCAAGCAAATCCTCATGTGGTAAGTCTAATAGCCAACATGGACATTGGGTCTCCTCGCGGTCTCTAGAAGTTACCGTTGCATGCCAGCATATTCCGGCTGGAAGCGAACACAATGAAACTCCCAAAGAGCTCCGGTTAAGACTCCGTGTTAGCCTGAAGAGAGACCGCGAATCTTGGTAGTCTCATCGTGCGTCAGAGATGAAAATAGCTGCTGCGAAAGTTATTCCGTCTGATACGGGAAACGGGCAGCAGGAGGTCTGGTGTTAGTGAAACAATTTGTGACGAGAGTAAACAGTCTATTTACAATTTGTCAAAACGTTTGGACCGTCAGGCTGAGCATTTTAAAAAGCAATTTAATCGGCCGGAATTGTTCGATTCCTCGTCAGCCAGTGATCCCCTTGCTCCTTGTGCTGTCGCTTTGGATCCGCCCTCGCTCAGAAGTCAAACGTGAGATCGGACTGTTGAGGTTGAACCAAGCTGCGGGTCCAGATGTTCTTCATCCAGCCCTCTTCAAATTCAGAGGCTCTACTATTGTTGATGATTAACATGAATTACTAGTGAAACTGTGGGAGCAGGAAATTGTCCCAACTGACTGGAGCCGCTCTGC
>OX104060.1:16261941-16292189 GCA_944474145.2 Dicrocoelium dendriticum | reverse complement strand
GGTGCAGCAGAACGAATGTTTTTTTTACCACTCTACCTTTTAGGGTGTTGATTTATCGAGGTTTGGGTCTACCGAAAGTGATTTACTGCCCCAGGAACCCCCCCCAAGGCGTGGTTTGAGTGGGGGGGTTCAGTCGTTACGTTCCACACAATGGGAAATTATTGGTGTCCCCAACCGGTTGGTCCGTTTTTCGTTAGGCTGTTGGTGGTGCTACTTCGTATATGTCTGTTGCCCCTGGGGCCGATCGGTGTGTTCCTTGAGGGTTTTATTGGTGTGGTCGTAGTCGGGGGTTGTGTTGTGAATAATAGCGGGATTTGTTACCACTCAAACCAGTCAGCCAATCATCTGACACATGCCCCTGGTCTCGCAGCACGAGTTTCCGTGAGTCGTGTACCTTCCTAAATTGATTGATAAACTGCTGTACAGACGTCTTCTGCTTGCTGGGATTACGTGTCTCGGAAGCGTGCGTTACATGCCTAGCGGTACTACTTTTTATAGTGGGAATGTTCAAGCGGGATCAGAAGCCCTCAAAGATATTACTAAGATATGTGTTGTTAGTCGACTTTATCGATCAAGACTTTTGAGTTTCTGTTTGTCGTGTTTCCACTATTCCCACCTCTTTGGCTTCATCAGCTATTTGTGCTCTGTCCTTCCATTTTATAATTGTAAATGCCTGAAGAGATTTCTCGAAAAGAGTACTCTTCGCAAAATTGGGTTCTTGAATTTCCATGGGTATAATTAACGAGTTAAAAATGAATTTAAATAATAGAATTTCGGATCACGAATTTTCTCTCCGGTCCTAAATCCGATCACCTAATATGTAGAATGTACCGATATTTGCATCACCGTCTTCTAGTTTATGAGGCTCATGAGTAGATAGCCTACTAAATAAGATATCCACAATCAATTTAATGATACCAGCCTACCACGTTCTGAGAAGCCGCAACACAAAGTTGAAGGGTCACAAGTTGAAACTGGCCACAGTGCAGCCAACTGGAATGCCGCCGGAATTCTGTTCTGCTTCGAAATTTTCAACCGTGGAACGCTCTTTTGACTTGTGTCATTTCTGCGCCAAAGCTATCAAATTTTAAAAAAGGCTCGACTATACATTGCACCACTTGCATTACGTGATTTGATTTGTGTTTATTGAGTGACGACAAGACGCAGAACACATTGTGCTCACTAACTCTCACGAAATCGGGGTAGGCGGTCATACTTTTGTGTTATCGTGGATACTACGGTGATTTCACAGATTCGCGTTACAATTTAGTGTAACTTCTTTCTTGAATTTACGTAATTCAGACAAACTATCACAAGGACTTGTCATGCCCTGGTTTTTTATCCGTGTTATATCATTGTTTTCTTTTACTCCTCCTTCAATAGGACTGGCCTTTTGTAAGCAACAATCATCATTTGCTCTACTCATCTATACGTCGGCCGGTGGTCGAGTGGTCTGCGCGCCTAGTTTGCAACCATAAGGTCTCCGGTTGCAATCCGCGTAGAGGTGGGCGTCCTCGCGGTGGTGGTCGCGCGGCAGCGAAGCGCCGTTACGGCGTACAGCTGAGACATTATATTATATATACTCATCAATACGGTGACTCAATTACTTCCAATACATCATGCACTTGCAAATGTGGAAATCCTAAAAACAGTTTTTCCTGTATCCGAGAAAAGTAGATAACCCGAAGAACAGGAATGGGAAGCCAGAAATGGGCACACCCTGCTGGAACCAGCAACCCGAAAACAAATTGCTCTCAGGTTACCTTTTGGGCGGCACACCCAACCATTGATGTTAATATTTAGGTACTCTTTGACACACCAACCAACAAGTTAACCCCAGAGTAAATCTCCATGCTATTACGACTGTTATATGCAATCTTTACAGCAGCTAAGCCACACCTACTTAAGGTGGATAAAAAGTATTCCATTTCATTTGATTTACTCAGTTCTGTTATTCTGCTGCATATTCCGTGTTGATTGTGCGTACGTTGGTTGCTTGATATCCCTGGTGTGGCTGCGCTTGATGTCGAAAAACCTCTACCTCGATTGGTCGTTGCTTGGAGCGATGGGGTGCACAATCCTCGTGACAGTGCAAGTCTCAAGCAGTGATTCCACACATCTACTGTGGAGCGGGCTACGGCCCAACCACCGCCTTGTGGACGTCTGCTACGTATGATTTCCCATATAGCTATAGAAGAATGCTGCCACAATGCATGTTGAAGAAGTGTGGACAGGCTCCGTGGATGAAATGTGGCTCCCATCCACACGTCTCCCGGTCTTTAGGGTTTACACTGGACATGGGGTGTGTGGATGGAGCTGTGGTGCAGCGCAAGCCACCCATGGTCCTACTGTAGGAGCAAGCGTTCTGTGGATGTCATATGAAGACCACAGTGACAGTCAAATCCAGATGGGATGCCGCCAACCATGTGTGTAATTTGAAAAAATACGTGCAAGACAGTAGTATCGGATCTCTAAGAGAAATGTTCAGAAACGTAGTTAACTGAAATCGGTTAGTCCTCTGGACTAAAGGAACATCAGAAGTGAGTGTATACCTACGATATACGATGCTTTGGATGGATATAGAGTGTTAGTTTCATCCGACTATGGACATTTAGAATACGGCAATTCATTGGAAGAGTAGCAATGGCGGAAAGCACTGACACTCCGGACGGAGGCCGATGAGTTTGCTGGTCTTCATCAAAAAAACGGAGTGGGACAAACGTCGAGAAACATAGCTCATTTAAATGTCTAGTCTGGTATCAAGCAACCAGCCCCGTACATCTCCAGTGCGTCCAGGGATCCGTTGGTCTATACGCACTGCATTCATTCATAGAGCGACAAAGTGATGTAAACGTCAAAACCCCAGAGATTCATCAATACCGTATCCAAATTGATAACATATACAAACGGCAGCTACTTATCCTGCTTCAACAACTATTTGATGATTGGTAGCCCCATGGACGAAACCCAGGCCGGTTTTCGATGTTGCAGACGCAGTGAGCGGCGTCATTCGCATTAGATACACCATTGGCCGCCTTCCACGACGAATCCATTCGACTGCCTTTATTGATTGCCCTGCTTTATACCAAAACAATTAACGGAAAACTTGTTGCTCGCAAAGTCACAAAATGAGCCAAGTCGGCAGTACCAGAGCATAAGGACTACTCCGTCTCTTCTCCACCAACTTCTGGAATACTTGACTCACAACAATCCGAACCAATCGGGCCCATGTTAACGTCTTCAGGCGAGGAAGTCGTCTTCGGTTAAACCAGTTTCAATCTTCGTTGAACCTCCAACACCAAGGACGGCTTAGCGAACATGCAAAACATGGTATGGAGATAAACTTAGTACTCAAAGCGATTCTAACAAACGAAATCTACGACATGCGACTTTTTCACTTCACAAGGAAGGATTTGTTGGATCATCTGATAAACTCGGTCGGCCGCAGTCTTAGCACATGTTCCATATGTCTGACAATTGCACACTATGGCATGTCACAGTTGGCTTGGTCGAGAAAAATTTCGAAAATATGATGTGATGCGTTAGTGCACATAGCCTTCACAAGCGTTCTGGTAGAGCATTGTTTCTCATTCGACGAGAAAGGGTCCGTGTCCCGACAAAGTGCAGCCACAAGGGAATCACACAACGAATGAAGTGTTGATAAAATAGCGTAATAAATGATGAAACTTGTTCGCAGCAAACTACGCAGGTAAAATAGACCACCGGAAAGCTGCTGAAACGTAACATCGAGTAAGGGAAGCAAACGTGTGAAATTCCCACAGGTCATTTGGATATGATTATGACCAATAGCAGCTTATGTTTGCATCAACAAGTGCAAACTTAATCAGGATTACGGAAAGATAGCACGGTTCAATGATGAGACTCCAATCATATGATCAACAATTGCGGTTTCCATATTGTAGCGAGAACGACGCGAGAGGAGGGCAGAGCATGTACTGACAACAATTTGTAACTGACCGCTTACAAACCCATACAGATAATGACCGTTTTTCCTTCCCACGACGCAACGCAGATGAGGATTTGTATGACGGGCCATTCCTTGTGCCTACGAGTTTGAGCTTCGAAACAATCCCTCCAGGTTTCCATCCCGTATCTCCACTTCGTCATATCCGATTCCGACCAGTCAGCAGTCGCTCGAAAGCTCACGATATGCTTTCCCGTGCCTGCATCACTCGGCCCACGTTCATTTCTGTGGGTTTTGCTAGCAGCGTATTTGTCAGATTGCGTTCTCAACAAATACCGCCTCCGTCGTTACCAGATGCCGATTGTGATTTGCTGTCGGCTCGATCCGCGAGGCTCGCAGAGTCTTGTCTCCTCTCATCCATTGCGCACGTCGATCATACCCTATTATCCCGTTCTAGTTGTCTTTCTGGTCCACTAGTGTTATGAGGACCCAAAGTCCCCACAATGATTACAAGCTCAAACCACGGGAGGCAATGACACACGATTCAGACAAGTGCACATGTTTCGATCAGCCTTCTAACTCGCGAGATATTCACGTTTCGATAGGACTTTGTACCTCAGAAAACATTCTTGTTACCCGCTAACCTCCGCACTCATAAAACATTCAGCCTTTTTTTACCTAAGAAACATTCAGTTTTCCAGTCCAGCCTCCGCATCTACCAACATTCACTTTTCAACATGTTCCGTTAGCATATTTGCAGTGCCAATTCAGTTGCTTCCAGGATTTGCTTACGCAACCCATTGGCACCATCGAAGTATAAGAAACGCTGGACTGCGCTGTAATCGCCTTGAGCCTGGCCGATAAAAGTGCCTAAGCGAAAGGCCTGTTTGTTTTGTTCTCGGGTTTGGGTAGCTGTGTGTGAAATTGCGTTCGGTCTAGGAGCCCGTTCAACTCGCGCGTGGTAACCGTGTTGCGCCTAAGTCTACGGGTCGTACAACTTCGAATTTTGTTGGTTACTTTGTCGTACGTGAAATACTTCCAAGCCACATTCGTTCGGCCGACTAGGAGAGTTGATACCAGATCGTCAAAGCGTGCGGTAACCAAGAGGCAGTTACAACAACTAGTGGTCGTTGGATTCCCTCGCCGTACAATGTGACAGTAAGATTTAGGCTGATAGCTTTCAACCATTGGTTCCAGCTAAGCATATGCTGTGGTACCTACGTTGTTCTCTGCCGTGTGTAGTTGCGCATGCACACCTTTAGGGCTCATGCACGGATTAATTTCTTCCCAGAATGTGTGGACGGTGAATCAGTCCTTTGTAATCGATTATCTGGCGTCAAGTAACTAACCCTCGAAGCCATCTGAGGATTTCGACTGCTTGGGATTTGGTGAAGGACCATCTATGGTTGCATTCAGTAACGCTAGGATGCATTCACACGTTCATTGCTCCAAATTTCTTTGTACAGCTCTGATCCGAGCAGGCAGTTTATTCTCACAAAATTTGTATTAGCGTTATTATTCGCACCAGTTTCCGATCGAATTATTACCGGTCTGTTGCGAGTGCATACAACTAGTTTGTCATGCCTGTTCACGCGACTCGTGGAAAATCACGTTAGCGAGAGGCCCTGGATTACGAATTATTACCGGATAAGTTGGCCACAGGTAGGCTGCCATATTGCCTAACAAGTCTTGACTGATTACGCACGTTGAGTTCAACAAACGTAGCCATGGCACTGATAATATGGGCGGATGGGTACAGTCGTGAAGTGAGAACATGAGGAGAAATTAGGTCGGTTGGAAGCGACAGCAAGATGGATAACATATGAATCTGAAAGAGCACGTCGAAAATGGTCGCGACCAGGTGCTCTTCAATTCCGAGGTGGGAACGCAAGAATACTGAACACGCTTTAGTGTGGGGCCGGATGTAAAACGCATAGCAGAGTTGTGATTGCGCCTTTGAACAGAGCCTTAGTCTTGTCACTTTTCCATTTACTGTGGCTGACGGAGCCCAGCTTGTCGACATAACGCCTTTGATGCTGATGCACACCAACCGTGTATGCTTCAGCCGAGTACTCTAGCAAATCACCAGCCTAGCCACGAGCATCCTGTATCGAGAACAAGTAAGTACATTGTATAAGTACGCTTACTGTTGGCTCCAAAAAAACTGTTAATCGGCACGGACATCACCCTGTGTGTCAGCTACGCATGATTGGCCCAATCTATACATGGGACTTCGGCGGAGCATTACCGTGTCAGGAACTGTCACACTAACGGATGCGCAAAGATTGCTGATGAAAATGTCCCAAGTGGCTGATGCTTTTCCTGTATACTTTCCATGTTTCGTTGCCGTGTCGTGACTCACAGTATAGTTACAGGCAATGTGCCATCAGAACCATGGTAGGAAAAAGGAGGAAAACGAAATGCAATAACAGAACAAAACGAATTTTGGGTTTCACACGCGCCATTTTGATTGTTTGTATTCTGGAGTCTTTACGCTCGATCAGACATTAATGAATGCATGATACAATAGGACAACACTGGCGCCACTGATGTTTGTTACGCGCCATAACATCCAGCGTTTCCAATGACTGGGAGTTCGAGTCACGTGGTTCCCATACTGGAAGGCGGAATGGTCCGAGGGATGCTAAGCTTGAGGTTGCCTTCTTTATGTCATTGGTTGTGCACCGCGGTACTTTATCCAATCGTTTCCAAGAAGCGCAACTGGCATGCGCAATACGTGATAGAACCAACTTATGCGGCGTCGGAAAATAACGTTTAGGAGGCATGGGTTGTATGCTCCAAGCACTCGGGATCTCGGATTTCTGTGTCAATTACGTGATGTTGCTACCACACACAGAAAGCGATTGTCAAAAACTGACAATCGCTTCACCGAGCGCAAATGTCAAGTTTCACAGCCGTACAAGAGGACCGCACGGACAGAGGCAATGTACAGCCCGACCTTGAGCTTCAGACTGATGTCGTGAGGACACCATAGGTGTCGTAACTTCATGAACGCAAGGCGAGTTTTGCGATTCGTTGTGAGACCACATCTCCAACAGCGTCGCCAGACGTGATGCAACTCCCTAGATAAATGAAGCAGGGGACTTATTCCAGCACGTCATCAGCAATGGCGAGGGCAGGCACGGGCATCTGCCAATCCTGGAATAGTATTTTACACTTGCCTGGGGTGAAATACAGGTCATACTTAGGCGACTCTGGCGTAAAGAAGTTCAAAGTGCTTTGGACGGCTTGTGAATTGTCCCCAAGCAAAGCGATATCATCGGCGTAGTGATAGTCCGCAACGCAGTCACCCACGAGAAACTCAATACCGCAGTTTTGGACGCCTTCCAATGCTCGTTGGTCGACATCTTCAATGGCAAAATTGAAGAGGAATGGGCAACCTTGGCGAACGCCGCTAATGACAAGAAGCAGGGAGGAAACCTATCGGAAGGCTTTATTTTGCCCGACGTGCGGCTGTAGATATCCTTCAGGATGGTTACAAACTTTTCGGGCACACCTTTCCTTAGTATACAGTTCAACAAAGAAGGCCTGTCTACTCAGTCAAATACTGCTCGGATGTCTAAAACAGTACGATTATTGATCGTCGGTAGACATGACGGAGTTAAAGAATTTGGCCGATGTAACCTCGATCTGGAGGAAAACCGGCTTGTTCTTCTCGTTGCCGGAAAGAAAAACCAACAGTGACATCGACTTGTAAACCGTTGGCTTATTCTCAACGGTTAGCTGATGAATCTTCCACACCCGATGTTCCAGCTTGCCAAACACAGCAGTCGTCTACGACACGCGAATACGCAAGTCGCTAGTCGTCTGCAGGTCTGTTGACAGTATACTGCAGAAGTAGTAGAATTGACGAGTTCTCAAAAACTTCATCAGCAATCTTGAGTCGCGGGCAGCCCACGGATTCCACTCATAGTGACAACTGAAAAAACAATCTTACATGTGTTGATGGTGAGTCCGAACTTGGCCGCCATCAGAGCGAGGGACATCGTTATATGTTGCAACTCATCCTCAATGTGTGCAAAGGAGTTTCTTGTGTAGATTCGTCGCATTTAGACACAGACAGCCAGCCACTCCACATCCAGGAAAGCGACGAATCTACACAAAAACCTGATAAATCCCCTACCACTACCAATAATCAGTAGTTGCCTTGGCAGCATACTTGCCACCTCGATTGGTGGCGGCTTGCAAATGAAGTCGTTGCTCTGGTGGCCAGCCCTGTCCTCTGCACATCATAACATGCAAGACAGTGGAGGATGAGCCGCGCGATATCGCAGTTGGATATCAGTCATGGCGGTCCGCTGCTGTCGCCTATGGCTCAGTGACATAAGTCGCTGACTCGCAAGATTAAGGTCGTGGGTTCGAATCCGGCAGGATTCGGTGGGTGCGCGCTACTGATGAGTCCCAATAGGACGAAACGGCCGTCTAGCGCTTTCCTGGATGTGTGGTGGCTGTCTGTCTGTGTCTAACTGCGACGAATCTACACAAAAACCTAATAAGTCCCCTACTACTTACAAATGATGTGCAAAGGCGGTTTGTCTACACAGCTGCACCCTCGCCCACACATCACTATGCATACATTCAAAAGGGCTAGCAAATTTTGCTGAGCAACCAAACGTAAGAAAACCAGCCAGCGTTTCGCGATTTACCATGTGTTGCTGATGTCGTTGAACAGCGAATAGAATGACCGGTTACGCGCACGGTACTCGTCCTGCAATTGACGAGCCGCGAACACCATAGCCGCACTGCTACTCAGCCGCGTTAGGTTCGAGAGACAGTAATAAGGTGGTTGAGCGAGATTCGAGCAATCACCTTCCTGAGACAACTAAGCAAGTTGATGCCACGATGACTGTTGAAACATTGCTTGCCACTTTTACTCTTATACAGTGGTAGCACAGAAGCATCCTTCAGTTCAACTGGCAAGTGGCTTTCAAATCGCATGCGTTCCACCAAGAGGTGCACCGCATGTAGCATTATGCGTCCGCGAATCTTTAGCGCATCTAGCGGTATCCCCATCAGCACCAGCGCACTTGCTGTTTCGCAGCTGAGCGAGTGTTCGCGGTACGACAAGACCGCCCCCATAATTTGTTGTTGCCCATCGTGACGAGACTAGTGAGATCGTTTGCGTGCCTCAGCGATCTATTGGGCTATTATGAGTGGTACTTTTGCACCTACAGATCCACTCATACCAGATTGGTCAATGCTTAGAGGTCTGACAAACTCAAATTCCTGGCTCTTCAGGCTGCGAGTTGAAGTGAGGGTGACTCCGTACTTAGTAATACGGACTCTCTGCACCACAGTTTCGAAACCCCGCTGCCTTGTGGTCACGGTTTCTGTACAAAAGGTTTTGGTTGAGAACCTTAATCGTTCTCCTTTCTAGGCCTGGACAAGCTGACAGTGGTAGCTCGGGGTGGTTTCTCACCTGTTGATCGCTTCTCTGAGCTTGATAAAGTGATTACATACGTTTCACCACCATGCGAGGTAGCATCTTCAGTGCGATGATATGCAGTGTACAATCCTGCTTATTGGATCGCCAGTCCGGACGGCAAAAATAAAGTCAACCATCATTACATGTTAGCTGAGGGTGAGAAACACATTTTAGCTAATGTGCCGCAGTACAAAACAGATGGATTAAACCGTAGAGATTTTGTAATCACTTTATCAAACTCGGAGAAACGCTCAACAGGTGAGCAACCTGACAGTATTCTGCGTAAGCAATACAATGAACCTTCCTTCAAACAGTTTTTTGATGCTCTGGTCGTCGCAGTGGATAATAAACGGCGCCCTATCTGCGTCATGGAGCAGGGCGGATAGGGGTTTGGATGTTACTGCTCAAGCCGTCGTATTATCCTTCCTCTTGCGCTTCTTCTTATCGTCCCGTCCAACTTAACTCATCTCCTGTTTTCAACCCCCCCCCCCCAATTCTTGGCTGTCCCCCATCTTTATCATAGTAGAATCAATCTGATCTCCATCTCCATTATGTTACTTGCCTCTGCCGTCCTCTATAAACTGACTAGCATCTGTGGAAGTCAGATTCGTGAAGAGCAAGCCGGGTTTCGTCGAAATCGAGGCTGCATCGACTACATCTCTACGTTAATTGTGGGAGCACCGCCATGTTTATTGGCGACCCAACATAGACATGTTCCAACACATCAAATGGCTTTCGATTCAGATGATCGATGTGCCTTTCGGAACTGTCTGATGAAGAAGGGTGTGCCAGAGAAATATGTAAATATCATAAGAGTGCTGTACGCGCATAGTTTGGTAGCCTTTTGCGCCCTTCAATATCTCCAGAGGTGTGAGACACGGTTGTGCATCGTCACCTTTCCTATTTAACTTCTTTAGAGGGTCGCCTGTATCGGGAGCCCAGAGAGCGATTTAAGAAGACGGATCGAGTTGCAGGGAAACTTTTATTTGTACAGTAAAAGATTCCCTGTTACCTAGCTATAAAAGAACGACATCGTGGACGCTCTAGCTAGGGGAACGGAGCAAGCACAGCACACGGCGGAGTCGCAAGTTGCAACCGAAACGGACGCCAAGCAAAAATGGCGTCGAGAAAGTCAAGCATTCGAACTCAGCACTCAGTTCAACAAACCACACCGGTTGCCTAGGTGTACAATGAAATAATTTTAGTTAAAATTTTACACAGGCAAACCGGGGAATCTCCAGACTGCTACACTTCGCCATTGACAAAGTTATGGAGACTGTATTCACTGGGCACGACTACAAGTCGTGGAGCTGCTCCCAGATGTTCGATTTCTTGATTAGGAATACGCCCTTATGTGTGATACCTATCAAATGTGGTAAGTGTCATGAGAGAAATTAGTATTGGCTGCCATTGCTTTCGGGCTATGCTTTTCACCGTCGAAACGTAAAGTTCTTCTCCAAGATTGGCAGGGACCCACTCCTACGCTGACTGTTACGGAGAGAAAGCTTACAGCCAGCGATCAAGCCGAGAGCAGTGGCGTAGAAGTGGATCGATCTACAACTAGAGATCGAACTCGAGTGCAGATAAAGATACGATTCGATGTGGAATCAGCGGCAAGTTGGGTCATGAACTTGAGCAATTTGAGTTGTATTAATTAACATCAATTAGCATCTCTAATATTATCATGTTAGTAGTTGTCCACCACCTATTTATTGCGCCATGCTTTCATACAATACGTCTCTCTGTCTACCTAGTTCTGGCCTTTTGTATTCCGTCGGTTGGCTGGGCGCGTGACTGAGAAGTCAGACAGTCGCAGTCTTAAGGGGCAGCTATCAGCAGTACGACAGTCGTCTGGACAGAGAGAGAGGTAAAGTAGAAGCGTTACAACAGTGAAGAAGAAGCGTTACAACACTGACCCTTGACGATGATAAATTAGAAGTCGTCGAGAATTTCAAGTATGTAAGCAGCTATATCATCGCCTACGGAATTGAGATCACAAACCGCGCAGCAAAAGCTCGAAGCGTTTTTGCCAATCTCCGCCACATGTGGCGCCGCCGTGAAATTACTCACCCTGAACTGCAGTTTAAAATACAGCCGTACGTTCATCCGTCATGTACGGTTCAGAAACTTGGCCCATCAAGTCAACAGACTTAAACAGGCTCGTTACGTTTGACCATCGCTGCTTTCGCAGCATAATTCATGTCTGGTGGGAACACCGCGTGAGCAATGAGCGTGTTCGGTGCCGCGTATTTGATGCAGAAAGAGCGAGTGAACCGCTCAGCACCATTATATCACGCGCCAGGCTCCGCTGGCTGGGCCACGTTTTGAGTATGCCAGCACACAGACTGCAGCATCATGCGTTGTTTGTGCACCCCGGAGTCTGGATGGAAGAATAGGAGAGGGGCCAAGCGATGACTTGGTTAAGAGGAATGAAATCGAATTTGGCGTCGGTTGTTGTTCCCTGACTGCTGGGCTGGGGACTGAAGGACGATGAACACGTTTGATTGGACACACTTGCTGATATGACTAGGAGCCGGCACCAATGCCGTTTGTGTTGTGTTCCTTTGTCCATCCACTTCCTGCTTAGCATCCCCCTCCAATCACAATCTTACTCATTAGGCATAATATAACTTTGCGGCACGATAGCCGAGTGTTAACTCTCCGGAACGATGTCCATACAATACTGCGGACTCAGCCGGCGTGCCACTGATTTTTTTCTTCTTGTCTTGTATTGCGGCACATTAGCTGAAGTGATTTACACCTGCAGCTAACGTATATAATGAATGAATGGGTGATCTGGAGATTCCCCCGTATGACTAAATTATTCTAAAATTATAGTTTTTTTATGTATTAGGAAATTAGGCGGTTTGCCTATGGGAATGTTATTTCCGTTTGTTTGAAACACGAATACAACATTCGGCTTCGAAGCGCGCGACTCGGACCGTGAACGACACACGTCCTCGCACTCGACGCCCAGCTAGTTCTTCTCTGGTGCCATTTTTAGCATTAGCTAGCTCTTCTCACGTTCAATAAACCATTTCCCTAGCTTGATTTTTGTGTGTTCTACCCATTACCATTGGTTGGCCGTCTAGTCTCGGGCCGGATATATAGCATACGATCGATGCGCTATAATTAGTGACCCCGAAAAATTTTGTGTGTGCTACTAACTTTTCTTTTCAGATCCGCCTAATATCCCTACTCTCCACCCAATTTTTATTTTGCTCGCCTGAAGGCTTGAACTTTGCTGGCTCGTTAAAGCTTCGCTATGAAACTTACCCACCCAGATTCGGACGACCAGGTTAGTGGATTTAGTCAGCCTATCCCCACCTTTCCAAAAGACTAATCCTAAGTCGTGGTTTACTCAGTTAGAATGCATTTTCCAGTGCGTGGCGTTAGGTCTGCTAGTGTCAAGTTTCACTGCGTTGTCGGAACGCTTTCTCCGCAAATCGTCGATGATCTCGACAATTTACAGCTTTCGGAATATCAGAAGACTTACGAAGAAATTAAGGCCATCGTTTTAAAGCGATTCGGCGTATCACAACACACTCTCGCTATGCCGCTCCTTAACGAAACCGAATTAGGCGATCGAAAACCTCAGCTCCTGCACAAGATGCAGAATCCAGCTAAGCCTGTCTCTGTTGGTTCTGTTCCTAAAGGGATGTGGCTTCTTTGCCTGCTACCTGATATACGTAACCCCTTGTATGCAAGTGATGCGTCTCTTTCCCATCTCACCGACATTGCCGACCGCATTTGGGAATCCAATGCCCGAAATTTCCCAGGTTTAGTCTACTTCCAGTACGGTGGTAGCAGAACTAAGAGCCCAATTAGCAGCACTTACCAATCGACCAGAGAATCTAACACCGTCCGGATCCAACCACCGAAATCGTTCCAGCAGTCGCATTAGTTCCAGATCATGTTAGAAATCTCCGCCTAGGTCAACCTATTGCTGGTACCACGAGCGCTTTGGTCGCCAGGCCAAATCGTGTCACCCGCCCTGTTCCTACAAGTGCAACACAGGGAAACGGGCCGGTCAGCAAGTACGGACGTTGCTGACTGTCACAGTCGCGTTTTCTTCGTCACTGATCGAGGAACAGGAGTTCGCTAATTAGTGGGCACTGATGCCGAAGTTAGCGTCATTCTTAGCGATAAAATAGACCCGAACGAGAAGGCGATTAGTTCATTGCGCGCAGCCAACGGTACCACCATTCACGTGGATGGTCAACGCTCGCGCACGCTTAATTTGAACCTATGACGTTCCTTTCAATGGATCTTTCTCGCCGTAGATGTCCAAACGCCAATTAGTGGCCTTGACTTTCTGCAGATTTCGACTTACTTGTTGACTCGAAGCAACGCCGTCTGGTCGATCGCCAAACAAATCTGGCAGTTATATGAACTTTGACCGACATTGAGTAAATCAGTCCTGTATAAGCCAACCAATCGAACTCAGCTATCGGTCAGATGTTTTTGAACAAATTCCCGCAAGTCTTCCATGCAATAGCACCGTTACCATCCGCCCCGGATGCTGCAAGCATCACAGCGTTACCAAAGGTCCGCCCATATTCGCTAAAACCAGGCGAATGACCCCCAACAAGCTTAAAATCACCCGCTCAGAATTCGAGCATATGCTTGGACTAGACATCGTTCGCCCGCCTAAAAGCCCGTGGGCGTCGCCGCTCCACATGGTGCCCAAGTCAGGGGACTGACGTCCATGTGTGGATTACCGCCCGCTCAATAACATAACTGTTCCCGACCGATATCCTATTCCTCATATTCAAGACATCACGGCTAGCATGCGCGGCACCTGTGTGTTCTCGAAAATCGATCTTGTTCACGGTTATCACCAAATCCCTGTCGCCGAGGAAGATATACAGAAGACTGCCACAATCAAGATACTTGGGCTCTTCGAGTTTTTACGCATGCTCCTTTGTCTTCGCAACGCAGCCCAGAGTTTCCAACGATTCACAGATTTTTTCACTAGAGGTCTAGATTTCACCTTTCACTACATCGACGCTATCCTAGTAGCAAGGGCTTCTGAATAACAACATATAGAACATCTCAAGATTCTTTTCGATAGGCTGGCCGCTAATAGCATCACTGTCAACGCTGACAAATGCGTATTTCAGCAGTCTTCCGTCGGAGTTCTTGGCCACCATATCGATCAGTATGACATACGACTTCTAAACGATAGAGTCCACGCCATCAGAGACTTTCAGGCTCCGACTACGTTAACCGCCATTCGCCGTTTTAACGGCATCATCAGCTATTATCGACGTTTTATTCCACACTATGCCAACTTGCTAAGTCCACTAACCGACCTACTTCGTGGATGTAAAAACGGCCAGATGGAATTGACTGCTGCTGCCGCCAAAGCGTTCAAGGCCAGCAAAGAGGCCTTAGCCAAAGCCGTTATGCTTCACCCTTCCGATCCGAACGCTCCGCTCAGCGTTGCTGTTGATGCATCGGACATCGCCATTGGCGCCGTCCTACAATAACTTATCGATGGATGCTGGAAACAATTGCTTTCTACTCTAGACGCCTACAACCTGCCGAAGTCAAGTACAGCACGTTCGGTCGCGAACTTCTGGCTGTTTACTCTACCATTCGACATTTCCAACACGTCCTTGAAGACCTTCATTATCTTCACCGATCACAAGCCAGTTATCTACGCATACTGAATTCACTCAGCTCGACACACACCACGTGAGATTCGTCAGTTGGATTTCACTGCCCAATTCTTGACTGATATTTGAAACATTTCGGATCAACGAAACCTCGTCGCTGATGCTCTGTCAAGAGTATCTGCGAGCGGTCTTGCCGAGATCTGTCTGCTATGGCCGCCGCGCAATCAAACGACCAGTTTTTAGAAGCTCCGTAATTCTACTGAAGATATCCCCACATTCTCTGCCGTCATCGGATGGCACAATTTTAAGCGACACATCTACCAAACGCTCTCGGCCCGTCGTTTCAGAAACCTTTCGCTGTATCGTTTTCGACAACCTCCACAATATCGCCCACCCAGGCAATAAAGCTACTGCTAACATCGTCTCCGAGAGATACGTTTGGCCGCGGATGCAACGCGATCTTACGCGCTGGGCATGCAGCTGTCTCACGTGTCAGCAAGCCAAGATACAGCGGCACATGTCCGCCCCGCTTGGTCGTTTCCCATCCGCTTCAGCTCGTTTTGCCTATCTCCATCTTGACATAGTTGGACTCTTGGCCCCGTCCAAAAGAATGGTCTACATTTTGACCATTATCGATCGTTGTACCCGTTGGCCCGAAGGCGTTCCCATCCCTGACGTAGCTGCGGAAACCGTAACTCGCGCTTTCGTCGAGCGCAGGGTCGCTTCACATGGCTGTCCAGCCAGTGACTACCGACCGCGGTCTGCAGTTCGAATCTTCGACTTTAACAATCTTAAGGTTATCGGATGCCGACGCATTCATACTACCGCATATCATCCTCAAGTGAATGGCATGGTGGAACATTTCCATCGGCAACTAAAAGCTTCACTCAGCGCCGCCAATGCACTGTTGGGCAAAGCTTTGCCTATGATGCTTACTAGCATCCGATCAGCCCTGAAGGCCGATCTCAGTACGTCGTGCCGTAGCAGCATATGGACAACCTTTACGCTTACCTGGTGACTTCTTTTCCGAGAGTCGCAGAATTCCCCGTTACGACGCCAATAACGCTCGGCAACTAGTTACGAACATGCGTCACATCAAGCTTACCGACGCGAGAGAACAACGAAGAAAGTCCAACGTTCATACAGCCTTATGGCATTGTCCGTTCGTTTTTCTTCGTGTTGATGACGGCGTACGCAGACCACTTGAGCGACCTTACTAAGGTCCTCTAAAAGTTTTGCAGCGACCGTCATGGTAAACAAGAAGCCGTTACTATTGACCGTCTCAAAGTTGCCCACGTGGAATCTGAGCTCGATGAAGACGCTTACCAGTCTTCTGACGAATTAACCCAACCTATAATGGAAGACTCACCTACTTCAAACATCCTTGACTCCAAGCAGCACCCTCCATCTAAGCCCCCCACTTCACTTCCGCCGATTCCTGGCGAACGAAGCGGCACATCAACAGCAATTCCTCCAATTTTGCGATTTGATAGAACGCCTAAGACGATGCCTTCCTTGAAACCGCACAAGTCGACTAGGTCGGGTAGGTGAGTCTACTGACCAGCAAGGTTAAGAGATTAGTTTTTCTTCCACATTTATTTTCCGTTTTGGCTAGCACCGTATGAAAACCCAAAAATAAGCAACAACTTTAGAAAACGTCAAAAAATCGAATAAGTTTTCGAAAACTCAAAAAAGAAGGAAAATGCTTTGAAAACACAAAAAATTGTTGCGTTTTGTTTGCTGCCTACCGCATCCGGTAAGCGTCAATGTTGCTTTTTCCCTCGCCACCGCTGTCACTGCTTTTGTTTCCCTTTACCTTCCATGTATGAGCCGGAGAAGATGACGAGGTTGAAGCGAACGAACTTTCGAACATTCCCTCCATTTTGTGTTTTCGGCACTGTTAGGGAGGACACGGGTGGGAGCCCGCTAGGTTACGATCGCCTGGTTCTCCCTCAGCAGCTGCAACAGGTTTTACCACCTGCTCTCGCAGAAGGCTGGCCCACGATGGACATTTCTCGCATAGATCAAAGAGTCACCCACGGTTTCCCTTCTAGCAGGGGGCTGTGTAGTAGCCTGGAGATTCCCCCGTATGACTGTGTAAATTATTCTAAAATTATAATTTTCTTGTGTTAGGGAATTAGGCGGTTTGCCTATGGGAATGTTATTTCCGTTTGTTTGAAACACAAATACCATATCCGCTTTTGAAGCGCGCGACTCGGATCGTGAACGATACAAGTCCTTGCAGTCGACGCCCAGCTACAACTTCCCAGATAGCTCTTCTCTGGTGCCATTTTTAGCATTAGGTGGTTCTTCTTACGTTCAATAAACATTTCGCTAGCTTGATTTTTGTGTGTTCTACCAATTACCTTTGGGTGGCCGTCTAGTCTGGTACCGGATATATAGCACACGATCGACGCTCTACACAATCACTGAACGATTTTTCAGGGAATGGTTGTGCTATACCTGCGCAATGTCTGTAATCTGTTCTCAGGTAGTACTCGAAGTGACGTCCACCAACGTCCTCATCGACGGCAAAACGGGACCATACAATGTCGTCAACGAGTCATAGCACTCCTCGTTTTGGCGGCGCTCACCATAGCATTCCACTTGATCTACCTTCTCCGTCTACCACGCGCTCTGGATGTGTAAGAGCTCCCGAGTCAATCAATTTCGCACTTACCGTTCTTCGAGGTTCCAGGATCCACTACATGTGCAGCGAACGCTGTATTCTTCCCGAAACTAGTGCACCAATGGTCGCACTGTTATCAACAAACCACTGGGATGGCTTCCAGTTTGCGCCCCCGGTTGTTTTCTTGGCCGCAGCGGCCACCGGTTTCTTCACGTGGTGTCTTAGTGCGCTGGATTACTCAATGAGGTCAACATCGTCAAAGCAGGTCGCCATCGCATTCTCCAGTTCAATTCTCTTCTCAGCATTAGCTAGACAATGAACAATAAATTTCTGCCGGTTCACAATAGAGGAAAAGCAAATGGGTTTACGAAAATACTTGTATAATTTGATCCGCATCAATTTGTGATTAGTTACAAACTCAGCTCCACGTAGCACTAGTGTCATGCTGGAGTGACGACATCGTCGGGCAGATGAGCGTGACCACTCGCATTCAGTAGGAACCAAGTGTGATTGTCAGGCCGTGGGTGGCACACAGTGAGAACAGATAGTTACCGTACCCATTGGATAAGCTAATACCATGCGGCCGAATTAGGTATACCCACGCCACGGCATCACACCAAAAGCGCGAGTTGAAAGCACCAAGTCTTCCAATCACTGCTCGGCGCGGAGAGTATCACGGAGGAAAACTGAGAGTAAATTTGATACTGTGTCATCAGGATAACACGGTTGGAACATACATACTAATAAGAGTTGCAAACTTGCCTAATCCGAGGTGTAGACGAAGTGTCATCAATGTTGGACTGATACTAGTCGGCCCTTCCATCAAGTGGCTATTAAAGTGGCGGGATAGTGCAAATCCAAACTCATGTTCAAGTAGTGCGGTGGTTGTGTTTCCCACCCAGTAGATGTAACTAGCATTATCCTCGTGCAGCGTGCCTTGGTCAGCCAGCAATCAATTCCGTAACGACGGAGTTCCATGGTGACTAGCACAGTGCGTCGTTCGAGGCGCTCATTCGTATTCCGGTCCAGTGGTGTGCGCAGGTCCCAACAACCGATCTCGAGTGCTTTTTGTGGAGGCGTACGGCTGCGCCGAGCAATCAGTAGGATAGCGAGTTGGGGTTGGGACAGGTATGATTAGTCAAGTGAAATGGGGACTAGGAGAATGTGGAGCGGAATAAGAAGAAGAGTGGAGGCGTCATTGGTAACATACCTGTATGCTTTATTCGATACATTTTATTTGATAATGCCATTTCAAGTGATTGGTTGTTGTTTGACATCCCCGGTGTGGCTGCGTTTGACGAGGTGCCTACCTGTCTGTTACCCACTACCTCGACTATACTGGCTCCAGACAGTTGGTTGTTGCTGAAGGAGGCATGGTGCACGGTCGTCGTGGACGTGGTAGGTTCGAAGAGTAATTCCATGCACCCAGTGTGGAGCAGACTACTGTTCAGCCACTGTAATGCGTGCGCCTGATACTCCAGATACACCGTGCTTGTGTTTGCCTGTGAAGAAGTGTGGACCGGCTCCGTTGATGAAACGTAGCTCTCATCCACATGCCTCCCGGTCCTATTCCTTCGGGTTTACACTGGATATGGGGAGTGTGGTTGGAGCTGTGGGTGGTGCAGCGCAAGCCACCCATGGTCCTTCTGTAGGCGCAGACGTCATGTGGCTGGCCAGAGTGACAGACAAATCCGAAACCGGATGCTGCAAACCATGTGGAACGACACAGATCAACTGCTGTTCACCCACCAGAGTAAATGTGAGAAGACAGCTAATATATTCGAAGCCATGGGTCGGTAATGTTTCTCTAAAGACAACTCGATTAAACTCTTCAATATCATTCCCACCAGCAACAGCCAGAAAATAAGATCATGATATTTAGTGTATCAGAGGTTTATAAAAGATAAAATTCAACTAGCAATAAATAAGTTGCGTAAAAATATTTAAAATTATTCAGCAAGTTGGTAATGTGGATGGGAGATATCTGCGCTGCATCACTAAGTGGCATTTCACACACACTCACCGGTTTGATGGGGGATTGCGACAAAAGAGTGTAGGAAGTCTATTATTATTTGATCATCGTGTACATCAGGTCATTTGGAAGAGGATGGCATTCACAACTAAATTTAAATCCTAGATACATGGCAAGAAGATAGGGTTGACTAATCAAAACCAGAATAATGCAAAAGAAAAGCGCATAAATAATAAAACCGAAGACAAAATGCAAAAGACCACGTGGAGAATCTGGCGTGTGTGCAAAAGGCGCTTAATCACTGTACAGATATTCTGTCAGGAGGAATGTGACCTGAATCACCCAAACACTTGAGAGCTACCCGACCATCTGACCGGATTACTAGCCAAGTTATGCTTCCATGATCGAGTGAGAAACGAATCCACGCCTCAGGTGGCAACTGTAGAGCACGGCAAACAATATAACGGATCACATTCCCGTGACACACAAAAATTTCGTAAGTGTCCTGCGTTTGACTGGCATCGGGACGATGGACAAACGTTCTAAAGGCAGATTCAATCCGCTCGCCGTCCTCTTTTAGTTCTTTCGCGGTTGGGCGATAGGACGGGATTGGTGGTTCCAGTGGATAGGGGGCACCTTCGCGCAACAACACTGAAGGCACCACTTTCACATCCGGCAGGTGTTTAAGTACCTCTTCGGTCGACTCAACAGCTCTAGTCATGGTGGAATAGTAGAGAGTCAGATAAGGAAAGTTGAGATGCTTCAGACGAAGTCCCGTGAAGTTTAGTTGTTCATGGCCTAATGAAGTCAGATGACATTCAGCATCGGAGTCAGCATAGTGGTACTGTCCATGACGAATAAAAATCAAGTGTCGAGAACATCTAGGCTTCCGTGAAGGTTCATCTCCACGAGCGAGGCAGCTACTCGTCGCATTTGTCTCTCGATGCATTCCATCCCAATTCCAATTCCAAGGAGTAACCTCGGGAATCGCGTCCCCAGTTTCGGCCTGCACTGAGGCCAATAGCTTCCATTCACGCAAGTAGGATCTTGCTTTCGAATAGAAGCTGGATAATGTCCGTGAATTTGTGGAAGGGGGATTAGAGGGAGACGGAAGGATTAAATGACCATCAAGCGCAGCAAACGCAGCCACGAAACCGCCAGCAATCAATCGAGTGGTCCGGTGCATGCCTAGAAACTACAGATATCCGTGATATAAAAGATCCTGAAAGTGGAAAAGGGACAGATATTTCAAAAAGGCAACAATACGCCTAAAAAAGACAAATATGGAAGGGCATGTCTAATGATGGTGCCATATTAGATGTAGGCCGATTCAAATTCTAAGGAAGGGGCCTTAGCTCCAGTGAGCTAAAAACACCGATGTGATTTGTCGTACATTATGAACAAGGATGAAAATTATAAATTACGGGGGATCGATGAGATATGATTTCCCTTTTGATAAAACTACTGGGGTTGAGTGAAAGAATAACTTATTGAGCATCAACTGCACCAGGTCCACAGTCGGAATTTGAAGTTCCACTACGCAGCATCATGACGTGACAAGTAAATCCTGATCTGAAAGTTGGATTAAAAATTCAGTTGCAATAAAAAGGGATACGAAACAAGATGGATAAAGGACAAAATGTAATGAAACCCTAGAACAGACTAGAAACTGGCAGTTTGAAGCAAGACAGCAAACGCGTGATCATCCTAAGGTGTCTCACACGTGTGCGACAATCAGCAGCTGTACAGCACATGGAAACGCCTGCCATGAAAAAGAACGGTTACCATAACCCCAGCAGTCGATAACCACAGAAAAATAGCCAAGTACGCTACTTCGTTGAGGTTTGAGTGAACTAGGTGAATCCTTAGTTCTTTGTTTAACGGAAACGCGCCAGTGCCTAATTCGTCATACGAACTTCCTCCGGAGCTGCTCATGTACGGTGGTGAAGCAATTGTCAACAAGTTAATAGCTTTGTTCTTCAAGATCTAGTGTGGAGAACATGTTCCATGCTCTTGGAGCGAGTGGAAAATCGTACCAATCGTTAAAAAGGGTGCTTGTACTTCATGCGCCAACCACAGAGAAATCAGCCTAATATCTGTCGCCTCCAAATTAATAACACCCATTCTACTACGCAGGTTAACACCGATTCGAAAACGACAATCCCGTGAGGAACTAGCTGGTTTCCAGCCTGGCCCAGGATGTGTGGGTCAAATGTCTGCGCTCTGCTAACTCCTCGAGCAGCGCCACCTCTACTGCGAGCCTACCATTGTCACCTTTTTGGACATTCGAGATGCGTTCGACTCGGTCGGACAGAATTTTGAACTAAATGCTTTGGCTGAGAACCGCAATCGTACACATGTATAGATTGGGCCGCAGCGGCAGTATCTCAACCTGCGTACAACCATAACGGTTTCATCGAAATCTGATCACATTTCGGTCGGCCGGTGACCGAGTGATATGCGCGTCTGGTTTGCAACCATAAGGTCACCGGTTCGAATCCGCGTAGGGGCGGGTGTCTTAGCAGTATACGCAGCCCACGCGCGACTGGTGGTGGTCGCGCGGCACCGAAGCGCTGTTACAGCGTACAGCTGGCGATTTATTTTTTTATTTTAATCACCTCTGAATCAGCCGTCGCGCAGTGCCAAAAACAGTCACCTTATCTGCTGCATACAACAGGGCGGATATGCGAAAATATGCTGCTGCTGAAGCTTCTGCTTTTCTTCTCCCATCTGTTCTCCTACTCTCGTCCAGAACCCCATTGCTAACATTTTCATAGATCCCAGCCTTATTGATAACCGCCGCGTTGCCACTGGACTTAGGCCATCTGCAACTATGTCCCCGCACCATCTAGTGGACAGTGATCGCCAGCTGCT
The DNA here is from genome assembly GCA_944474145.2 of Dicrocoelium dendriticum. NCBI lineage: Eukaryota > Metazoa > Platyhelminthes > Trematoda > Plagiorchiida > Dicrocoeliidae > Dicrocoelium > Dicrocoelium dendriticum. The sequence goes on along the minus strand of OX104060.1, from coordinate 16,269,722 downwards.
CCTTATAAAGCCGCACTGTCCCGTTTCCCCAGCTGCGTTCAACGTTCGTACTATGAAACAAACAGAAGAAGCCGCACTAGCACGCATATTAGACACACACGATGCGCCAGAAGTCTATCGGCAACATCCACTTATAAGGCCACGCTACTTCATTTCACTGGCGGCGTTCAGTGTTGGCCCTCTAAGACAAATAGGTCAACAGCCTACACTCGCATACACTCTGGGTATTGGTTAGTGTTGTGTGTTCGAAACTAGGATCAATGAGTCTCACGGAGTGGTGGAATTAATTACACACGGTTTGTCCTCTCGCTATTGATTGCACGCATCCGGAGAAGTTGATGCGGAAACCACTGGGCAAGCTGGAGTGGGCATCGTTTTCAGCTCCAAGGCTGATTCCTCGTTGTTTGATTGGACTCTCATGAGTAGCCGTTTGTGTGCAGCCCGCTTGACGACATCAACTAAAGTTTATCCACGAAGAGGCACAAGAATGTTTTTTAATTGCCGCCTATGACTCTACCGATTGCACTTTTGATGCCACCGAAAACACATTCTGTCACGAACTGAACACGCTGCTTCGCAGTGTTACCAGTTCAGAAATTGTTGTTACAGGAAATCTGAATGCGCAAATCGGTTGTCTGGACTCTTCAGAAAGTCAGCTAGTCGGTAGGCATGGACTTAACTCCGAACGTACGGACAATGGCGATCGTCTGTTGCACTTTCGGGGTGTTTCTTAGTAGCACCACCTCTAGACTCAGTGGGCGCCGAACTGCTAGCCATGGAACTAAATAGATTAAGTCACCATGTAGCGTGGTTCCATCCTGGATTGTCGCCTGTTCTGGAATACATGCGTCAACTGGTCATGTTTTAATACCCCATCTCTTCTCCACTAACTTCATCTAGAGACGTATCAAGCGCCGTTTTCTACTGAGAACTGCGATGTTATCCCGATCTCCAGTCAAGCAAGACTATCACTATGTCCTGTGTACCAAGGTTTCGCGCTAATGACACTGAGTTCCAGTGGAGTAGGGTCTCGGGGGACACGCATGACGTGGGAGACACTGACTGCGGCACTATCAATCGTCGCCGTACCAGTGCAAGTGTGAGGGAATGCGGGCCAGCAGCACAAAAGCGAGTAAGGGCTGCGATCGCGTTTCAAATCTCTGATGGAGTCTCTAAAATAACTGGCATGGTTCAGCCTGTAACACCTGATTAGAAATAGGTCCATAAGTAGGGGTACATCTGAACTGCGCGGGAAAGTAATCCGCACAAAGAGCCATAAGGCGCTCCTAATTACGAATATGTGCGGCTACGCTGTCTCTGATTGTTTCAATGACGCCTGGTTTCCTGGGACCAGTGGCGCACATCAGTTGGAAGAGGTTGCCTACTGCTCCTGTTTCCTCTATTTCTTGAGTCCTACTTGTCCACCAGGCTTCCTTGTCAGCACACAGGTTGCGCTTTAGTTCGCGCCTAATAGTCCACCTGGTTACAGTGTGCTCAGAACCAGGCGGGAGTTTTCTGGAGTTCGACCTCGGATATTTAATGACTAGTACGGTGACGACTGATAGTGCTGCAGAGGCTTCTGCACGTTGAATGATGGCCGAGATCTTATTCCAATGAAGCTCAGTGTCGTTAGGACAAGACATCGCAAGTTTGATACGCAGTGCATATTGGTAGGCTTGCCTGATCGAGGGGTGAGATAAGTACTCATCATCATTATTATAAACGTTAGCTACAGGTGGAAAACGCCTCAGCTACTGCGCCACAATACATAAAAAAGAAAATGAAGAAAAATATGCGCAAAAGATGCACGACAGCTGAGCTGCCGGTGACGGATGGGCATCGTTCCGGAAAGCTACTATGCAGCAAAGCAATTATTATGCAAAATTATATGTTAACACATGAGATCGTGGTTGGGGGAGGAGACTAAGCGGGATAGGAGGGAGAAAGAAAATCACAGCACGAACGCCATTGAGGTATGATCCTAGCTATGAGATAACTTATCAATTGCTAATCGAGGAGGGAGTTTGATATGTCTCCCGACGACGTACCAAGGCATGATCAGAGTGGATGCAAGTACACCAGAAAGAGCGACAATTCAGCACTGAACCACTCCATCTGTACCTTATGGCAATGTTATCTATTTGGGTCCATCGCTGGAGAGCTACAACAGGACGCCAAGTGGCACTTCGGCGCCCACTGTGCCTAAAAGCGGTACTATGAAGAAACAGCTGGTGCTCCGCACAAAGCTGTAACAGACGCTCACCGTTGCTCGTCCGTTCGGAGTTAAATCCACACTTAACACTTAATAAATATACTGAAGATTTGACTAACTACTTGCGCATTCATACCCCCTGCAAGAACTATGATTTCTGAACTTGTTACACTACGTAGTAGCGTGCTCAGTTCATAGTAAAAGATGTCCTTTGCAGCAGCAAAGCTGTAACCGGTGGGAGCATAAGCGGAAATCACAAACAAACAGCGTCTAGTGCTATTCCATGAATCAACGTTAGTTGACATCGTCAAAGGAACAGCTGATAACGGGAATCCAATCAACTAACGATGATTCAGGCCTGGAGCTGAGAACAGTGCCCACTCCAGCTTGCTTAGTGGTTGCCGCATCAGCATCTCTGGATGCATGCAACCAACAGCGAGGACAAACCGGGTGCAATTAGTTCCACAACCCAATGAAGATCAATGATCATAGGTTCGGACACAACACTAATCATTACCCAGCGTATCTAATATGCATGCTAGTGCGGCCTGTTGATCTGTCTGTCTTGGAGTACGAACGTTGAACACAGCTGGGGAAACGGGACAGTGCGGCTTTATAAGGAGCTGTTGGCGATCAGTGTCCAGTAGATGGTGCAGGAACATAGTTGCAGATGGTATAACTCCAGTGACACTGAGGATGTCGTCAAGTAAAGTGAGAATTACAGGAGGGAGGGGAGTAAGAGAGGAGAGTTAGAGATACAGGAAATGAGAGAAACAGTTGGAAAAGAAAGGAGGCGCCAGCAGTAGCATTTTTCACCTATACGCCCTGCTGTATGCAGCAGCTAAGGCGACCACTGAGAAACTTCGCGACGGCCGTTACAAGGTATGATTGAAGTGTGAGAAAATAGTCACGGTTTTATGCAGGCTGAGTTACTGCCAGGGTGCCCAGACCTAGACAGGAGAACGACCCGGGTCCTCAACCAAAGACTTTGGCTCAAAAGCCTGTCCGCAAGGCAGCGGATGTGGCAACGATTCGTTTTAACAGAAATGGATGCCATTCTATTTCAAACCCCCAACCTGGAGGACCAGGAGACAGAGTTTGTCTGACCTACAACAATTGGCCAACTTGGTAAGAGTAGCTCTTAAGAGACCCAAGGGCCCCACCCAGTATAGTTCAATGGGTCGACGAGGTACACAAACAGTCCAATTACGTTAAAGCCGGGTCTCTTCGTGACGGAAATTTGGTTGCATACGTTTCATCACCAAGCGAGGTGGCATCGCCAGTGCGCTGCTATGCAGGGTGAAATCTTTTTGGTCGAATTGTCGATCCGTGATCAACAAGCAGGTTAACTCTCAAAGTGACAGCTTCAATTTGCGCCCCGTGATCAATGTACATATTTTCCGTGGCTAAAGTCGTTGCTCGAGTTGTTTTGGTTCCATACAATGACCTCACATTCAAATTATTTCTTGATGCTCTGGCTGTCGCCGAGGATAAGCAACGACGCCCTATCCGCTGCGTCCAGCAAGGTGGATAGGGGTTTATTTGCTAGTATTCAAGCCTTCCAAATGGCTCGGATGGTGTTGACATTGCAATGAGTGACAAAGCTGAGGTCTCGCTTCAAGATTGGTTTTAGATTGACAACCGATTATGTGCGGTTCCATTTCAAGGTCCATGGTGGATCAATAGGCATGATACAAAGAAGCGCAACTTGTTTGTGGTTTCGGTCTACGCTCCAAAAGACTTCAGTTGTGCATCAGTTAAGGACGATTTTTATTGCAGACTCCACCAGTTTTTGAACAACGCCGAAAAATCTGATGTCGTCCTTGCAGGAGACTTCAATGCACGCGTCGGTCACCTGCTGGTATGTGCACCTCATTTCCGTGGCCACCATCCTCCTCGCTATGGTAACGGAGAAAGGCTTCTCACATTATGTAAGGATAACATGCTCTTACTCGTGAGCAAGAACTTCTGGAATTCGAGGAAATCCGCTACCATTTGGCGTCCCCCTTCGTCACTATATAAGATCTAAGTGTGCATGCGAAAACCAAGTCTGGAATAAAGAATAAGCAGAGGTCTACGGCTGTGCCGGTGTACTTCGGAGCATATATATATATATATATATATATATATATATATATATATATATATATATTGTGGATGCCGTCAAGTAAAGTGGAAATTACAGGAGGGAGGGGAGTAAGAGAGGAGAGTTGGAGATACAGGAAATGAGAGAAACATCAGCATAGCCGTAGACCTCTTTGCTTATTCTTTATTCCAGACTCTTGGTTTTCGCATGCATACTTAGATCTGACAGGTCCCTTGCTTCCTACACGCGGATTCGTATAAATTCTCATACATGTGTCGACCGCTTCACCAGATGGCTAGAAGCCATTCACGTTACAGAACACACAGCCGAAATTGTTATCTAAGTCTCCTTGGATCGTTGTCTCACACTACGCATACCCATCTACCATCCCAACCGACCGTAGAACGCTCTTCGAGTCGTTACAATCCCATGTGTTCCGCAACTTTTTAAGCTATATTCATGCGACGGCGTATCATCCCGCAGCCAACGGATTAGTTAAACGCTTCCATAGGCAACTTAAAGCCTCGTTCTGTGCATACTCAGGCTATAAATGAAGCGAACATTTTCTATTGTACTCTTAGGTATTCGCAGCAGCATCAGAGCTGGTTTGCGTACCAGCAGAGATGGTCTGCAGAACAGCAATAAAGTTGTCGGGTAAATCCGTTTCACGTCCCGCATCGTCGTGCATGCAACCGCCTAAGTTTGCGTCCTCCCCTGTACAACATATGCCTTCACTACGCCCGACTCCTTCTCGTGAGCGGACCAGAGATATGCAAATGCGCACTGGACTCTGCCTTCACTTACGTCTTCCTCAGCACAAACGCAGTGCAGCGCCCTCTCCAGCTTCTCTGCATAGGCTCTTTCGGCCGGTGATAAAGTGGTCTGCGCGCCTGGTTTGCAACCGTAAGCTCACCGGTTTGGATCCGCGTAGCGGTGGGCGTCCTCGCAGTATACTCAGTCCGCGCGCGACTGGTGGTGGTCGCGCGGCAGCGAAGCGCCGTTACAGCGTACAGCTGACACATTAGTATCATTATTCACTTTGGACCATAATGGTGATATAACAACGGTGTACAAAATGACCATCTCAAAGTGGCATTCCCTAACGACCCAGTCCCGGCCCATACAGAAATCTGCAGCTGCGGTAACTTTCCAAATACCAGAGAACAAAAACCCTCTGTTGCTCTTGACTCTCCGCGTACTCAGCCTCAACCCCAGACAACTGACCGATGCAGTAGACAGGTCAAAGGTCCGGTCCGTTTTACATATTTTGTGAACGTTTGCTATTTCAACTAACAAGGGCGTTTCCGTCTTTTGTGGTAAGCGTGCTTTTCTCTCATAAATGTTTGCAAAACTGATAAAAAGCTCACTAAACATATTGAGAAACCTAAAAAGCTTATTTGCTTTATCTGACATGTCATGTTCCCATCTTCGGTGTCAAGTTACAACTCCGGACTCTTGTCAACTGCCTCTGAGTCCTACCCTCCAGAACCTCGACAACCGGAAGAACTACGGCAGCCGTCGAGTTAATCGCCAACAAGGTCAAGGTTCCTCCCTGACCGAAGCGACAACCCGTCGCTCTTGAAAATACAAGACGGCAACCGGATCGCTCCCCAAACACTTGATTACGTGATGCCAACGAGAACACCCGGATCTTTCCGTGGGATGAGGACTGTTTTGGCCATAGACTGGGGTGCGGTGGAAGAGTGATAATACCCAAGCGCACAATCCGACCACCAGCAGCAGCAGTAATATTCTGTCGGCATTTTCCTGCAGTGCGACGAATCCGGATTGACAGCCCGTCGATGATGCATGCCAGCCCACACCCAAATAATAAATAGTAAAGAGGTCGGAACCGAGTGAACTTTGCAACATACTCCGTTTTTGGAACGGTTACGATTCGCATCCTATTCACTTTCCCTCTCCCCGTAATAGCTCAATCGAAAACATCCATCTCTCAGCTATCTAGCGGGGGTCGTTGTGGTGAACCATACAGCATACACTCTTTCAGTATCTCACAAAATTGCATTTAATGGTGTAGTTAGTACCTTCTGACTGTCTTGTTTATCGCTTGTAAGTAGTTCGGTGAGTCGCGTAATAGGTTAGACTTCGCTCTCCATTCCTATTAGCCTGTATAATATTGGTTAGGTTCAGCTGCACTGCTCTGTGATTCCGTGTTTCGCGCGTCTCAACGCTACCGACACCCACCTGTAGTGGAAAGGCCAAACGGAAAGAACTTAACTATATAAAAGAACTCTCAGTCTATAAATAAGAATGCTGTAGCTAACCTTAGGTAAAGCACGATCTTCGGTAGGCCGTCAGTTAGTCGCACAATCTGGTCGGAAGACGAAACTTAGTCAGCATAATAAATCGACGCGTTAGATCCGATGATCGATGGACGAGACTAGCAGACAGACGACGATCAACAGCATAACACGCGTAGCCGAAACCAGAAGACGAATCGAAACCCGAAAAAAGTGTTTTATCGGTTGTTGGTTAGCTAAAACAAAACTGTACAATAATAATGGAAATGAGAATAGGAAAATACAATTGGGAAGAGAGATATGTACAAGCACTACAGGACTCCTCCTAGAGCGTGAGTCACTGAGACGAAAGCTCGATACTTGTGTATCATTTATCGTAGTCTGAAAGGGAGAACAACTGTACGTCGAAAGCGTGTTCGATGATGCGGTTTCGAGTTTGTGTCGTGAGATGCTTGGAGTGCAGAAGAGGGAACAGAGGTGTCACACATGGGCTGTGTAGGAGGCATACGTGGGAAGGTGGGCTGATCGGTGACAGGAATATAAGTGGACTTCGGCAGCGGTCGCGTCTCGATGTACGCCGGTTTCAAGCGGTCAATAGTCACAGTATCCTGATAACCATTCCTATCCAGCACGAAGTACTTCTTTTTACGGGCAACAACCTTGAAGGGACCCTCGTAAAGCGGTGTCAGAGGTATACGAACGGAATCGACGCGCACAAGAACGAAGGGACAAGTGCGCAAATCCGGGTGTACCTGTTGACTCCAAGGACTGATTCGAGGTGGCGTTGGACGAATTGAAGTGTCGCCTCAGGCGTGTGACGTACGAGGTCGGATCAACTTCTCCAGTAACCCTTGAGTCTAACACCATTTCTCCAGGAAGCCTGAGAGTAGTGTCAAAGACCAACACAACGAGACAACAGACAATGTCTTCTTTAATGGTGTTACGAATACCAAGCAAGATAATCGATAGACGTTCTGACCATTGTGAGTTCCACTGTGAAGCAGTAATAGCGGCTTTAAGTTGACGATGGAAAGGTTCAACAATACCATTAGCCGCTGGGTGACAGGCGGTTGTCCGTAGGTGGGAACAACCGAGGAAGCGGTTCATGTCACGAAACAAGGCCAAATTGAATTGGGGCCCTCTATCGGTAGTAATAGTGGCTGGCGTGCCAAAGACGGAAATCCAATTCTTAATGAATGTTCGCGCCACAGTTTCTGTAGAA
>OX104060.1:16237139-16258945 GCA_944474145.2 Dicrocoelium dendriticum | reverse complement strand
TTAACAGGTAAGAGGTCGGTTGGTTTTGCTTCCTGTTACCATTACTCTCATATTCCTCTCCGGCACTCTTCCTTCCATCTTTCGTGCTTCCTTAGCTGCTTCCTTTACATCGGCCTCTTACTAGGCGGCTCGAGCGTACAGCCGTCTACGAGGTATTTATTTTGCATTGCAGCTTGTCACACTACTTGGACAAGGAAGAGGCCAGAACGCCGGACCGAAGGAATATTACATATTTGGCGACCCTGCCAGTTCACGACAGCAGTCCACCCTAGCTAGATTGTAGCCCTGGAGGCAACAATTATCTTTCTACTATCTTGCTGCTTGTCGTTGAATCTCCCGAGCCTAATATACCGTGATCAATGCCTCTGGCAGGCACATAAATTGATGCGGTATGGGCCATTAGGGGCGCTGAGGACAGCGCCTGATAAGAGGGGGGATAATGTAGCCGGTCCGCGGGTGTCACGGTAACACGTTAACAGGTAAGAGGTCGGTTGGTTTTGCTTCCTGTTATCATTACTCTCATATTCCTCTCCGGCACTCTTCCTTCCATCTTTCGTGCTTCCTTAGCTGCTTCCTTTACATCGGCCTCTTACTAGGCGGCTCGAGCGTACAGCCGTCTACGAGGTATTTATTTTGCATTGCAGCTTGTCACACTACTTGGACAAGGAAGAGGCCAGAACGCCGGACCGAAGGAATATTACATATTTGGCGACCCTGCCAGTTCACGACAGCAGTCCACCCTAGCTAGATTGTAGCCCTGGAGGCAACAATTATCTTTCTACTATCTTGCTGCTTGTCGTTGAATCTCCCGAGCCTAATATACCGTGATCAATGCCTCTGGCAGGCACATAAATTGATGCGGTATGGGCCATTAGGGGCGCTGAGGACAGCGCCTGATAAGAGGGGGGATAATGTAGCCGGTCCGCGGGTGTCACGGTAACACGTTAACAGGTAAGAGGTCGGTTGGTTTTGCTTCCTGTTACCATTACTCTCATATTCCTCTCCGGCACTCTTCCTTCCATCTTTCGTGCTTCCTTAGCTGCTTCCTTTACATCGGCCTCTTACTAGGCGGCTCGAGCGTACAGCCGTCTACGAGGTATTTATTTTGCATTGCAGCTTGTCACACTACTTGGACAAGGAAGAGGCCAGAACGCCGGACCGAAGGAATATTACACTACAATACTGTTCGAGATTTTCAGCTGAACTAAGGTGGAAAACGGTGTTTGAATAAACACTTGAAACGAAATTTGACTATTGTCAAATTTTCTCTGACCCAAGATATCTTGGATCGATTAAAGTGGTACTGGTCAAAGCGTCTTGCTTACCTTAGGAGATCTCCGATGGTAGCTACCTTCCTTGAGGGGAGGGAACAGTGCGTACGGGTGGGCGCCTTTCGCTCAGGCAAGCTGTCCTTAGTGGCGTTCCGCAGGGCTCGGTATTGGGGCCGTTGTTCGCGATCTATGTAAATGACTTGCCTGGAGAGCTAGGGGTGTCATCACTAATGTTTGCTGACGACCTTAAGCTCTGGAATATTGTAGATATCCCGGGGGGGTCCTGAGGCAATTCAGCGTGCCTTGGATAGGCTCTGGGAATGGTCTATCTTATGGTTGATGCCCATAAATAGGGCGAAGTGCTCTGTTCTCCGAATCGGAGCTGCAAATCCTCCCACCCGATATGTTGTCGGCGGTGGTGAACTCCCTGTTATCACTCAGCAGGTTGATTTAGGAGTCGTACTCGCATCAGCACTTCATTCTGGAGACAACTGGAAGAAGGCTGCTTGTCGAGGGTTTCGTATGATGTGGTTTATCCGCCGCTCTTTCGGAATCTTAACGGCCAAGTTGTTTGTGAAGCTATTTTCGGCATTCGTCCGACCCCACCTGGAATATTGTATTCAGGCTTGTCCACCATGTCTTAACCGAGACAAAATGGATTTGTAGAGGGTGTTACGAGTGGGCACTCGGTTAGTGCAGGGTCTACGGGGACAGACGTATCCTGAACGCTTGCTCAGTTTGGGTATGTACTCCATGCGCTACCGAAGGATAAGAGGGGACCTGATTCTCACTTATCGTATTTTGACGGGTAAGATTGGCCCGGACTTGTCAGGGCTATTTAGTCCCGCTACGTTACCTAATCTCCGCGGTCACCCGCTGAAACTGCATAAGCCACGGTCTGATAGGATTAGGACGGAAACTCTATCGCGCCGAGTTATAGATCGCTGGAATTCGCTTCCAGACCACGTGGTTAGCGAACCTACGGTTAAAGGTTTTGCGCGCCAGCTCGATGCTCTTGGTTGGCAACAGCAAAACTTTCCTTTTTCCTAGCTGACTCACCTTCACTTTTCAGTTCTTTTTTATTGACTCAAATATCTTGGTATTCCACTTGCTTAGCTCTTACCACTTTCTCTTTTGCCTTCTGCGTTTACTTTTTTCTCTTTTCTTACTTCACGTAACCGACGTAGCAGGGACTGCTAGGGCAGGATACGTGGGCATTACTTGGTTGGACAGGGTGTGATGCGGTCTTTGTTTTAGGTCCATCAGTATTTCAAAGTTCGCCAACTCCTGGTTCAACGACCCGCCGAAGAAGGAACACTCACGGGATAATCCTATCGTTCCAGTTCCGCTTAAACTTGAACTTGAACTTGTCTTTGGCGCTTACTGGTAATTTTTCCGGCTATTCCCAGTTTTAATTCCGTTTTGCACCCTGTTTTTGCCTTTTTTGCGGTCTTTTTCCTATTGTATACGTGTATTTCTACTCTGTTTTCCACATGAACATGGCTGTCTCGCTAAACACCGATACGGATGTACCTATGGGGTCCTCGTTTGATGAGTCTACTGCACCTTGCGGACAGGTTAACTGTTCAGAGCCAGTAACAGATGTATCTGGCGGTATGCAATGTGACGTCTGCTGCCACTGGTATCACGAAAGCTGTACCGGCCTACAAGTTGACCAGTACAAAATGCTATCATCAAGCGTTCACTTTCTTTTCAGCTGTGTTGTATGCTGCGCTCAAAGATCGACGCGCCCGGCTGTCACCGGTGCTAAACTTTCTGCGCTGGCTTCAAGGTTAGCAAATGTTGAGGAGGCGATAGCTAAACTCGCCTCTATTGCATCGCTCGATACGAAAATGGATTTGATTTTAAAATCCCTGAATATTTCGTTTGGAGACTCTGCAATAGACGGCAACGTTGCTGACGATCCATCCACTGGAGTCTGTCGCTCGGGCATAAAGTCGCACATCCTACCGGCCTGTCCAAATAGCATTGCTGACTGTCCTCATGAGCCGATCAAAGTGAAGAAAAATAGGGTGCGGAAATACCAAAAGCTCTCTGCTGAACCCAGAGAATTAGTTACCACGGCATCGAAAAAGAGTCCGTCTTTGACAGTCGTAAAGTCGTCTGACAATTGTACTCAGAACTTTCCGAAGATACTGACCGTCTCGGCCGCCAGTGAACCAGCACGTTCTGACGAAGTGCTGGCAACTGCTCAATGCGATACAAAGGCAACGGCCCCTGCTCCAGTGAACCAGAAGAAGAAGCGGACTAGATCTGCTCGTAAAACTTTGAAGGGGCTTGAAGACCCAGGAACTAGTAAGACGCTGGCAATAGAGCGGAAAACCTACGCTACCGTTGCTTCGGCGTCGTTTGTGAAGACAGGAACAGTCCCACCGCCAGTGGTGAAAACAGCTGGTATAGGTGTCGACTCCAAGGCACGTGGGATAAACACTCCCCGTCGTGCCGACTCTTTCACGGATAGTAGCGTTATATTCCGTAACGTTACTGAATCTGCGGCCGCTCTCCCAAGGGAACGCATCTTGGATGACATCAAGTGGCTGAAACTGTGTGTCAGCAAGCTGCTTCCACCTGGCTTTCCTGGTGTCACTGTCAGAAAGCTGACCAGATTGGGGAACGTCCCTATCGCTACGCCAAATCCGCGACCCCGACTACTTCGCGTAGTCCTTTCTACCCCGGAGGAACGCAAATCATTACTGCGGTTTGCGTTCAAACTTAAGGGTAGTGGTGTCAGCGTTCAGCCAGACCTTCCACTGGCAGATAGACTGAAGTTAAAGGAGGCTATCAAAGACCTCAAAACTAGACGGGCGGCTGGTGAGCAAGGCCTCCGTCTGGTGGGTCTTCAGGTGGTCAGCCGGAAGTTACTTTACGCCCTATCGGAGCTCATCCTGATGGCGCACGACCCAGGGATGGTCGTGCCGACTTCCTTGAGGTAGTACTTAGCAACGTGCGTAGCCTAAGGGACAAGGTGCACGAGTTGGGTCTACTTGTAGACAAATCTCGTCCCGACATACTTGCTTTCACTGAAACATGGTTGTCTCCGGATATCACGGACGGTGAGGTATATCTACCTGGCTACGCGCTGCTTAGAACTGATCGCTCCGTTGGTCGCCAAGGCGGAGGCGTTGTACTGTATGTGAGCTGTAACTTAGATGTGTTGAGGACCTGCACATTTCAGTCGTCGGATGAGACTGTTGAAGCCCTATCGGCTGTTTTGTGCACTTCCTCTACCCAGTTTACAGTTACAGTGATATACAGAAGTCCTGGAAGTTCTTCCAGGGGGATACTTGACTTTATTCGCACTCAGTCTGCGAATAAGTGTTTAGTTCTAGGGGATTTCAACCTCTCGGAAGTCTGTTGGGCCGATCTTTCTTGCAATTCGGCATTAGGGACATTCGGTGCAGACTTCCTTGAACTGACTCACCAAGTGCCTTTGCACCAGTTCTTGGCCTTTCCCACTAGATATATGGATAACCAAATACCATCTACTTTGGATTTGGTTTTCGCTAAGTCCCTGGACTTCGTGACTGACGTTTCACACGGCGCACCTCTACTTAACGGCCAAGTTGTTTGTGAAGCTATTTTCGGCATTCGTCCGACCCCCCCTGAATATTGTATTCAGGCTTGTCCACCATGTCTTAACCGAGACAAAATGGATTTGTAGAGGGTGTTACGAGTGAGCACTCGGTTAGTGCAGGGTCTACGGGGACAGACGTATCCTGAACGCTTGCTCAGTTTGGGTATGTACTCCATGCACTACCGAAGGATAAGAGGGGACCTGATTCTCACTTATCGTATTTTGACGGGTAAGATTGGCCCGGACTTGTCAGGGCTATTTAGTCCCGCTACGTTACCTAATCTCCGCGGTCACCCGCTGAAACTGCATAAGCCACGGTCTGATAGGATTAGGACGGAAACTCGTCTATCGCGCCGAGTTATAGATCGCTGGAATTCGCTTCCAGACCACGTGGTTAGCGAACCTACGGTTAAAGGTTTTGCGCGCCAGCTCGATGCTTTTGGTTGGCAACAGCAAACCTTTCCTTTTTCCTAGCTGACTCACCTTCACTTTTCAGTTCTTTTTTATTGACTCAAATATCTTGGTATTCCACTTGCTTAGCTCTTACCACTTTCTCTTTTGCCTTCTGCGTTTACTTTTTTCTCTTTTCTTACTTCACGTAACCGACGTAGCAGGGACTGCTAGGGCAGGATACGTGGGCATTACTTGGTTGGACAGGGTGTGATGCGGTCTTTGTTTTAGGTCCATCAGTATTTCAAAGTTCGCCAACTCCTGGTTCAACGACCCGCCGAAGAAGGAACACTCACGGGATAATCCTATCTTTCCAGTTCCGCTTGAATTTGAACTTATATTTTAGGTCTATTTGGAGTCCGTTAGTTTCGTTCTTTGGGATAGCGACCTCCCACGCGTTCTGTTCTATTGAGGCGGGTACCCATCTACGTTTATTTGCGAACATTTGTCATCCGCTTGGCCATGCCGATAATTTCGATAACACCAATACGCCCATGTGGCTACTGTACACTTGCTCGATTTGCACTCAGCGTGTAGTCCGTCGTTCTAAAGCCATCACATGCTCGATTTGTCTACACCGTCTTCAGGCTCCCTGTGACAATTCGATTCATGCAACTAACATCCAGTTCTGTCGCTCGCTTTTGACACTGTTCCACATCTTCGGCTCTCACTAAAGTTGAGACCTTACGGGATATCTGGTCGCGCCCTTCAATGGGTGTCTGCCTTCCTTGAGGGGAGGGAACAGTGCGTACGGGTGGGGCGTAACCTTTCGCTCAGGCAAGCTGTCCTTAGTGGCGTTCCGCAGGGCTCGGTATTGGGGCCGTTGTTCGCGATCTATGTAAATGACTTGCCTGGAGAGCTAGGGGTGTCATCACTAATGTTTGCTGACGACCTTAAGCTCTAGAATATTGTGGATATCCCGGGGGGGGGTCCTGAGGCAATTCAGCGTGCCTTGGATAGGCTCTGGGAATGGTCTATCTTATGGTTGATGCCCATAAATAGGGCGAAGTGCTCTGTTCTCCGAATCGGAGCTGCAAATCCTCCCACCCGATATGTTGTCGGCGGTGGTGAACTCCCTGTTGTCACTCAGCAGGTTGATTTAGGAGTCGTACTCGCATCAGCACTTCATTCTGGAGACAACTGAAAGAAGGCTGCTTGTCGAGGGTTTCGTATGATGTGGTTTATCCGCCGCTCTTTCGGAATCTTAACGGCCAAGTTGTTTGTGAAGCTATTTTCGGCATTCGTCCGACCCCCCCTGAATATTGTATTCAGGCTTGTCCACCATGTCTTAACCGAGACAAAATGGATTTGTAGAGGGTGTTACGAGTGGGCACTCGGTTAGTGCAGGGTCTACGGGGACAGACGTATCCTGAACGCTTGCTCAGTTTGGGTATGTACTCCATGCACTACCGAAGGATAAGAGGGGACCTGATTCTCACTTATCGTATTTTGACGGGTAAGATTGGCCCGGACTTGTCAGGGCTATTTAGTCCCGCTACGTTACCTAATCTCCGCGGTCACCCGCTGAAACTGCATAAGCCACGGTCTGATAGGATTAGGACGGAAACTCGTCTATCGCGCCGAGTTATAGATCGCTGGAATTCGCTTCCAGACCACGTGGTTAGCGAACCTACGGTTAAAGGTTTTGCGCGCCAGCTCGATGCTCTTGGTTGGCAACAGCAAACCTTTCCTTTTTCCTAGCTGACTCACCTTCACTTTTCAGTTCTTTTTTATTGACTCAAATATCTTGGTATTCCACTTGCTTAGCTCTTACCACTTTCTCTTTTGCCTTCTGCGTTTACTTTTTTCTCTTTTCTTACTTCACGTAACCGACGTAGCAGGGACTGCTAGGGCAGGATACGTGGGCATTACTTGGTTGGACAGGGTGTGATGCGGTCTTTGTTTTAGGTCCATCAGTATTTCAAAGTTCGCCAACTCCTGGTTCAACGACCCGCCGAAGAAGGAACACTCACGGGATAATCCTATCTTTCTAGTTCCGCTTGAATTTGAACTTATATTTTAGGTCTATTTGGAGTCCGTTAGTTTCGTTCGTTGGGATAGCGACCTCCCACGCGTTCTGTTCTATTGAGGCGGGTACCCATCTACGTTTATTTGCGAACATTTGTCATCCGCTTGGCCATGCCGATAATTTCGATAACACCAATACGCCCATGTGGCTACTGTACACTTGCTCGATTTGCACTCAGCGTGTAGTCCGTCGTTCTAAAGCCATCACATGCTCGATTTGTCTACACCGTCTTCAGGCTCCCTGTGACAATTCGATTCATGCAACTAACATCCAGTTCTGTCGCTCGCATCCACAAACGGTCCTTTGGTACATCTGCCCGGTTTGTGTTCCCATCATTGCAGATTCCGGGCGCGATACCCCTAGCGACCTTTCCTCCAAGACTTGCCCCATGCCTGGTTCTGTAATCTCGTTTCCTAATAACCCGTCATTCACACCATGTAACAACCAGGCAGATTCACCACGGTTACCACGATTCGTCGAGCCGCTCAGCAACAATACCCGCTCAGAAGTGTGCTTGCTTAATCTGGAAGGACATTTACAGATGCGGATTTAGAGCGGTTCTCCGAGCTAAGTGATTAGTGTGCGGACGTTTCGTTGCCTGACTAGGCAACATCATGAGTGCGGCTTCAGGGGTCTGGTTCGCAATGCGTCGTAAGCGACTTCAATGTCCAAGTCGCTTACGAGGCAATGCGAACCAGACCCCTGAAGCCGCACTCATGATGTTGCCTAGTCAGGCAACGAAACGTCTGCGCACTAATCACTTAGCTCGGAGAACCGCTCAAAATCCGCACCCACACCCCGATCTACGGGTATTCTCCTTTATTTCAACAGCTACAGAGCCTACTGCGGAAGGTCGACGGCCTAACCAAGCGATGACAGCAACCTCCCAGCCGTCCTGAATCACGTATCGTTCACTGTTATAAACTGCTGATCTGTCCAACACTCGCCGATGCCCAATGCTACCGTCGGAGGCTCCCCCACCAAGTAAATTTGCTACCGCCTCACATCCGCGTTCACCTAAGCGAATAACGAGTAGCCCTGCTTCCAATTCTAGCATATGTACAAATGTGTCAGACTCTAACGACCCACAACTTCAGAATCGACATTCTCATGATTCCACTATGTGGTGCTCGATCTGTATCACGTTAAACTTCCCTGAAACAAAATCTATTAGTCTCATTAGACTGACTCGCCACCCTTCATCTCCGAGCGCCGATAAGCCCAGACTTCTGCGTGTTGACTTGCAGCCAGGCCCGGCTATGGAGGATGTCCTGCTGTCAGCACACCTACTCGGAATCTACCCTATTCGTATCTTCCCCGACATCCCCTGGACTAAGCGCGCTGCGCACAGGCAGCAACTGACGCCACCCACTCAACCATGCTCTATCATAGTGCATGGCGTTCCAGAACTGTGCGCCCATGAGACAACCTTAAAACAACGACAACAGCATGACTAATCAATGGCGGTTCCTTCAGCAGACATTAAATATTGTTAACCTTATCACAACGGAAATTCACTGCATACCTCGTCTAGCGAATTATACGGGAACAACCTACCACCTCCTGAAAGTGACATTCTTCACTGTTAGCATGGCCACCGATGCCCTCACCTTCTGATATGCTAATAAAAAACGCGCACTACCAGATATCCGTCTGTGTCCTGATGGGCACCCGGTGCCGAGACGCACAGCTTCTCACATACCCCTAGCAGCAGCAGCAGCCCCGTCGGTACCGACACCCTGACTAAACCGTTCTCAGGCGGTCCATCACCGAACCAACTGCTTCACTGCCTGGAGTAATCTATTCACATGCACATTCCAACCTTCAGCCTTTTAACGAACCAGGCGCCAGTGCCCATCTGTACTCCGACGACCCACACTTTGCTTTCCCAGGTACCAACCTTAGCAGCTCCACCCCTCTAAAACAAACGGTGCACTGCTTGTCATCTGTTGACCGGCAGCACCCTAGTTACTTCCGCACTCCTCATCCAAAGGGGCCTCGCCTGTAGCTAAACGAACGCACAGGGCATCATGCCTAAACTTCCGAAACTCCAGCGGACCTGATGGCCATAACGGAAACATGGCTCTCCGATGACATAACCGACGGTGAAATCCAAGTGGTATGCGCGTCTGGTTTGCAACCATAAGCTCACCGGTTCGAATCCGCGTAGGGGAGGGCGCCCTCGCGGTATACCCAGCCCACGCGCGACTGGTGGTGGTCGCGTGCCAACGAAGCGCCGTTATGGCGTGCTGCTGGCGATTTGTTCTTATATTTTTCACATTTCAGTTCTCCGCTCTGACCGCGCAACTCCAGGTGGCAGTGTCGCACTGTACTACGACATCTGGCGGCACATTCTCATTGCGCCTGTCTGGCGATGATGCATCTTCAAATGCCGGTCAAGCTGGCGTCGGCATTGTTTTGAGTCCCCAGGCTGAAGCTGCCATGATCCACTGCATTCCAGTCAACAGTCGGATATGCACCGTTAGATTACCTGGTTCGTCCCATGCTACGAAGTCGCGCGGGAACAAACGGGGCCTGTTTGTCATTACGGCCTACGCCCCTGCAAACTGTAGCACTGATTCGGTGAATGATGATTTCTATCAGCACCTTCACGATCATCTTATAGCGGAATAGTTCGGTCGCTACATATCGGGTTCGTCACGTCTCAAGGAAAAGTCCGAAAAAGATGGATATATGGGCGAGATAGACGTTTATTGTGGAAACGCACGATCCCGCTAGCTGAAGGCACCGCAAAATGGTTCTAGCTAAGGGAAAGGTATGGTCGCCAGCCGCGACGCAGCAAACGCCCTTTGTGGCGGAAAAAGCAAAAGCGCTCGAATGTGATTCGACTCCAACATACGTAGTCATCGTGCGAGCAGGCAAGCTTCCTAAGTTGTCTATGTACAGAATGATATTATACCTTAATAATATTTTACACAGACAAACAGGACAATCTCCAGGTCACTACATAGCCCCCCTCCTAGTAGGTAACCGTTAGTGACCTTTAGAACTGCATGGGGACCGTCTGTCACGGGCCAGTTTACTGCAAGACCAGGCGGTGAAACCTGATGCAGCTGCTGGGGGAGAATCAGACGATCGGACCTTAGCGGGCTCCCACCCATGTCCTTCCTTAAGGTGCCGATAAAAGAAAAGGGGGAGAACGTTCGTTGCATACGATCACTCGTGTTTGCCCACGAGTGAGTGTTCTCCGGTTCGCAATCAGAAAAAAATATAAAGAAACGGGGGTGGTCCGTCATGCCGA
This sequence comes from Dicrocoelium dendriticum, assembly GCA_944474145.2. Taxonomy (NCBI): domain Eukaryota; kingdom Metazoa; phylum Platyhelminthes; class Trematoda; order Plagiorchiida; family Dicrocoeliidae; genus Dicrocoelium; species Dicrocoelium dendriticum. Next base: position 16,248,338 of record OX104060.1, on the reverse strand, counting down.
AGTGGTGACAGCAACGGACGGGAAAAGCACTTAGAGAATATTCAGCGAAAAGTCAAAGTAATAATACTTTTATCGGTTCTCAAAGCGTTTGCTCCGCTTTTCTGGTTTCAAAACCTTTCGCGGATTTTGGGTATTCAAAACCTTTTGCTTTTTTTGCGGTTTGCGAAGGGTACTGAAGCAAATGAAAACTTGATAACGCTGTTAGAAGCGAAAATGCTAAACTAATGTCCTAAGAAACGTGTCGGCCAATGAACCTGACGACCACACCTAGTAACTCTTTTAGGCGTGGCGGAGTCGGCGAGCTCAGGAGGCAGATTTCCGGTTGTGGTGTTGCTGTCTGCAGGCATTTCCTCCACCATTGCCTTGGTCGATTCATCGGAGGACGAAGGACTGGAGTCGTCGTTCGACTCTGGTTCGACGTAAGCAACTTTGAGACGGTCGATTGAGACGGTTTCGCGCTTGCCGTTGCGTTCGATGACGAAGAAGCGATCCTTACGTTGTAGGACCTTGAATGGACCTTCGTAAGGTCGTTCGAGTGGTCTGCGTAGACCATCAATGCGAATGAAGACAAACGGGCAGTGGTGAAGATCTTTGGGAACGTAAGACTTGCGATGCTGTTCCCGTACTGCGGTCGATTTATTGCGGCGCATGCTCGTGGCTAGCTGCCGAGCGTAGTGCGCGTCGTAGCGAGGAGTGTTCGGGCTTTCAGAGAAGAAGTCGCCTGGTAATCGGAGTGGTTGTCCATAGACCAGTTCGGCGCTGGACGTTTCGAGATCGGCTTTCAGTGCTGATCGAATTCCGAGTAGTACCATTGGCAGAACTTCTGTCCAACTAAGTGCATTGGCGGCACTTAGCGAGGCTTTAAGCTGTCGGTGGAAGCGCTCCACCATTCCGTTTGCTTGAGGATGGTAGGCAGTTGTCCGGATGCGTTTACATCCGAGGACTTTGAGTAGGTCGTTGAAAGTCGACGATTCGAATTGTGGACCACGTTCGGTAGTCACAGTGGCTGGACAGCCATGTGAAGCGACCCAGCGCTTGAGGAATGCGCGCGTTATGGTCTCAGCGGGTACGTCGGAAATTGGGACAGTTTCAGACCAACGAGTGGCGCAATCCACTATGGTCAGAATCTAGACCATGCCTTTGGACGGCGGAAGTGGTCCAACCACGTCGAGGTGGACGTGAGCGAACCGAGTTGATAGTGACGGGAAGCGTCCTATCGGAGCGGCAACATTTCGATGAACTTTTGCTCGCTGGCAAGTCAGACAGTTGCATGCCAAAAGTCTGACGTCGCGCTGCATGTTGGGCCAGACGCATCTGTCGGCAATCATCTTGACTGAAGCGCTGATGCCAGGATGCGCGATGTTGTGCAGCGTAACGAAGACTTTTCGGCGAAAGGTTGTTGGTACCAGTGGACGTGGATGTCCGTTAGAGACGTCGCAGATTATTGTACCTGTAGACGAAGGAAGCGGTCTAGGTACCAACTTTAACGTGGACTCTTCGCAGGATGACATTAAGTCTTTTTCGGCTTGCTGAGCAGCCTCCATAGCTGACAGATCGAGCGACTGATCGGTCGGAGCCAGAGAATTTACTGTTGAAAGCGTGTCCGCCACGACGTTATCCTTGCCAAACACGTGTTGGACGTCCGTCGAAAACTGAGACACGAAATCTAGATGACGAACCTCACGCGGAGTGTTTCGGAGTGAAGGGTTCCGGAAGGCGTAGACGAGTGGTTTGTGATCTGTAAAGATCATAAAATGATTACTTTCGAGAACGTGACGAAAATGGCGAACGGCGGAGTATACGGCGAGTAACTCGCGGCCAAATGTGCTGTATTTCGACTCGGCTGTCTGAAGACGTCGGGAGAACACTAGTGGTTGCCAATTACCTTGGGAAAACTGCTGTAGAACAGCGCCGATTGCGTTTTCCGAGGCGTCGACGGCTACACTGATTTGAGCGTTCGAGTCGAAGTGATGAAGCATGACGGCGGATGCGAGTGCTTCTTTGCTAGCTTCGAATGCTTTTCGTGCTTCAGGCGTAAGATCAACCTTGCCGTTGTTGCGTCCACGCAGAAGATCGGTGAGCGGTTGCATAAGCTCGGCGCAGCGTGGCAGGAATCGGCGATAGTAGTTGACCATGCCGTTGAAGCGTCGAATGGCGGCTAGAGTCGTTGGATGAGGAAAGTCGCGAATTGCCTGGACTCTGTCCTGCAAAGGGCGGATACCCTCGGAATCAAGTTGGTGTCCGAGGAAGTCAATGCGCGGCTGCATGAAAATGCACTTGTCGGGGTTGACGGTGACGTTGTGCGCCTTCAGCCGTTCGAACAAGAGTCGTAGATGTGTTCGGTGTTCCTCTTCCGAAGAACTGGCCACCAGGATGTCGTCGATGTACGGGTGGACGAAGTCGAGTCCACGTACGACGGAGTCGATGAAGCGTTGAAATGTCTGCGCGGCGTTGCGCAGACCGAATACCATTCGTAGAAACTCGAATAGTCCAAATGGTGTAATAACGGCGGTTTTCGGTATGTCCTCGTCGGCGGCTGGGATCGGATGATAGGCTCGCACCAGATCGATCTTTGAGAACACGCGAGCGCCATGAAGACCGGCTGTAATATCCTGTATGTGAGGATAGGATAACGATCCGGAATTGTCACGTTGTTGAGGGCGCGGTAATCGCCACATGGTCGCCAGTCTCCTGACTTTTTCGGGACCATGTGAAGGGCGAAGACCAAGGGCTGCTGGATGGTCGGACGATTCCAAGTTCGAGCATGTGCTCGAATTCCGCACGGGCGGTTTTGAGCTTGTCCGGAATCAGTCTTCGGGCTTTGGCGGAGACGGGCGGACCCTTGGTAACTATGTGATGTGGCGTAGCTGCGGCTGCAGTTGACAGAGACGATGAAGGTCGGAAGACTTCAGGGAAACTCAAGTAGCGCTTTGCCGGCCGGCGAGTTGGCAGTGGCGTACACCGGACTGAGCGATGCTACATCGCTGGATATTCCAGCGACGGAAAGTTTCGTTGTCTGATCGATGAGACGATGTCGTTTAGCATCGACGAGCAAGTCGAAGTGCTGAAGAAAATCCATCCCGATAATGGGATTTTGGACGTCAGCGACAAGGAATACCCATCGAAAAGAGCGTCGCAGGTCGAGGTTAAGCGTGCGCGAGCGCTGACCGTAGACGCGGATGCTGGTGCCGTTGGCTGCGCGTAGAGAACCAGTCACCTTTCCGGTTGCGTCGTTGGGATCACGTGGAAGGACGCTGACTTCTGCGCCAGTGTCGACGAGATAGCGAACTCCCGTTTGTCGATCGGTGACGAAGAATAGGCGACTGTGTTGACCAGCTACGTCCGTCGCCCCTACGTGCTGGTCGGCCCGTTTCCCCTGCGAGTTGCGTTTGAAGGAACACGGTGGGCGGCACGACTTGGCCTGCGGGCCAAATCGCTGATGGTACCAGCAGTAGGAAGACATTCGGCGCGGTGATTTTGATCGAGATGGACGTTGACGATTTGAAGATCGACATCGGCAGCTACTCCCAGAAGTTGTGAAATCGGTAAACTTCTTGGTGAGTGCGGCAATCTGCGCTTTCATCTCGGCAATATCGTCTTTCGGCGTAGATCGAACTTGCGAAATCTGGCCGTAGGATTCCCAATTTGGTCTGCGATATCGGCCATCAGCGTTAGGGATGCGCCAGCATTTGCGTAGAGGATATTGCACATTTCACGTGGCAATCTACGCAGCCACATTTCCTTGAGAAATGTGTCGTCCACCATGTCGGGTTTGACTAAACTTTGCATCTTTCGCAATAGCTGCGATGGCTTGAGGTCACCCAACTCCGTTTCGCTCAGAAGCTTCGTGATACGTTGACGATCTGAAAGACCTGTCCTTTTGAGAACCGCTGCTTTAATTTCCTCGTAAGTTTTCCTCTCTGCTGGCAACTCGAGGATATCGTCGATATCATCGGCGACGTGCGGAGGAAGCGCGGAGACGACGTGGAGATATTTGATTCTTTCAGATCTAATGCCACGAAGTTCGAAAAGTGCCTCTAACTGAGCAAACCAATGTTTTGGATTGCTTTCGCGAAAGGGCGGAGTGGCGATGGTTACATTTTCAACCTGGCCGTCGAGGACTGGGTGACACGTATCCATAGCAGAAAAATGATACAAAGTAAGCGATATAGAACCCGAAATATGCACAAAAATATGAAAATGGATGGACGTACCGCAAAACTGAACGAACCTGGAAAGAAAAATTAGTAAGTGGCTTACCAAATTTTCGGTCGGGGTCACCAGTTATAGCGGAATCGTTCGGTCGCTATATGTCAGGTTCGTCCCGCCTCAAGGAAAGTCGGAAAAAGACGGATATATGGGCGAGATAGACGTTTATTGTCGAAACGCACAATCCCGCTAGCTGAAGGCACCGTAAAATGGTTCTAGCTAGGGGAAAAGTATAGTCGCCAGCCGAGACGCAGCAAACGCCCTTCGAGGCGGAAAAATCAGAAGCGCTAGATGACTCCAACACACGTAATCATCGTGCGAGCAGGAAAGCTTCCTAAGTTGTCTATGTGCAGAATGATATAATATTTTATTAATATTTTACACAGATAAACAGTACAATTTCCATGTCACTACAGCCTTCGTTACAGAAGAAGCGCGGATACTGTGATGTTGGCTGGCGATCTGAACACCCAAGTCGGAAAATTGTTCTCTAATGTGTTTCATCTTAGCAGCCAACATGGTGTAGGCTCCTGTAATGATAACGATGAGCGATTGCTACAGTTGTATGAAGATGCTCGCCTCTTCCTCGCGAGCACAAACTTTCAACACAGCACCTGCAGAAGCGTGACTTGGCGCCCACCAGCTTCGCACCGGTCATGGACGCAAATCGATCATATCGCGCTCATTTACTGCTGGAAAGGCTGTGTCCAAAACTGTCGCTGGATTTGGAGCACGACCGTAGACTCTAACAACGCACTTGTCTGCGCCGACCTCGGGGTGCGTTTCGGTGGACTTCTGCAACATCGATGTGAACGGATTGACACCAGCCAGCTGGCGAAGCCAGGTGTTCTGATTGTGTATCAAAGGGCGCTGACATCCGGGCTGAGTAAGCGCCCACTGAACACCGTCGATGATCACTGGTCTCATATTCGTCAGACGTTACTATCAGCAGTCATGTCTTCACATGGCAAATCAAATTGCCAAACTGGACACTTGGTCTCTACACAGTCTCTGGAACTTATGGATGCTCGCCGACGTATTCCGGCTGGAAGCGAATACATTGAGACTCGCAAAAATCTCAGGGCAAAACTACGTGCTAGCCTGAAGAAAGATCTGAAAGCCTGGTGGTCTTTTCATGCCTCGAGATGGAAACAGCCGATGGTAATCATCGTTAGTTATTCCGTCTGATACGGGAAAAAGATAGCAGGAGACCTGGTGTTAGCGAGACCATACGCGACGAGAGTGGGCAGCCAATCCACAGCCTGTCAAAACACTTGGAGCATTGAGCTGAAGACTTTGCAAGGCAATTTAACCAACCTGAGTTATCGCTTTCTTCTTCGGGTATTGAGCGCTCTTCTCCTTGGTCCGTCTCCTTGGATCCGCCCTCACGCGCAGAAGTCGAAGGTTAGATCAGGTTGTTGAAATTGCATAAGGCCGCAGGGGCAGATAGAATTCCCCCAGCCCTCTTCAAATTCGGGGGACCTGCTCTGGTAGATGATTTACACGAGTTGATAATAAAACTTTGGGAGCGGGAGACTGTCCCAACAGACTGGAGCCGCTCCGTCATTGTCCCCATTTTCAAGGGAGGCTCCTGTTCGGAATATTATGGTCATAGAAGGGTCAGTTTGATCTCAATTGCCTCTAAATTGCTTGCGTCTGTCATCCTGCACAGACTGGCACTCGTGAAAGCCAGGTTCGTGTAGAGCAAGCCGGGTTTCGTCGAGGTCCAGGCTGCATCGACCACATCTGCACCTTGCGTCGGCCGGTGGCCGAGTGGTCTGCGCGTTTGGTTTGCAACCATAAGGTCACCAGTTCGAATCCGCGTAGGGGTGGGCGTCATTGCGGGATACTCAGCTCGCGCGCGACTAATGGTGCTCGCGCGGCACCGAAGCGCCGTTACGGCGTACAGCTGACACATTATTATTATTATTATTGTTATTGCTATTATTATTATTATTTATTACACCTTACGTCAATTCTTGGAACACCGCCATGTTTATTGGCGACCCACGATTGTCGTTTCTTGACATAAAACGTGCCTTCGACTTAGTCGGTCGATGTACCCTTTGGGAATGTCTACTGAGGAAAGGTGTGCCTGCTAAATATATTAAACATTATCAAAGCGTTGTACGCGCATAGTTCGGGCAGAGTTAGGATTTATGGCAGATTGTCGCCACCAGCGGTGTGAGACAAGCTTGCCCGCTGTCACCTTTCCTCTTCAACTTCGATATTGATGAAGTCATGCAAACAGCGTTCGCTGGACACGACCCAGGTGTGAAGCTCCTTCCGGGTGAGCGGCTTCTTGACTCGGAGTACGCGGACGATATTATCCTAACCTGTGACAGCTCCCAAACATGCCAAGCAGCACTGTACCGATTAGCACTGGTTGTCAATCGTTTTGGGCTATGCTTTACTCCATCGAAATGCGAAGTACTTCTCCAAGATTGGCAGGGACCGACTCCTGCACTAACGCTTGATGGTGATCAGATAGAATTCATTCAGGAATTCAAGTACCTGGGCAGCTATATTAGCACCTGTGGGATTGAAAATGAGGTTACGAACCGTATAGCAAAAGCTCGCGGTGCTTTTGTCGATCTCCGCCACCTGCGGCGCAGATGCGACATTACTCTCACCCTGAAGAGCAGAGTTTATTACACAGCCGTCCGTTCAGCTCTCCTATATGGTTGTGAAACCTGGCCCATCAGATCGACAGACATAAAGTGGCTCGTCATATTCGATCATCGCTGCCTTCGCAGCTTAGCTCATGTCTGGTGAGAGCACTGCGTGAGCAATGAGCGTGTTCGGCGTCGCGTATTTGGTGCAGGAAGAGCGAGTGAACCGCTCAGCACCATCATATCACGCACCAGGCTCCGATGGCTGGTCCACATGTTGCGCATGCCAGCACACCAACTCCCGCGACGTGCATTGTTTGCGCGTTGTGGGTGCGGTTGGAAGAGGTGGAGGGGAGGCCAAGCGATGACTTGGTCGCGAGAGATGAAAACCCTCACTTCGAAGTTGGCGTCGGTTGGTGCATGCCGACTGCCTGGCTGGGGTCCTAAGGACGGTGAACACGTTTGGTTGGACACACTTGCTGTTATGACTAGGAGACGGTCCCAATGGCGTTTGTGTTGTGAGTTCCTTTGTACATGCCATCCTTCTTAGCCTCCTCCAATCACGATCTCATTCGCTAGGCATAATATAACATTTTACGGCACAATAGCCGGCTGTTGACTCTCCGGAACGATGTCCATCCGTTACTGGGGACTCAGTCAGCGTTTCACCGTTGTATTTCTTCTTGTCTTTAGTATTACGGCACAATAGTTGAGATGTTTTTCACCTGCAGCTAACGTGTATACTAATGTTGATGGTGACATCTCCCTCAGTTGCATCATCTTGACAAACACTGCGCTCCAGTCTCCAGACATCATGTGCTGCGAGGTCGTACTAACCGCCAAACACTCCAGCTGTCATGTTATCATTTATCCCCCCCTAGCAACTCCACCGAGGACGCACGATTAGTGCATGATGTCCACCTTATTTTATCCCACAAGCGCACACAGTTTCTCATCGTAGGAGATTTCAACCTGCCCCGTCTATTTTATTCTGTCCCGTCTACTGACTCCTTTGCCTCACATCTTATTGGTATTTTTCACACGGCCCCGTTGTATAACCACATCTATCAGCCGATCAGGTTTCGATCCAGCAACCAACCGTCTCTGCTAGATCTCTTCCTCATTAAGGAAAAGCTGATGGTTGATCACGTTGAGTATGAGGCTCCTCTGGGGCTCAGCGACCACTGCGTCCTTCGTTTCAATTTTATGTGCTTCGCCGAAAAGCCCGTCAGCACGCCAACTTATACTAAACGCTGGGCTGATTACGGAACTTGAACCTTCTCATTTCCGCTAACAGCTGGTCATCCTAGCCCTAATCGAGTGCAGACAGCGTGTGGCCAACCTTTTGCCTTAGCATACGTAAACTCTGCTCCACTACCATGACCTGCAAAACGTTCCTATAGGGAAGACACCCAGCACTCATCCGAAGTCGTACACGGAAGTGGATTGCCTCCAGGTACATGGCATGGAGAAACTATCGCTCCCATCCAACAGCTACCCAGTGGAAATATTACCTATCCATCCGTAACCAATGTGTCCATCTTGTACGCTCAGATGAGAGTGAGCAGTCAGTTTATGCTTATGTTTCCATCCAATCCCAAGGCCTTGTGTAGTCACGTGAACAGTCTTCGACAAGTCAAACACGAGGTCACGGCGCTGACGACCTCCACAGGGCTCACAAAGTCAGCGAACGAGGCAGCAGAAGTCCTGTGCCAGCAGTACGCATCCACATTTTCCCTTTCATCAATACATACAACCATTGTACCTTCGGTCCCACACCCAACTTTTCTAACGACTGTTCAGTTCACTCCGGAGAAGGTCCTGGCGAAACTCAAATCCCTGCGACTAACAGCTTCTCCTGACGCTGATGGTTTCCACCCAAGACTCTTGCGAGCATGCGCTGCAGCCCTAACTTTACTCCTAGGGGAGCTGTTCACCCACTTTTCGCAAAGCAAAGTTCCCAATGATTGGAAATGTGGGACTATTGCACCAATCTACAATCGACCGGTAACCCTCTCTACGATCACCATAGTGATGGAATCGATTGTCCCAGACGCTTTAATGGACCACATATAGGCCCAGAAACTGCTCTCCGATTATCAGCACGGCTTTTGGCTGCAACGGTCGTGCCTGAGTAATCTGCTACTACTAGCTGGACGATTGCTGTCTACTCTGGCCTAGAAACGTATGTCATATTCTTGGATTTCGCCAAACCCTTCGACAAGGTCGACCACAGCATTCTACTACAGAACCTGTTGTCTTACGGCGTTTCAGGGGCCTTAATAGATTGGATCCGAAACTACCTCTAAAACCGTACGGTCCGGGTACGCGTCGACGGAGCCGTATCCCCCCTGTATTCTTGCCACAAGCGGAGTACCACAAGATATTTTCTCTTACCGGACCTCTTCCTAGCCTTCACACCGCAAGTGGTGTCTTCGCTGCTGCTATGTGCGGATGACGCGAAGCTGTGGCGCACTAATAACGTTTCGGACGATGCCCACGCACTTCAGATGGATCCCGACCGTCTACATCCGTGGTCTAAAGAAAACAGCCTTCCATTTAACGCTTCGAAATGTCGCGTTCTTTCTACCCGCCCTTCCGCTTTTTCTCCTATGTATTTCCTGGGAGGGTCTATCCTCCAGATCTCGTCAGCCGAAAGATACTTCGGTATCATTACCCAGACGAGTCTTTCCCTATCCGCTTCCTGCCGGAAAGCAGCTTCTGCTGCTCACCGCATGGTGTGATTGCTGAAAGCAGGCTTCAGTCGAATTGACCATAACAATTTACGCCTACTCCTCAATGCTTTCCTTCGACCACACTTGGAGTTTGCTATTCAGGCCTGGAGCCCCTGGCTGCTGAAGGACCAACGTATACTCGCAGTCCCACAATGTCGAGCAACAAAATGGTCCGAAGTCTCAAGCACCACAACGACTTTACTGTCTGGGCCTCTATTCGCTTAAGTACCGACGTCTCTGGGGCGACTTGATCCTTGTATTTATGATCTTATCCAACCCTGGACATCCCTGTCACCACCTACTCACACTGCACTAATCGTGATCCCATCTACGTGACCATCCACTGAGGCTCATACATTAGCACAGTCGGCTGAACTGCAGACGACACTACTTCGCTTTGCGAATCTGCCTACCGTGGAGTGCTCTGCCTGCCGATTTAGTCTTGGCACCCACTGTGGCGGATTTTAAGATCCGCCTGAATTGTCATCTGGCCGAGCTACACCGCGATATTCCCTGACACAATTCCCTTCTACTTGATGGAGTTTCTTTTCTTTTTCTTCCCTTCTACCTAATCTTTCCATAGCCGTTTCGGAGGGCGTGGTGGGATGTCACGCTCTGAGCCGGCGTGCATTCTTTTTCAATACCGCATAAGCCGGATGAAGGTACGGCTAACACGCGAGTCCAACCCGCTATAAGGTTGCTTGGCCTTTCAACAGACCCGACCCCAAATTTTTAAACCTATGGGTCATGTAAAGCTCGAGGCTTTATTCCCATTAAATACAGTGTTCCAATGTTCCAATGCATGTTGTTGAGGTTAGTTCGTCTGTGTGCTTGGGAAGTCTGAGCTTCACTGAATTAACACTGGAATATCATCTTTCGACTATTCCGTCAAGGAGTGTAAATTATCTGTGAAGTTAGTCCAGTGTAATCTTATCTTTTCTGTGACGTTACTTTGTTCCTTCTGGTGCGGTAATTTAGGACTAGTTTTCATTCCACTACATAATTGGTGACCCCTGTTTCTTTTACAAACCAGAACTCAATTTCTAACTGTGAAATGTCGTTTGCTACTATCTCCACACGGACTCTTCTGAAGATTTTATTGATTTTTTCTTACCCGCTTTTGACGCAATGTCCATGTCTGGTTTTTACAGTTAGAAGCTCTTGTTCGTTGCCGTTCTATATTTTCCTACCTCGCTGCACATCTTCCCACGCACATAGCTGCCAATATCGCAGACCCGCTCGACCCTGTTCCTACCGAATCCTCCTACACTAGAACGCCCGGAGTGGTCATTTTGACCGCTCAGCGTTTTTAAATGTGCATATTTTATACATTCCGTCGCAACGAGACTGGACCTTAACGTGGTGCGACGGTTTGCGTACCTCATTGACCCATTGAGCTATACTGGGTGATGCCTCCAAGCATCTTGAGAGCTACTCCTACCAGGTTGGTCAATGGTGAGAGGTCAGACAAACTCAGTCTCCTGGTCCTCCAGGTTGGGGGTTTGAAATGGGATGGCGTCCATTTCTGTAAAACTAAATCACTGCCATCCCGCTGCCTTGCGGACAGGCTTTTGAGCCAAAGGCTTTGGATGAGGACCCTAATCGTTCTCCTGTCTAGGTCTGGGCGCCCTGGCAGTATCCCT
>OX104060.1:16204552-16236876 GCA_944474145.2 Dicrocoelium dendriticum | reverse complement strand
GGACGGTGAACACGTTTGGTTGGACACACTTGCTGTTATGACTAGGAGACGGTCCCAATGCCGTTTGTGTTGTGAATTCCTTTGTACATGCCATCCTTCTTAGCCTCCTCCAATCACGATCTCATTCGCTAGGCATAATATAACATTTTACGGCACAATAGCCGGCTGTTGACTCTCCGGAACGATGTCCATCCGTTACTGGGGACTCAGTCAGCGTTTCACCGTTGTATTTCTTCTTGTCTTTAGTATTACGGCACAATAGTTGAGATGTTTTTCACCTGCAGCTAACGTGTATACTAATGTTGATGGTGACATCTCCCTCAGTTGCATCATCTTGACAAACACTGCGCTCCAGTCTCCAGACATCATGTGCTGCGAGGTCGTACTAACCGCCAAACACTCCAGCTGTCATGTTATCATTTATCCCCCCTAGCAACTCCACCGAGGACGCACGATTAGTGCATGATGTCCACCTTATTTTATCCCACAAGCGCACACAGTTTCTCATCGTAGGAGATTTCAACCTGCCCCGTCTATTTTATTCTGTCCCGTCTACTGACTCCTTTGCCTCACACCTTATTGGTATTTTTCACACGGCCCCGTTGTATAACCACATCTATCAGCCGATCAGGTTTCGATCCAGCAACCAACCGTCTCTGCTAGATCTCTTCCTCATTAAGGAAAAGCTGATGGTTGATCACGTTGAGTATGAAGCTCCTCTGGGGCTCAGCGACCACTGCGTCCTTCGTTTCAATTTTATGTGCTTCGCCGAAAAGCCCGTTAGCACGTCAACTTATACTAAACGCTGGGCTGATTACGGAACTTGAACCTTCTCATTTCCGCTAACAGCTGGTCATCCTAGCCCTAATCGAGTGCAGACAGCGTGTGGCCAACCTTTTGCCTTACCATACGTAAACTCTGCTCCACTACCATGACCTGCAAAACGTTCCTATAGGGAAGACACCCAGCACTCATCCGAAGTCGTACACGGAAGTGGATTGCCTCCAGGTACATGGCATGGAGAAACTATCGCTCCCATCCAACAGCTACCCAGTGGAAATATTACCTATCCATCCGTAACCAATGTGTCCATCTTGTACGCTCAGATGAAAGTGAGCAGTCAGTTTATGCTTATGTTTCCATCCAATCCCAAGGCCTTGTGTAGTCACGTGAACAGTCTTCGACAAGTCAAACACGAGGTCACGGCGCTGACGACCTCCACAGGGCTCACAAAGTCAGCGAAAGAGGCAGCAGAAGTCCTGTGCCAGCAGTACGCATCCACATTTTCCCTTTCATCAATACATACAACCATTGTACCTTCGGTCCCACACCCAACTTTTCTAACGACTGTTCAGTTCACTCCGGAGAAGGTCCTGGCGAAACTCAAATCCCTGCGACTAACAGCCTCTCCTGACGCTGATGGTTTCCACCCAAGACTCTTGCGAGCATGCGCTGCAGCCCTAACTTTACTCCTAGGGGAGCTGTTCACCCACTTTTCGCAAAGCAAAGTTCCCAATGATTGGAAATGTGGGACTATTGCACCAATCTACAATCGACCGGTAACCCTCTCTACGATCACCATAGTGATGGAATCGATTGTCCCAGACGCTTTAATGGACCACATATAGGCCCAGAAACTGCTCTCCGATTATCAGCACGGCTTTTGGCTGCAACGGTCGTGCCTGAGTAATCTGCTACTACTAGCTGGACGATTGCTGTCTACTCTGGCCTAGAAACGTATGTCATATTCTTGGATTTCGCCAAACCCTTCGACAAGGTCGACCACAGCATTCTACTACAGAACCTGTTGTCTTACGGCGTTTCAGGGGCCTTAATAGATTGGATCCGAAACTACCTCTAAAACCGTACGGTCCGGGTACGCGTCGACGGAGCCGTATCCACCCTGTATTCTTGCCACAAGCGGAGTACCACAAGATATTTTCTCTTACCGGACCTCTTCCTAGCCTTCTTTGATGACGTCACACCGCAAGTGGTATCTTCGCTGCTGCTATGTGCGGATGACGCGAAGCTGTGGCGCACTATTAACGTTTCGGACGATGCCCACGCACTTCAGATGGATCCCGACCGTCTACATCCGTGGTCTAAAGAAAACAGCCTTCCATTTAACGCTTCGAAATGTCGCGTTCTTTCTACCCGCCCTTCCGCTTTTTCTCCTATGTATTTCCTGGGAGGGTCTATCCTCCAGATCTCGTCAGCCGAAAGATACTTCGGTATCATTACCCAGACGAGTCTTTCCCTATCCGCTTCCTGCCGGAAAGCAGCTTCTGCTGCTCACCGCATGGTGTGATTGCTGAAAGCAGACTTCAGTCGAATTGACCATAGCAATTTACGCCTACTCCTCAATGCTTTCCTTCGACCACACTTGGAGTTTGCTATTCAGGCCTGGAGCCCCTGGCTGCTGAAGGACCAACGTATACTCGCAGTCTCACAATGTCGAGCAACAAAACTGGTCCGAAGTCTCAAGCACCACAACGACTTTACTGTCTGGGCCTCTATTCGCTTAAGTACCGACGTCTCCGGGGCGACTTGATCCTTGTATTTATGATCTTATCCAACCCTGGACATCCCTGTCACCACCTACTCACACTGCACTAATCGTGATCCCATCTACGTGACCATCCACTGAGGCTCATACATTAGCACAGTCGGCTGAACTGCAGACGACACTACTTCGCTTTGCGAATCTGCCTACCGTGGAGTGCTCTGCCTGCCGATTTAGTCTTGGCACCCACTGTGGCGGATTTTAAGATCCGCCTGGATTGTCATCTGGCCGAGCTACACCGCGATATTCCCTGACACAATTCCCTTCTACTTGATGGAGTTTCTTTTCTTTTTCTTCCCTTCTACCTAATCTTTCCATAGCCGTTTCGGAGGGCGTGGTGGGATGTCACGCTCTGAGCCGGCGTGCATTCTTTTTCAATACCGCATAAGCCGGATGAAGGTACGGCTAACACGCGAGTCCAACCCGCTATAAGGTTGCTTGGCCTTTCAACAGACCCGACCCCAAATTTTTAAACCTATGGGTCATGTAAAGCTCGAGGCTTTATTCCCATTAACTACAGTGTTCCAATGTTCCAATGCATGTTGTTGAGGTTAGTTCGTCTGTGTGCTTGGGAAGTCTGAGCTTCACTGAATTAACACTGGAATATCATCTTTCGACTATTCCGTCAGGGAGTGTAAATTATCTGTGAAGTTAGTCCAGTGTAATCTTATCTTTTCTGTGACGTTACTTTGTTCCTTCTGGTGCGGTAATTTAGGACTAGTTTTCATTCCACTACATAATTGGTGACCCCTGTTTCTTTTACAAACCAGAACTCAATTTCTAACTGTGAAATGTCGTTTGCTACTATCTCCACACGGACTCTTCTGAAGATTTTATTGATTTTTTCTTACCCGCTTTTGACGCAATGTCCATGTCTGGTTTTTACAGTTAGAAGCTCTTGTTCGTTGCCGTTCTATATTTTCCTACCTCGCTGCACATCTTCCCACGCACATAGCTGCCAATATCGCAGACCCGCTCGACCCTGTTCCTACCGAATCCTCCTACACTAGAACGCCCGGAGTGGTCATTTTGACCGCTCAGCGTTTTTAAATGTGCATATTTTATACATTCCGTCGCAACGAGACTGGACCTTAACGTGGTGCGACGGTTTGCGTACCTCATTGACCCATTGAGCTATACTGAGTGATGCCTCCAAGCATCTTGAGAGCTACTCCTACCAGGTTGGTCAATGGTGAGAGGTCAGACAAACTCAGTCTCCTGGTCCTCCAGGTTGGGGGTTTGAAATGGGATGGCGTCCATTTCTGTAAAACTAAATCACTGCCATCCCGCTGCCTTGCGGACAGGCTTTTGAGCCAAAGGCTTTGGATGAGGACCCTAATCGTTCTCCTGTCTAGGTCTGGGCGCCCTGGCAGTATCCCAGCCCACATACAACCATGCCATTTTCTTCAAACATAAACTTCATCCTGCATCGGCCGTCGCGCAGATTATCAAGAGTCGCCTTATCTGCTGCATACAGCAGAGCGGATAAGCGAAAGCATACTACTGCTGGCGCCTCCCTTCTTTCTTTTTCACCTTTTTCTCTTACTCCCATCCCGGCCCCCATTACTAACCTTCCTTCTATAATTCCCAGCTTAATTGACAGCAACCGAAGTGCTACTGGAGTCGAACCATCTGCAGCCACCATCCCACAGCACCTATCGGACGCCTATCGGCAAAAGTTCCTTATAAGGCCACGCTGTCCCGTTTCCATGGCGACATTCAACGTCCGCACTCTAAGACAAACAGGTCAGCAGGCTGCACTCGCACGCACCTTGGACATACTGGGTGTTGATGTGTGTTGTGTGTCCGAAACTAGGATTAATGACCCTAACGGGGTTATTGAATTGACTGCACCCGGTATATCCTCTCGTTATTGGTTGCACGCATCCGGAGACGCCGATGCGGTACTCACGGGTCAAGCTGGTGTAGGTATCATTCTCAGCTGCAAGGCTGAGTCATCGTTGGTTGATTGGATACCGGTGAACAGCCGTTTATGTGCAGCCCGTTTGACGACATCAGCTAAGGTGAATTCGCGAAGTAAAACAAAACGCTGTTTGTTTGTGATTTCTGATTATGCTCCCACGGACTGCAGTTCTAATGCAGTCAAGGACACTTTCTATCACGAACTGAACACGCTGCTACGCAGTGCTACCAGTTCAGATATTATAGTACTTGCAGGGGATATGAACGCACAAGTAGGGCGTCTGAGCTCTTCAGAAGCTCAGCTGGGTGGTAAGTATGGACTTAACGCCGAACGGACTGACAACGGCGAGCGTCTGCTGCAACTGTGTGCGGAGCACCAGTTGTTTCTTAGTAGCACTGCTTTTAGACACAGTGGGCGTCGAAGTGCCACTTGGCGTCCACCCGTAGCTGGTCATCGATGGACCCAAATTGACTACATAGCCATAAGTTACAGGTGGCGCGGTTCCATTCTGGATTGCCGCTCGTACTGGAGTACCTGTGTCGACTCTGGTCATGCCTTGGTGCGCTGTCGTTTCTCCATGAACTTTACCGGAAGGCGCACAAAGCGTCTCCCCCGATTGGCAACGGAGAAATTGTCCCAGCCCTCTGTCAGGCAAGCCTATCAAGAAGCACTGCATACCGAACTCTCGCTGTCTTGTCCTAATGATACTGAACTTCAGTGGAATAGGATCTCGGCCACTATGCACGACGCAGGAGCATCTGCTTGTGGCACTATCAGTGGTCACCGCACCAGTCACTGGATATCCGAGAGGTCCGTGAACCTTTTGGAAGCTAGAAGACACCTCCCGGCTGGTTCTGAACACAATGTGACCAGACGGGCTATTAGGCGTGAACTAAAGCGGAGCCTACGTGTTGACAAGGAAGTCTGGTGGACCAGTCGGGCTCAAGAAATGGAGGAGGCAGGAGCAGTAGGCAATTACCGGAAGCTCTTCCGGCTAATACGCACCACTGCTCCGAGGAAACCAGGCGTCAGTGAGACAATCAGGGACAGCGCGGGTGCGCTGATACACAATAAGGAGCGCCGTATGGCTCGTTGGGCTGAGCACTTTGAACATCAGTTCAGCTGGCCCCCTGCTCCCGGACCTCTTCCTACTCAGGTGATGCAGGACGAGCCATGGGCGGTTAGTTTAGAGCCTCCGTCGGAGGCCGAGGTCCGAAACGCGATTACAGCCCTCAATCGTTTTCGTGCCGCTGGCCCGGATTCCTTACCACCTGCACTATTTAAGGATGGAGGTGAGGTCCTCTGCGAAGCACTGACCTCCCTATTCGAACGTATCTGGAACGAAGAGAGTGTGTCGGCTAATTGGAGCGAATCGATTATAGTGGCAATATACAAAAAGGGCAGTCGCACAGACTGTGCGAACCACAGGGGTATTAGCCTAACGCCAGTTGTGGCAAAATTACTGACCTTGATTATCGTTCGTCGCCTCACTGCAGAACGGGAATCTCGGATTAGAGAAGAGCAGGCCGGTTTTCGCCCAGGACATGGCTGTATAGACCATATATTTACTTTGCGGCAGGTGCTAGAGCAGCGCCACGCATACCGTAGACCGACAATAGCTGTGTTCCTCGATTTCAAGAGTGCGTTCGATTCGGTCGATCGATCGATTCTGTTCGAAATACTTGCGCGGAAAGGTGTTCCCACGAAATATGTGAACATCCTTCGTGCTCTATACTCGAACACTAGAGGCCGCGTCAGGGTCTATGGTGCCCTATCGGATAGCTTTTCGACTACAAGTGGCGTTCGTCAGGGTTGCCCGATTTCCCCGTTTTTGTTCAATTTCGTCGTGGTTTCTATCATGGAGTGTTCCCTTGCGGAATGTCACGATGTAGGTGTTGAAGTGCTGCCTGGTGAACGGTTATTTGATCTAGATTATGCGGACGATATCGTCTTGCTTTTCGACAATGTTGAGGCGGCACAAAACCACCCTGAATAGCCTATCCAGTGTGGTCCCATTATTTGGTATGCACTTCGCACCTTCAAAGTGCAAAGTGTTGCTGCAGGACCACCAGCCTCTTGATTACCCCTTGACGCTTGCTAACGAGGAACTCGAGGTGGTTGATCAATTCACTTATCTTGGCAGCTGCATCAGCAATGATGCGCGCATAGAAACTGACGTGAGCTCACGCATTGCAAAGACCAGAGCTGCCTTCTTGAACCTGCGTCATCTTTGGCGACAGAAGGGAGTTTCCCTCCGTCTGAAAGGCCGTGTATACAAGGCCACAGTGAGGGCCGTTCTGCTCTGTGGTAGTGAAACTTGGCCCCTTCGGTCAGAAGATCTGAGACGCCTTCAAGTCTTTGATCATCGTTGTTTGCGAAGCATTGCTGGTGTCGGATGGCACCAGCGTGTCCGCAACGATGATGTGCGTAGGCGAGTACTAGGTGGTGATAATCATGCTAGCTCCCTAGAACAACAGATAGCACTGAATAAGTTACGTTGGCTCGGGCACGTGCTACGTATGCCTGGTCACCGCTTACCTAGGAGGGCCTTGTTCAGTCTACCAGGTGTCGGATGGCGCAAGGCTCGAGGTGGACAGAAGTTGACTTGACAGCGGGAAATGAAGTCACTGACGACAAAACTGGGTGCCGTTGGTCCGTCTCGCCTTCTGGGTTGGAGTCAACGTGACTCACCTTGTGCTTGGCTCGAGACTTTACAGGATATGGCTCGCAACCGACACCAGTGGCGCGTCTGCTGCCGTCTCCTAATCGGATTGTCTGTTTAAAGTGTGTTTGGTGCTGAGTTATCTGCGGGGTAATGGCTGATTATGACGCTGGGCAGTGAAAGCCGAAAGGAAGCTGTCTCGCCGATGCCGCCATATCTTTGCACGATAGCCAGCTGTTTGTGACTGAATGTTGTCTACACAAGGTGTAGGCGCCTTGACCCTGAATGTTTGCTTAGGGCATTAAGGTTTTCAGGTAAGTCCCCCTTCTCTCCCTCTTCTTATTCTTTATTTCCTAGGTCCTCATGGTTGTATGGCAGCGAAGCATCAGTTCAAATGGCTGATGTACTGCTGTTGATGATGATGATGATGATGATGATATTTTCTACATTTATGGACATTTTTCAAAGATATTTCGTGACTTAATATTTTTGGACGTTCTTCATTACTGTGAATTTTCGTTTTCATGTCTGTTGTAGTTTTCGAGAAAAGAGCTAGCTGTGTTAATACTACCTAGAAAGCCCGTTAGCGATCAAAATGACCGCTTCTCTCTAATCCGGTTCCTCTTTTTATTTTTAGCCACCACTATCATTTCTGACAGTTATATACTATAGCAGTCAAAACGGGAGTGAAAACTAGCCGAATCACGATTTTACTGTGATATTGTGCGTTCAGTCAGATAAATTCCAGTGACATTTTTGTACACAATGGCACTTCTGAGGAAAACAGCCTTTGAGGTTTTACGAGAACTTACAACCATTGATGACAACGAGTCTGAAGACGAGAACGATTATGATGTTGATGAGGACTCCATCTTCCATGAGTCAGCAGAAGATCACAGCATGTCTGATAGTCAAACGTCTGATGATTACACTCCATATGAGGACCATAGAGAGAGTGTATCAACCGATTTGGTATCTCCCGATGAGCTTCACGTATCGAAAGATGGTAGCACGTTGATCGCAGTGGAGTTCGAAACATCTACTGTTGGTAGGATTCCATCACAGAATGTGTTTAAGGCTAGACCAGGACCAACTCCCTATGCTAAGAAATGTGTGAAATATGGTGAGCTGTCGACCAGTTTTGACATCATAATCACGCCCCAGATGCTGAAACATATTCAAGTATGTACTAAAGCTAAGGCCAAGAGAGTTTTAGGTGTCGGTTGTCAGTGGAGCGTAAGTCTTCCAGAGCTGCGTGCCTTTATTGGTCTACTTTACATCAGAGGCTTCATGGGTCTGAAGAACATGCCGTTGAATATGATTTGGTGCGATAGATATGGACTGCATATTTTCAGGAGACAACTGGCAAGAACAGCTTCAAAGAAATAATGAGGTTCCTCCGCTTTGACATGCGAACTACCCGATGTGAAAGACTGCTAACTGATAAGTTTGCTTTGATATCTGAATTGTGGAATGCATTCATTCGCAACTCTCAACAATGCTATGTGCCTGCGCAGAATCTCACAGTTGATGAGCAATTGTTTCCCTCCAAAACCCGTTGTCGTTTTCTCCAGTACATACCCAACAAACCAGATAAGTTCGGTATCAAGTTTTGGATGCTGGCAGAAGTAGACAGCAAGTATCTCGTTAATGGATTTCCATAGCTCGGGAAGGACGAAACTCGGTCACGAGGAGAAAGTCTTGCAGAGAGCGTGGTATTGCGCTTGGTGTCACCATTATTTGGAAAGGGGTACAATGTCACATGTGACAACTTCTTTACATCGGAAGCATTAGGAGAAATGCTGGCCAAGAAAAACACAAGTATGGTGGGAACACTTCGAGCTAATAGAAAGGAAATACCATCAATTTTGAAGCAACGAAATAGAGAGCTGTTCAGTTTCTGGTGGATTAAAGGTGGATACTACTTCGCCGGGTATAAGTAGTGTGGTGCAAGATGACACACCAACAGCGAGCCCTGCCGACTTCCCCAAAGTTGAAGATGACATCAGGATTACAGTTCCATGTGCACGAGGAGTGAACACAGAGGTAAGCACCAGTTGGGGAACACTTCATGGAAATCACGCAGATGAGCGGACGCCTCCAAAGTATGGACGAACACACCTAGTGTAAGCCAATTTAGCAATAAACAAGTTACCGCCTGCCGCTTAGGTTCTAACATTTGGTGCCGTAACCTCGCAAGTCATGAAGATTCCCTGACCGGGACCATTTGAAGACGGGGATGTGAAGGAGTTTTTGGAGGATTTCGAGGAGGTGGCAGAGGAGGTAGGACTGAAGACGGACCGAGCGAAGATGGCGGCCCTGCGGAGTCTCCTCAAGGGCAGGGCGAAGGCGGTTCTGGAGGCGGCGCGAAGAGGTCCGTTCAAGTTGGAGTGGACCGCCGCGAAGGAAGCGTTGCTCACTGGCCTGGACACGCCAGCGGACCGCCAGGAGGCGATGCGACGGTTCAAGGCGTCGCGGCTTGGTGCTGGGACGGATCCCCTCGTATTTGCGGTGCACCTCAGGAGCTTGTTGGACCGCGCCTTGCCGGGTTTGGATGGGTCGTCAAAGACGCAGTTGCTGGTGGATCAGTTTTTGGCCGGCCTCCCACAGCCAACCGCGGAGCGCGTTCGGATTGCGAATGCTACTCGGAAGGTGCAATTGGAGAAGTTGGCGCAAGTTACTCGAGACCTGGGCGACGCACCACTAGCTGCGCTGAAGGAAGAGCCACGTGCAAATGTGGTACGGATGGACAAATTGGAACGGATGATGGAGCAGCTTACGGAAGACATCAATGGGCTTCGCGTTTAGCGTTATCGGGTGCGCACAAAGCGATGTTGCTTCATCTGCGGGGAACCGGGGCACTGGAAGAGACAATGTCCGCAGAGGCGTGGTGTTACTCGGTTGTCGAATAAACGTACGCAACCTTATTTCTCTTTTCGGATCGAGGATTGTGTGCTTGGGGCGTTGAGCAGGAGTGCGGTTGAAGCAATGGTGGAAGTAGACGGAACGATGGAAAGTTGTCTGATCGATACGGGTGCCGCGGTGTCACTAATCAACCATCGGCGAGGTGAAAAGCTTCAGTCGTGCTGCACGATCGTAAGAGCGGTTGGCGGTTATTCAGTGGGAATTGATGGTATAGCCGAACACACCGTAGGAATCGGGGGACGAAAGCGAACACACTTCTTTCTCGTGTCACCAGATGCGAAACAAACCATATTGGGAGCAGATTTCCTGGAGCTCAATAAAGCTGTCATTGATCTAAAGCGTGGGAAGTTGCTAATGGAATGCGGGTCACTACCACTCATCGTGGAGAAATGAGATCTTCGCAGTCGGTCGTTGCTGTGTTACATTTGAGCCCATCTTTGCAGTCGCTGATCAACAAATACCAACCCTTGTTTACGGATGACAGCAGCAATATGGGTTTTGCGATTGGATCGAGCACACCATCCCGCTAACTCGCCAACCGTATCGGCCCCATGGACCTCGAAGGATACCAATCCACCTGGAGGCTGAGATGAACAGGCAAGTACAGGAAATGCTGGACGCGGGCGTGATTGAGGAGGCACATAGCCCGTACAACTCTCCTGTGGTCTTAGTGAAGAAGCCGAATGGGAAGTATCGATTCTGTGTCGACTTCCGAAGACTGAATGAAATTTCCTTGACTCGCTTCGTTCCAGTTCCATCAGTTGCTGACATTTTTGATCGGCTGCAGCCGTCGAGGATATTCACGGTCCTGGACTTGAGGTCAGGATACTGGCAACTGGCAATAAAACAGGAAGATAGAGAGAAGACGGCGTTTACCGTTGGTGAGAAACAGTATCAGTATAAGAGGATGCCCTTTGGATTATCAGGAGCCCCGTTTACCTTCCGACGTCTAATGCTGCGATTGCTGAGTGAGTTGAAAAACGTGGTTGTGTACGGGGATGATATTGTGGTGTATAGCCAATCAGAAGCGAAACATATCCATCATCTCGCGGCAGTTCTGGAACGTATTCAGCAGTCGGGACTTCGTATAAATGGACCAAAGCCCCAGATCAGAAAGACCTGTGTCACCTTACTGGGCCATAAAGTGGGACAAGGTGAACTGAAACCGCTACCTGAGAAGATAATGACGATACAGGGCAGCCCAGTTCCCACCTCGAAACGCACTCTCCGTACATTCCTGGGCCGTGCCGGGTACTACAGCAAATTCGTCAAGGATTTTAACACCTTGGCCTCACCCTTGTACGAGCTGTTGAAACAAGATAGGAAATTCACTTGGAATGCAGAAGCTCAACGAGCCTTTGATCAGATTCTACAGGAAATGGGAAGGCAGGAGTTGACCCTGAAATTGCCCATTGCTGGTGAGGTGTTCACGGTAGCCACTGACGCCAGCGATGTCGGGATCGGTGCGGTGTTGAAACAAAACCATGGGACGATTGAGTATGCCTGCCGAATTTTGACGCCTGCGGAACGCAGTTACTCAACCATAGAGAAAGAATGTCTCGCAATTGTCTGGGCGTTAGATAAATGGCGGCCATATCCCCTGGGTCAGCGATTTCACGTCGAAACAGACCACAGACCGTTGGAGTGGATTAAATCTGCCAAAGACCCCAGAGGAAAGCTGGCGAGATGGGCATTGCGCTTACAAGAGTATGATTTCACAATAAAACACGTGCCGGGGAGGGAAAATCAGACAGCGGATTTCTTGTCACGCATGATAGATGATGATGACATGCCGAGCGTAGCTTTCGGTATTAACGGTATACTGTGCGAGCAGGATCCAGAACGGTTGGCAACTGAGCAACGTAGCGACAAACTCCTGCTCAAGTTGATCACCGCTCGATTAGCTGGTTAGACAAACTTAAACAAAAACCAACTCAAGCAGCTGGGACCGTTTGCAAAAGACCTGGGAAAGCTGCAAGTGAACGAAGCAGGGATCTTAATGTGGATATCAGGAGGTAGCAACCCTTCGATGCCAGTCATTCCAATGAAACGAAGACGGAATCTAGTAGTTTCTTGTCCCGAGATGGCGCACACAGGTTGTTCCAGGACCTACGATCTGCTGAAACAACGCGCGTATTGGCCGGGGATGAAAAGGGACGTTGAGAAGTGCATACTTTCGTGCAGACAATGTCAGCTCATGAAAACGGATTGCCGAGGAATGCACCAGCAAACGATGACGATCCCGGTCTCGGAAATTGGTGAACTTTGGTCGGTCGACGTGATGGGGCCGTTTCCATTGACCAGGCGTGGTAACCAGTCCATTTTATTGATGACGGAGCACTTCACGCGATGGATTGAGGCGACAGGAATCCCGGATCAACGGGCTAGCACTGTTACCCATGCTGTCATGAATCACTTGGTAGCGGCTCACGGAATCCCAAAGGCCATCTTAACAGACCAAGGGCCGTGCTTCGAGAGTGAAGAATTCCGGAACTGTTTGGAGAAACTTGGCATCAAGCAATTGCGCACCACCCCATACCACCCGCAAACAAATGGCCTGACGGAACGTAACGATAGAACAATCAAGGAGTGGCTAGCAGCAAAAGGTGGAGACTGGGAGGAAGCGCTGCCGCTACTGTTGCTGGCCCACCGAGCAACCAAACAGGCTTCCACAAAGGAATCACCATTCCAGTTGATGTACGGTCGACAACCTCGTCTACCTGTGGACCTAGAGATTGGAATGTGGCCAACTTGCCGTATATCTCCCGAGGAGGCACGGAAAAACCGGAAGACCGCCAACCGCAACCTACAGGCGACTCAGGCGCGGATGATGGCGAAGTTCCAGACCAGCAAAGGTGGAAGGAATATCGAGTTTCAGATTGGTTCGAAAGTGAAGTACAGGGACAATCAACGCTATCCCACTTGCGGCCCAGGGGAGAGGAAACTCCTAGCGAAGTGGAAAGGACCGTACGAGGTAGTCGACCGGTGAGGCCCAGTGTATACAATCGCTCGGCAAAGTGAATCGCGGAGGGTGAATGCCAGCGAGCTGAGGAAGTGGTACGAATTGGAGGAGGAAACACGCTTGTACAGTGAACATCCTCAGCGGTCAGAAAGACTCCGACGGAAGGCAGCTGACGCGAATCCTTTGGAGGGGGGAGAGTGTGGTGGATTACAGGTGGATACTACTTCGCCGGGTATAAGTAGTGTGGTGCAAGATGACACACCAACAGCGAGCCCTGCCGACTTCCCCAAAGTTGAAGATGACATCAGAATTACAGTTCCATGTGCACGAGGAGTGAACACAGAGGTAAGCACCAGTTGGGGAACACTTCATGGAAATCACGCAGATGAGCGGACGCCTCCAAAGTATGGACGAACACACCTAGTGTAAGCCAATTTAGCAATAAACAAGTTACCGCCTACCGCTTAGGTTCTAACAAGTTCACTTATGATGAGGAATGAAAATAAGCACACATTAACATCCTACCAGTGTAGAAGGAATAAGAGTGTGTTGGTTTTCAATTCCCTGCATAGTAACTCTTCCGTTCAAGACTCTGGAAAGAAGAAACCCGATACTGTGTTGTTTTACAACTCCACAAAGTATGGTATGGATGTACTCGACCAAATGACAAGAGCTCTCACTGTGAAGTCATCATCTCGACGATGGCCAGTCCAAGTCTTTTTCAACGTACTGGATTTGGCTGGCATAAATTCCTGGATAATTTATAACTGTGTTTGCGGGACTAAAATATCTCGCCGGTCGTATCTGGTGGGTCTTTCGGAAGAACTACTTACATGTATACATCACACAAGGTACGTGACAACGGGAATTACGACGAACAACTCAGCGGAGTCGGGAAGTCGTGTGAACATTAAACGTCGGCAGTGTCAGATTGGTTACTGTAAAGGTAACAAATCACAAAACAAGTGCTCTGTTTGTGAAAAAATAGTTTGCGGCTCATGTGGACAGATTGAGCGAGTTATCACTTGCTTCAAGTGCAAATTGGAGTAGGTATACGGAATTGTTTACAATTTTTGAAAAAATCTAAACCTTAATACAACCATTTTTCTGTTACAGGTATGTTCTATACATTAGTGTTTAATAAATGCCGTGAAAAAATTCTTAACTGAAAGTTGGGATGAAAAATATATAGCAGTGCGGTCATTTTGACCTGTCCCAGGCGTTCTAGATATAACGGCGGAGCGCTTTCTAGTGTTAAAGCTGCCGTTTTCAAACATCTCACAGCTTCCGATGAGGCCAGGCTTTCTCAATTTCTTTCCGGAGTTGAACTGGTTGATCGTTCACCTTTGTAGCTTCTCCGTTATGCGCACTTTGTTGGGTTCCCTTAAAGTTGACGACAGCGTCTTACGTCAGCTACGGCTCAAATGTCCTCCATCCAATCCTACGGCGATTCTCGTTGTATCCCCCGACGCTTTGTCACTTAACAAGCTAGCGAAAACAGCTGAAGAAGTTAATGAATGTTTCAACGCCCAGTCTGTCACGCTGTTGCCACCCTACCTGAGATTTCCTCGTCAACATCTATTGAATATAATTCTCAGACTGTCCATACTCGATCTCGCTGTCAAGAGAGGACGTCGCCCTTGCCGTCGAAGTTTTAGATCCACTTCGAGATGCAAAAACACACGCTAATAACACCAGACAACACATTGGTTATTATCATCGGCACTTTGGTGATACCGCTAAAAATTGCCGTCCTGGTTGCACGCACCCATAAGCCTTCTCCAAGGCTCAACAGGGAAACGCCCCAGCCAGCAAGTAATGGCGACGACATCGGCTTGCCGATCTTCTAGTCGCCTGCTTTTTGTCTGTGATTCTACAATCAACCTTTTATTTGTGGTTAACACTGAAGCCGACGCCAGCATTCTGCCTCCTGAAATGGAAAAACGCTGCCTTCCTCCAGGACCTACTCTCCAGGCGGCTAATAACATAAAAGTCCAGGCCTACGGTCAGAAACTGCTGACTCTCGATCTTGGCCTCCGACGAGCATTTTCTTTCGTCTTTCCGATCGTAGATGTTCAACGCCCCATCATCGGTGTCAATTTCCTCACCAAATTTGGTCTTATTGTCGACTTATGCAGCAGTGATAGTATCAACTCCCTCACCACTCCGGGCAGAGCCACCTCGATCAGACTTCGCATGACTCTACCTACTAACACCGTGTTTACTGAGCTACTCCAACAGTTGCCCGCGTTGTACTTGCCGTTCGATAATTGTCTCGAACCTAAACACGAGATCATGGACCACCGGTCACGTCTCGACCTCGCCGACTATCACCCGACAAACTCGCTAACGCCAAATCCGAGTTTGAGCACATGCTCTGCCTTGGTATTATCCGGCCTTCTAATAGTCCATGGTCTTCACTTTGCGCATGGTTCCCAAGTTTTATGGAGATTGGCGACCTTGTGGTGATTACCGTCAACTAAATAATGTCATTGTCCCCGACAGGTATCCTGTGCCACATATTCACGACTTTTCAATTGGCCTAGACGTTAAAGTAATTTTCTCTAAGATTGACCTCGTCCGAGCACATTACCAAATCCCTGTCACCCATGATTACATTCCCAAGATAGCCATAACCATACCATTCGGTCTTTTTGAGTTTGTCCGTATGCCTTTCGGATTACGAAACGCCGCACAAACGTTTCAACGATCCATCGACCAATTTCTTCTAGCATTTAATTTTGTTTTTGCTTCTATCGATGACATTCTCGTGGCCAGCTCTAATCGCAAAGATCATCTACTTCATCTTTGCCAAATCTTTGGGCGTCACCATCAACGTTAACAAATGTGTCTTTAGCCAGTCCAGTGTTGGTTTTCTCGGTCATCGAATCGATCGCAACGGAGTCAGTCCACTTCCGGAGAAAACAAAGGCAATCACAGAGTATCCGATGCCGCAGTCCTACAAAAGCCTGCGCCGTTTCCTCGGTATTTTGAATTATTACGGCTGCTTTATACGTGATTGCTCTAAACTGCTTCAACCTTTAACCGACTTTCTTAAAGGAACGTCTCAAAAATTCAAACCCATGAACGAAGCATTAGACGCTTTCGACAAGACTAAACATGCTTTGTCCAACGTCACTGTGTTGACCCATTTGAAGACTGATGTTAATACACCTCACCGTATAACCGACGCTTCACAGACCGCAGTTAAAACCGTTCTACAACAACTCATTAGTGGTCATCCCGAACCATTTTATAACCTGCAGAAACCAGGTATAGTACCTTCGAAAGAGAACCTTTGGCCATCTATCTCACGATTAAACCCTTTCGACACCTCCTCGAAAGTCGTTCATTTCCCATTCTTACTGATCACAAGCCACTTGTTTTTGTCTTCCGTTGTTCTTCGTATCGTTTTCCCCTCGTGAAACCCGACACCTTGATTACATATCGCAGTTTACAACTGACATCCGTCATACAGCCGCCACTGAACGTGGTAGCCCACGCAATGTCCCGCATTAGACTTCATGCACTTTCGAGTCCGGCGATTGATCTGGAAGCAATTGCTGCTCTTCAGGAGGGGGATTCTTAGTTTGTGCAGATGAAAGCAACCCCTTCGATCAAACTTACTCTTCTGCTGCTTCTTAATTCCGACTCCAAATTTCATTGTGACATGTCTGCGGGTAAGCCCCGACTCTACGTTCCCCAACGTTACCGCCGAGTCGTTTTCGATCATTTCCACGGGCTCTCGCACCTAAGCATTCGGGCTACTGTTAAGTTGATCACAGCTCGCTCTGTATGGCGCAGTACGCACTCTGACATCCAACAGTGGACAAAGCACTGTATTACATGTCAGATCAGAAAGGTACATCGCCATACAATCATTGTCACTGGAACCTTTTCGCTACCGGATGCTCGTTTCAAGCATGTCCATTTGGGTCTCGTTAGCCCTTTGTTTCCCTCCAACGGTTTTCAGTACAAGCTGATGTGTTGATAGATTTACTCTTTGACCGCACGCAGTGCCATTGCATGATGAAACAGTAGCGCCATCCTTCATCGAAACGTGGATTTCTTCGGCACACCTGTTACCATCACGACAGACAGAGGTCCGCAGTTCACTTCCTCATTGTCTCGTGACCTGAGTCGTTTGCTCGGTTGTTCTCATTTACGCACAACTGCTTACCATCCCGCTGCCAATGGTTTGGTTGAACGCTTCCATCGACTACCGCTTCTCAGTCGAGCACCTATTTTAATCCGCGAATACCTAAGTACCTTGGCAAATGGTCTCTCTGGATATATTTACCCATGAAGGAAAGAATTGTTTATATGTGCTGTACTACTTCAGTTATTTTGAGATTGATGCCCTAACTACAACCAGTGCGCAGACCGTTGTAAACAGATTGCAATGTCAATTCGCTAAACATGGAATACCGTAAGAAGTGATCTCTGGAAAAAAGAAACCTGCCGTCTACTGAGATCGGAGCAACTCCAGTTCAGCGTTTGTTCAGTCGCAGAACAAGGACGTTGTTACCAGCAGTCACGATTATACTACAGTCTGAGATTCAGTCGGCCGCTGTTCTACAAGACCGCCTGAGAAAGAGAATGCTGCGACAAAAGAGTTAATTTGGTCGTGCATCAAGACGCCTTGCACATCTGACCTTGGGAGACGGACTACGAGTGCAACGAGTACCTGGAGCTGCTAGGCCCTAGACGAGAGGAGTAATTGAAGGCCGCAAGCGGGTGAGGAGTTACGAAGTCAGAGTTGGGTATAACCTCATTCGAAGAAATCGAGTGCAGTTCGGATAACGATGCGAACGCAGTCTGCAACATGGGAAACTATATATATGTATATGTATATATATATATATATATATATATATATATATATATATATATATCAAACAACAGCCAATCATTCAAAATGCGGATATCGAATAAAGTAAACGCATGTGACGACATAAATACTCGCTAAATGAGCATATGAAAGAAATTGGTTAAAGGTAAATACGCGATAAGTACAAAATGTCTGAAAGTTTTTTAAAAATTACCACGCGATAAAATTACGCAAGTTTACCACAATTTACATGCGCGACGTGTGCAAGTCGGGAGATTATCAAGTACGCAGAACAAACCAAATAAAGTGTACTGAATTTTCTCCACATTAAAAAGACCTAGTTTAACTGTAATTTGGTTTCGCCCAACTGCGGTGAAGAAGCAACATGAATGCAACATCAGCCTCAGAATGGAATATATATATATATATATATATATATATATATATATATATTGCGTACGGTCCTTGGCCATATCCTCCAGCGTTTGCAACAATGTGTGCTTGGGGTCCTTTGGTTGCCAACTCGGGAGTCAGGAACACCCGATAACAGCCAGCTTCATCGTTTACATCTTAACACTGGATCCAAGTTATACATTGCCCTCCTTTTCGTCGCTTCCAAGCCACACCTGTGCTGGCGAATAGTGCTCGTCGTGGTAGCCGCTGGGTAGGCATGCGAAGCACATGGCCAAGCCAGCGAAGCCTCCGCAGTGGGATGATGCTATCAATCGGTCGGCGGAGTTCGTTAGATCTAAAGACTTGCCGATGGATTGCCTCATTACTGATGTGGGGGTGCCATCGAACACCAGCAATGCTTCGCATGCAGCGTTGATCGAAGACTGAGAGCCGCTGAACATCGTTTTTGCGAACGGGCTAAGTCTCACAGCCGTATAGCAGAATCACTCGTACCGTAGCATTGTAGACTCGTCCCTTGAGAGCGAAGCTGAGATCACGACGAAGCTACAGGTGACGAAGGTTAGCGAAAGCGACTATAGCCTTGGAGACACACAGAGAGATCTCATTTGTCAAACCGCCAATGTTAATACAACTCTCAAGATAAATGCATTTGTCGACCACTTCCAGCGGATGCCCCGAAAGGGTGAGAGGATATGCGCTTGGTCAGTCCTGTAATAGGACCTTAGATTTGGAAGGGGCAAAGCTCAACCCAAATTGGGTGGCGGACATCTCTATTCTGAGCATCATATGCTGGGCGGCTTGGGAGGACTCGCAAATCACAGCGATGTCATCGGCGTACTCTAAGTCCCGAAGGCAGTCAGCAGTGAGCAGTTCAACACGGCAGGACTCAGAGTTATCCAGTGCAGTATCCAGGATCTTGTCCATGGCGAAGTTGAACAAGAATGGAGAGGCTGGGCAACCCTGTCTAACACCGCTAGTGATAATGAAAGGGAGCAAAATGTCTCCGTAGGCTCGCACGCGACCCTAAGTTTGATGGTAAATAGCACTGAGAATGCTGATGTACTTCTCAGGTACTCCCCTCTTCAGTAAGCAGTCCCAAAGAGCCACTCTGTCAACAGAGTCAAAAGCGGCTCGAATGACCAAGAATATGACTATAGTTGGTCGACTGAACGTATGGTGATGTTCAAGTATGTGGCGGATCGTAAAGATGTGATCGACGCAACCTCGACGCGGGCGAAATCCAGCTTGTTGTTCACGCAGGTGCTGTTCCCGTACGCAACTGAGCCTCCGTAAGAGTAGGGCAGCGAGCAGTTTGGATGCGACACAAATGAGACTGATGCCACGATGGTTGGAGCAAATGGTCCGGTCTCCTTTTTTGTAAACAGGTACAACATCCGTTAACTTCCAGTCGGATGGAATGGTTTCAGTATTCCAAATCTTATGGAATAGAGATGTCAGTTCGTGAGTGAGAGTTGGATCTCCATATTTGAAGATGGCATGAGGAAGTTGATCTGGGTCAGGTGACTTGTGGCGCTTTAGTAGGCGAAGCTTATTGGAAACCTCAGCTTCTGTCGGTGGAGAAACATCCACGCACCAGAGAGCACTGTGAACCCCGGAAAATAGACTTGGTTGCGCTGCTGGCCAGTTGAATTGATCTTCAAGTTGCTCTGCCCATCATACCAAACGACGGTGACGACTGTGAATTAGTTCACCGTCATTTTCATGCAAAACCTCACTCACTGTTGATTTTCTGCCTCCCGTAGAGCGAATAAGTTGTAAGAGTTTGTGGGAGTTTCCTGATGAGGCTGCCCGCTCCATCTCGACGACGCGCTGTGTCCAGCAAACCTCGCGATCCTTCCTGAGGAGCTGTCTGAGCTCAGCACTTGTTGTTCTGCGTAGTGCGTTGTACTCAACTCCGGCTGGAATTGTTCGACGACTTTCCATTAATTGTAGAGCCTGTGCGCGCATCCATTGACTAACAGCTCATCTAGTGAAGCCACAAACCAGGGTAGCGGACTTTCGTAAGGTTCTCTGGATCTGTAAGTAATGTGTCTCAACCTCGGAGGATAGAGAACGTAGATTGAAGACTAATGTGTTTTGAAATGCGCTTTGAACATTTGGAACGGCGAGCTTGTTTGTGTCAAACCTTCCGACAACGCTGTTGGGTGCCACCAAAACGCAGAACGAACTTAGCACACATGATCGTATGATCCGAAGTCAGGGAAGTGTTCCATATTGACTTGCAGTCCGTTATGCAGCCACGCCAATGGTAATTAGCAACGATGTGGTCAATTTGCGTCCAAGCTTGACCAGGCGCCGGTGGTCGCCAGGTGGCTCGTTGGCGCCAGGAACGTCGGAAATTGGTGTTAGAGAGGAACAAGCCGAGGTCAGCGCACAGTTGCAGGAGTCGATCGACGTTTTCCGTCCTGCGAGTACCGTGGCTGTGTTGACCCCCGAATTCGCGCTCATGAGCCTCTAGTCTACCGACTTGCGCCTTTAGGTCACCGGCGAGTATCACGATGTCCGTGCGGCGTTTCTTGCGGAGGAGGCTGGTGAATTGGCGGTAGAACTCATGTTTAGCTTCGTCTGGGCTACAGTCATTTGGAGCGTATCCCGCCTTAATGAATAAGCAGCGCCTACTGGTCCCGTGGTTGGAAGATCGCACTGAGCTTTCCAAACGGATTGCACAAAGACTACTGTTGACCGGGAACCAGTCAATTAGCGCTGCCTCATCACGCGCGCTTAACGCAACTCCTACGCCGGCGCAACCAGAGACTGCTGCTGTCGCATCTGCAGATGGCCGCAAGTTGACTGTGCATTCGGAACTTTGGGAAGGTGAGGGCAATCGCAGCGTTGTGCTGGAGTCTTGTAAATGGGTTTCTATTAGGCAGCAACGTCGATTGAGAGGGTTTCCAAGGTTCGCGCAAAAGCAGCTTGTGAACCAATCTGCATGAGCACTCGAACATTGAACACAGCTAACTTGAAGAACGAGCGATGTGCAATAAAAGGCTTGCTCTTGGTATTGGAATGTGTGAGATCGGTTTTGAACGGTTCATTGAAGAGGCAAGAGGTATCGTTTTTATTTGCAGTACACTTTTAGAGACTCGAAATTGGAGGCGGGTTGCCAAGAACAGGAGGATTGTATAAACGTGGAATGAAGAATGTGGTTTGCGGTGCGGTAGAGTGAGGTATAACATGTCTGGCCGCCAGCACCATGGCCAAAGAGAGAGAGTTCCGAGAGCGAGAGACGTGAGCAGATAGTTTTAAATCCATCATTTCATGTGTTGGATGGGCATACAGCTTCCCGGTTGCCCATGCCTAGAAAGGGGGTTAACTTAGGGGGCCCCACCCGGAACCTTTGGCCATAGGGACCTGACGCGCAAGGCAGCGGGGCGAATTCAGGGAATCGCGCCCATTGGGAACCGGTGCCCGGTTACTCGGTTCATAGGCCTTTCGTTTGGCTGGCTGTCAAACAGGAGCCAATACTCCCAGTAATTCAGCGTTAAGCTGATTGATTACAATGCTCCAGCGAGGTGAAGCAAGGGGCAGTGACTTTATTTAGTGGCGAGTCACGTCGCAATGTTGTTAAACGGACATATGTGGCTTCTTCTAGGGAGAACGCTTGCCAGGCGAAAATCCACCACCTCCTGTAACACTTCCTCCGAACCTTTCGCTGGAACGGGATTGTCCCGAACCACCCAGCTGGCACCACGAGGAGGTAGTTAGGCAAGCCAGCTAGTGGCAAACAATACGGAATCTGCAACACAAGGACTATTTAAAATAAGAAAAAAGGATGTGGTGGTAAGGTGCCACACTTTGATACCAGTGGTTTAGCCATCGATCAAACTAAACGATTTCGTGCCAACACTGGAAGATTGTCGATCGCTACAAGAGGCGAACCGAAGGATAGTACGCAATCGATTTGAATCGACCTGAACGAAACTCGAACGCTGGCCGCGAATGCAATAGCACGGAGATGTGTTCTATATTTGTGAGTGGTTCCAATTGACGCGAGATATCAATTGAGCTTGCGTTCTTTGGATACTCGATTTCTGATCGAGGCCCAGACTTTGATATTTTGCTCCACAGAGAGTCACCTGACAGCACGCAACACTAAACTGATTAGTGCTGGCCGTCAATCGTTTTGGGCTATGCTTTACTCCATCGAAATCCAAGGCCGTACTCTCAGGGACTCACTCCTGCGTTGACCGTTGGTTATGATCAGCTAGAAGTCTTTCCAGAATTCAAATGCCTGGGCAGCTATATTAGCACCCGTGAGATCGCAGACGAGGTTACGAACCGTATGGCAAAAGCTCAAGGTTCTTTTTCAAATCGCCACCTAGGGCGCCGACGCGACACTACTCTCGCTCTGTAGGACAGAGTTTATAATGCAATCGTCCGTTCAACCCTCTTATACGTTGGCGAAACCTGGCCCACCAAGTCGAGGCTTGCCACCTTCGGTCATCGCTGCCTTCGCAGCTTAGCTCATGTCTGGTGGCAGCACCGCGTGAGCAATGAGCATGTTCGGCGTCGCGTATTTGGTGCAGAAAGGGCGAGTGAACCGCTCTGCACCATCATATCACGCACCAGGCTCCGATGGCTGGTCCACTTGTTACGCATGCCAGCACACCGACTCCCGCGCCGTGCATTGTTTGCGCGTTGTGGGTGCGGTTGGAAGAGGTGGAGGGGAGGCTAAGCGATGACTTGATCGAGAGACTGCCTGGCTGGAGTCCTATGGGTGATGAGCACGTTTGCTTGGACACACTTGCTGTTATGGCTAGAAGATGGTCCCAATTGCGTTTGTATTGAGTTTCTTTGTCCTTTCCTTTCCCCATTAAATTTCCCTCTAATTCCGATCCCATTCGAAATACACATGGAAGCAGCAGGAAAGTCGAGCTTCTTAAGCTTCTCCCGAAGAAGGTCCCTGATTTGTTGTATAAGCGAAGCGCAACTAGGTATGAAACGGCGATAAAAGTTAACGAGACCATCAAAGCGTCTTCGATGTTTAGAGGGCGAGGCCCGGGGTAGTCGTTGATGGCCTTAATTTTGTTCTGTAGTGGCATGACGCCTGCAAAAGAGATATGGTGACCGAGAGAACTGACCGAGTCGACACGAAACAAAATCTTTTCTGCGTTTGTCATCACCCCGTGTTGAGCCAAACCATCAAAAAGCGTTTGAACGTGGCGTAAGTGCTCCTCGCGTGAGGAGCTTGCGATTAAGATGTCGAGGTAGGTATAAGCGAAGTCTAGGCCGTGACAGACTTGGTCGATGAAGCACTGAAAGTTTGCGCGGCATTCTTTAGGCCGAATGGCATGCGCAGAAACTCGAACAAACCAAATGGAGTCGTCACGCCAGTTTTACGATGTTTGCTTCGGCTACCGGAATTTAGTTGTAAGCGCGCACCAAGTCGTGTTTACTGAGAACGTTTTTACCT
Organism: Dicrocoelium dendriticum; assembly: GCA_944474145.2. Classification (NCBI taxonomy): domain Eukaryota; kingdom Metazoa; phylum Platyhelminthes; class Trematoda; order Plagiorchiida; family Dicrocoeliidae; genus Dicrocoelium; species Dicrocoelium dendriticum. The sequence continues at coordinate 16,213,161 of OX104060.1, read as the reverse complement.
GCCAGACTGGAGGTTAGGTCCACGCTATGTGGGATAGGATCGCGATCACTCGTGGTTACGTTGTTTTGAAATCGATAATCTCCACAAGGACACCAGTCCCCCAAAGCCTTTTATGGGACCATGTGGAGAGGTGACATCCATGTGCTGTTGGCTGGTCTTATGATACCGAGCTGAGGCATGTGATCGAACTCAACTCTTGCAGCACGTAATTTGTCGGAGCCGAGTCGCCTTGGTCTGACACTAGCTGGTGGACCGCACGTGAGAATGTGATGAGCGATCTCTGTCTTGACTGGCGGAAGCTATGCAGCTGGTTGTATCAGTCGCGGGTGTTCAGCAGTAGGTTCGCATAATCTAAAGGTACATCGACGAATCGGAAAACGGGAGTGATTATCGGGGCGTCCTTAAGAACGCTTTCAACCCTAGTTTAGTACGGCCGTCTAAAACTCTGTGGCGACCAGCATCAACCAGCAACCCAACATTGCGGAGAAACTCGATACCGATAATTGCGAAGGGTACAGACCCAATCGTGAAGACTCACTAGCAATCTCGGCGAAGATTGAGGTCCAGGTTCATCATGCGCTGATCGAATGAAGCTGTCGGAGAACCGTTGACCGCACGCAAATTGTACGTAGGCTTTGAGTGCTTGTCGTTCGCGTTCGCAGGGATGACGCTGACTTCCGCTCCTGTGTCAATGAGGAACGTGATGGAAGAACGTCGATCCTTAAGGTAAAACAAGCGCTTTGTTTGTTTAATGCCGCATAAGTGGGTCGTGCTATTATGCGGGCTATTCGTTTTCCCTGAAGCGGCTTAGTCATGCCTAATGAAGGAAGCCCTACAACTTCTAGCTCTTCCATCATATTGGTGGTGGTACCAACATAATTCTTCGACGGAACTGGTATTGTCGGACTGAAAACGTGCAGAGAAAATGCTGCGCTTTTTCGTCGAACGAGACGTACTCGGTGCAGGCACAGACGAGCCGCAATGAACGGTAGCCAAAACGTGGTCAGCACCTGACCGTGGCATACGCTGCTTCGAAGTCTTCATTGCTGCTATTCTGCCGCGAAGTAGCGCATTTTCCTTATCTTTAAGGACACATTGGCCTGACGACCTGGAGCAAATATGAGACTCGGTTTTCATCGGTGAGAATACGTAACTGGAGCTACTGGTCGTCTGCTTCGGAAGACGTTCGAACGCGTCGTCTGCCTTGGTAGCTGGTTCTTTCAGGGACGTATCGCGAAACATGGACAGCATAAGCGGCAACGGGTCTGGGAGGCGTGCAAATCACAGTTCCTTTATCACTTCTTCGCACAAGAATAAGGGACCAGCACTGCGCTGAATTTTGCGGAGCAACATCGACGGCTTGCAGTCCCCAAGCTTAAGACCATTGAGCTGTTCAAATCGAGCTCGTGCGCTGGGCTGTAACTCTTTTATAATCGCTAACTTCATCTTTTCATACTTTGCCTCATTCGCTCGGTATAGTAGAATCTCCTCAACCAGCGTCACAACCGACGAATGAAGGCTTGGGACGAGCTGAATGTACCTCGGACGGGCTTCATGCCCTTATTTTCCAGCTTGATCTCGAATATCGCAAACCAAACTGGGTCGTGTTCCATGAAACTTGGAACAACCAAAGTAAACATGTTTTCGCTGCGAAGCGAATTAGATGCCACTTTCAAAATGTGAATCGTAAAGATCAAGGATGCAAAAACGCTGAAACTACCAAAATTATGCAAGAAACAACTGGCTACACGTATATAATCGAGGAAAAGGAACAAACTCACCAAAAGATACAAATAACGAAAAAGGTTCAAGTTTGCGCGTGCGAATTGGGTTCACCAATTTGTAGGACTAGTAGATGCCAGTCCGAGACTGTGAGCGGAATTAAGCGCGGATATCAGAAGGCAATTGGAGTCGGACACAGCGGACTGTATTCGATGGGCTGTCAGAAGACGCGGACGGATGAAACGAGACAAGAGCAACACATTAGTGATACTTTCGCCTGACCTCAAATCTAATGAAGATACCAGGAAAAATGTCGATGCGACCTACAGGATGTTTCGCTCTATACGCAGAGCCTTCGCTCGCCTGACCCCGGGGCTCTTCCGGCTCCTATTTACTTCACATGTACGCCCGCTTCTCGAGTACGGCCCACCTGCCGCCTGCCCTCTTACGAGGCTGGCTTGCCGAGCAACCTCGTGGTGCCAGCTGGGTGGTTCGGGTTTTCCCGTTCCAGCGAATGGTTCGGCGGCAGTGTTCCAGGACGTGGTGGGTTTTCGCCTGGCAAGCGTTCTCCCTATAAAAAGCCACATATGTCCGTTTCACAACACTGCGACGTGGCGGATGTGACTCGCCACTAAATAAAGTCACTGCCCCTTGCCCCTCCCTGAGAGGCATTGTACTTTAAGGGTGCGTTGGGCCCCTGGTCCTTCACGGACCGAAAGGCGTATGAACCATCTATTTGGTCACCGGGTCCCAACGGGTTGCGACGCGCTCACGTCTCCCTGCTGCCTTGTAGGTTAGATCCTTGATCAAAGGCTCGGGGTAGGGCTCCCTAAGACAACCCTCTACTTCGGCCTGGGCAACTGGGTAGTATCATGCCCACTGACGAATCATGGACTACACCGCTCACTACTGCTACCGCTATGCCTCTCTTTTGTCCTAACTCAACCGCTCAACCTCCACTCACAGACCACCCCACCTCCCGTCCTTCACCTACATGTACTCTTATGTCTTCTACGGTCACCGTCACAAACGACCCACGTCTCGTAGCTGATGGAAGTAACAGCCAAACTCCCGGTTTTCAATGTCCTGCAATCGCAACCGTCTCTCACTTCACCGAAGCTCTAGCTCTCCTTCGAGCTGGTTCTCCATTCGTCCTTGCAATGTTTAATGTTCGAACATTGATGCAGATCGGACGACAAGCATGTCTGGCCCGTACTCTTGAAACGCTATCGGCAGACATCTGTTGCCCTTCAGAGACCAGATTACAAGACTCTAGCGCCGTCATCAGAATGGCCTCTCCGATAAACTCTGACGCCAACTACTACTTGCGGCTTTCCGGAGACCCAGAATCTGCCGCCACTGGTCAAGCTGGTGTTGGGGTTGTATTAAGTGCCAGGGCTGAATCAGCTCTGCTTGACTGGATCACAGTCAACAGTCGGCTATGTGTAGTCAGATTAAGAGGTTCATGTAACGTAAGCAGACGTCGAGATGTTAAGCGTGCCTTGTTTGTCGTCTCCGCCTACGCCCCTACAGACTGCAGCCCGGATGCAGTTAAAGATAGCTTTTACCAACAACTACATGAACTTCTGCGTTCCTCCAAAAGGACGGATATAGTTATCCTTGCCAAGGACTTTAACGCACGGGTTGGCCGCCTTATACCAAGCGAGCACCACATTGGGGGTAGTTTTGGTTTCGGTGGCAGTCGATCAGACAATGGTGACAGATTGCTTGTTCTTTGCTCTGATCATCGCTTGTTTCTTTCGAGCACTAGTTTTCGGCACTCGAGGAGACACACTGCTACCTGGCGCCCGCCCTCACAAACGCAAGAGTGCTCCCAGCTTGACCACATAGCGATCAGCTACAGATGGCGCGGAAGCGTAACGGACTGCCGATCGTACTGGTCAACTTTTCTAGACTCTGATCACGCATTACTTCGTGCTAAGAGTTGCATGCGTTTCGGAGGATAACCTAAGCGAGCTCACTACCGACCGGACGTCGCGAATCTACAAAACGCTGCGATTTTAACCAGGTACCAAGCCTCACTGTCAACCTTGCTTGGCTCAACTGTTGACGGTGATTTCGATTCGCAGTGGGCGCAAATCAAAGATGCGTTGGTTTCCGCCAGTATCGACACTTGTAGTGTTACCCGTCACCCACCGAAACATTGGATTTCCGCCGACTCCTTGTCGCTGATGGAGAGACGCCGCTTGATCCCATCGGATTCCAGACACAGTGAGGAACGCCAATACCTTGGTCGAGAGTTACGCAGGAGTCTGCAAATGGACTGCGAAGCTTGGTGGTGTGAACGTGCTAGTGAGATGGAGCTTGCTAGTCTCTGTGGTAATACCAGGAAACCCTTCCATCTCATTCGAGTCACCGAAGGTGTTCGATCTGGTATAAGTGAAACCATATGCGAAGAGGATGGCACCTTAATCACCAATCTTCAACGACGGTTGGAGCGATGGGCCGAAGATTTTGGCTCGCAGTTTTGTTGGCCCTCAGCTCCATCTGCTGCCTCCGGCGCGCGCGCTGGGGCCGAGTGGTCTACCCCAACAGACCCACCCTCTTCCCAGGAAATCGAGCAAGAGCTCCGGCACATGAAGCGTTATAAAGCTCCCGGCCCTGATGGTCTTCACCCAGCTCTATTTAAAGATGGTGGTGCATCACTGGTCGGAGAACTCACCGCTTTGTTCTCGAAAATTTGGTCGAAAGAGAAAGTTCCATCATCTTGGGGTGAATCGATAGTCGTCCCCTTCTTCAAAAAGGGCCTGCGCACGATCTGCTCCGACTACAGAGAAATAAGCTTAGTCCCCGTCATTTGCAAGCTGCTGGTGTCATCGTAATTCGCAGGCTATCCCCAACACGCGAATCGTTGCAACGTGAAGAACAAGCTGGGTTTCGCCCTGGTCGCGGCTGCATCGATCAAATCTTCACACTTCGCCAGATCCTCGAGCTCCACCATGTGTATCAGAGGCCAACGATTGCTGTGTTCCTGGATATCCGTGCAGCCTTCGATTCTGTTGATCGTACAGTACTGTGGCATTGCCTTCTGAGGAACGGTGTCCCCGAGAAGTTTGTCTCCATACTGCGTGCTCTATATAGTCTGACCTCGGGCAGGGTTAGGGCTTATGGCAAGCTTTCGCCTACCTTTGTGGTCTCCAGTGGAGTTGGACCAGGATGCCCTATCTCTCCGCTACTATTCAACTTTGCCATTGAGGATGTCCTGAAGAACGCTCTGAGTGATTCGTTGAACGCTGGCGTTGAGCTCCTCCCAGGTAGTCGAGTTGTTGATTTGGATTATGCTGATGATATCGTCTTGCTAGGTGACGATCCACAGGTCGTCCAACTTGCATTAAACCGCTTGGCTATTGAAGCATCAAAGTACGTTATGTACCTTTCGCCATCCAAATGCAAGGCTCTCCTTCAAGACTGGCAGGTGCCTCTGCCTGCACTCACGCTTGCTGATGAGACACTAGAGGTTGTGGAGAGCTTTGTCTACTTGGGAAGTTGTATCACTGCTGGCGGGGCTGTTGGAGACGAGATTTCGGTGCGCATCTCGAGAGCATGCCTCGCTTTCTCTAGGCTGAGGCATTTGTGGCGTCGCCACGACATCCGTCTCTCCATCAAAGGGCGGGTCTATTGTGCAACTGTTCGTGCTGTACTGTTGTACGGATGAGAGACCTGGCCCATTCGTAAAGATGACTTGCGCAGGCTTTCCGTCTTCGAGCACCGCTGTCTGCGGTCCATTGCCCGTGTGTGGTGGCAGCACCACGTAAGCAATGTGGAAGTTAGACAGCGTGTCTTGGGACGTGGAAACCACTCGCTCGAGGAGCTCATCTCACTGCATCAACTGCGGTGGTTGGGACACGTATTGCGCATGCCTGTCCAGCGTTACCCCCGTCGTGCGTTCTTTGCACTTGCTGGACAGGGCTGGAAGAGACGGTCTGGTGGACAGCCTACAACATGGAGAAGCCGCATGAAAAAGTTGACGAAACAATTGGCCTCGGCCGGTTGTTGTCGACTACCTGGTTGGGGACCGAGAGATGCGGATACTTGCTGGTTAAAACCTTGGAAGTTATGGCGCAAAATCGATGTCAATGGCGGACGTGTGCATCGGTTTGTTGCGGTGTCCCTTCTTCCTCCCCCTAAAAAAAGAACAAACTGAAAAATAATTTCAAAAACTGTGAGTGTTAAAATTGACAAAAAAGGCATTTGTTGTTGCTCTTTTCTTATTATTCATATTGTTTTCCTATTCAGCCATGATTCCGATGGCACAATATCTGTACCACAGATTGTGTAATATATATATATATATATATATATATATATATATATACCCTCTTGCGAAATTTGAATGTGATATGATTGAAAAGGTTCAACGGCGTGGGTCCAAATCTGTTCCTGAGTTGCGGGACCTGTCGTATTCTCTTCCGCTCAAACAACTTAACCTCTTCCCTGGATTACCATCGTCATCTCGGTGACTTGATCTTCACCCGACGTATTCTTAGAGGAGAGTTGGGGAGGGAATTACAGGAATTCTTTCAGCTCAACACAGAGAGTTCAACAAGAGGCCACAGTTTAAAACCGTTCAAACCGAGGAGTCATCGAGTGCGATCCAGTCTGGCTTTATCCACTCTCATTGTGAATGACTGGAACCGCCTTCTGGAGTCCATCATCGTTGCCGAGACCGAGGAAAATTTCAAACATTTATTGAATTCTCATTTGACTTTACGGGATCCAGCTGTTTCCAAGCAGCTTCAGTGGGACCTTATTCCACAGTGACCCAGGCTATCTCCGTAACGATTGGGAAGTGACGGAGCTGACAAAGAACCTTCCTTTTGCTCTCTATCATTCAATGATCCAATGATTAGCGCGGGAACTAACAAGACGGTCGAGTGTCGAGCCGGGTGTAGGTCAACATGGACGTAATTTAAGGGAGATTAAAAAAAGAAAGTATACGATTGCTCATCAGCGAAATTGCACACAAAAGATAAGAGTCATCTTTTGGACGTTGCAACCTGGTGCCCACGGAAATGCCCGATTACCTAGACCAAAATTGACCACATTACCATCAGCCATATATGGTGCACATCAAACTTTCGATCACTTTGAAGCACGTGGCTGAATTCACACCATGCTATAGTGCACACACACCTGGTGTCCACACTTCCCGCTTTGAAGAAGCGCCTAACTTGTAAGCTACTCACTGGTAACTTGAACGCACAGTCTTAACAAACTGGCCCACTAATTGTCAGTGATGAGTGATGAGGGTTAGCAGAACCCCGACTGGAATCGTTTTATGTGTGCCATGAAGAATGCTTCTGTTGTGCGTTGTGTGCCTGACTTGAGACGTCCGAACTGTTGGGTGAAACTATTTGGCGGCTGATCGGCTGCATTGTAAAGGAGAATGTCGGAGCACATATTAGGGCTTAGTAGAGTTGCTATTTGCCTTCCAGATTAAACGTGTCACATCGGTAGACGGACGATCTATCGGATGCAGCACAATCACTGCGTTATTGTCATTCACGTGTCTCTGAATGCCTGGCTCCTAACTATTCCGACCTACGATCATGCGGTTTTACCTGTCCTTCCTGGGCGTGCATTATACGCTGCCGTTGCATCAAGTTGCTCAAAACCACGAGCGGTCAGTCGTTCACGTGATACAATGACATGAATAAATTGACTGGAAGACTTGCTCGTGCCTGGCATATTTGTGATTGGGGACCTTGGTATGGTCCACCTCAATGGTTGAAATCTCTGTCGAGCATGGCGCACTCGCGCAGCCAGTAACCTTCCTGCATTCGGTTTCTTGCATCTAGCTGTTAACTTTCCGTCAAGCTTAGTTTAACGCACTTCTTTTTGACTATGTTTTCTTGACCTTCTACTTGTGTGTCAGTTGCGGCAGCTGGATCCAGTGCACCTCGGTGACCATCTCATAGTTCTTTAAACTGAACTGAAACTGAACTTTGCCCGTTCTTTCGAGTTGGCACCATTATTATTATTGAGGATGTGGTAAGGCACCACACGCGGAACAAATTAGTGGACAAGTTGAATTTCACTGAATCGCTCGCTTATTTTTTATAGCTACAATGGCCAACAAGTCAACGTCGCTTCGATGGCATCGGAAAATTTTTTTTTTGAATCTGATCTCCACCCCATCTGCATTCTCTCATAGCTGGTGCAGTCCAGCTCAACTGGCTGGACGACCCCAAGGCGGATGATTATGAACTGCAGTGCGGGACTTCACTGTGGTTGTGGTAATCTACTAGCCGTATATACCGTTCTTGAGCTCCGCAAGCGCTGTGAGAGCTAATTATTGCTTTGTGGTCAATAGTGCCACGCAATCCTATACATGCTTAAGGAAACACCGTTTTCGATGGTTGTCCATCTGGGAAGTAGTCGTGCACTCTTACGCGGATCTGGTATCAATCCTGGCATAATTGTGAAAAGCAAACCTTTTCTTCCGTCGTTTACCTCATGATACAGTGGATACTATTTGGGACGCGGGGCAAATAGTACTCCTCATACTGAATCACTTGGATGCAATCAGGAGCGTAGTGTTCTGGAGTGAAGACCCGGCTGACCATGCCCACAGCTCGTACTCTGCTCGTCGTACAAACGACCGCCGACGTTACTTTGTGGCAGTCTTCGGAGGACCAACCACAGTCTCAAAGAGTGGAAGGCAGTTGTGCGAAAGTGGAAACGCTAATGCATGGCAACAGTAAATCCGCAACGTTTGATATTCAGTGGAAAACCGGTACGAGCGGCATTAAAAGTGTCCTAACCACTCTCACGGTGGAGGATTGTGAGTGTAGTTCAGTGGTGCATCAAGCACCCATAATCTATTCTAAGATGCGGTTGTATTGTTAGGGGTAATCATGACAAAG
>OX104060.1:16176969-16204052 GCA_944474145.2 Dicrocoelium dendriticum | reverse complement strand
ATCGCTACAAGAGGCGAACCGAAGGATAGTACGCACATCGATTTGAATCGACCTGAACGAAACTCGAACGCTTGGCCCGCGAATGCAATAGCACGGAGATGTGTTTCTATATTTGTGAGTGGTTCCAATTAGACGCGCGATATCAATTGAGCTTGCGTTCTTTGGAATACTCGATTTCTGATCGAGGCCCAGACTTTTGATATTTTGCTCCTCAGAGAGTCACCTGACAGCACGCAACACTAAACTGATTAGTGCTGACCGTCAATCGTTTTGGGGCCTATGCTTTACTCCATCGAAATCCAAGGCCGTACTCTCAGGGACTCACTCCTGCGTTGACCGTTGGTTATGATCAACTAGAAGTCTTCTGAATTCAAATGCCTGGGCAGATATATTAGCACCCGTGAGATCGCAGACGAGGTTACGAACCGTATGGCAGAAGCTCGAGGTTCTTTTTCAAATCGCCACCTAGGGCGCCGACGGCGACACTACTCTCGCTCTGTAGGGACAGAGTTTATATTGCAATCGTCCGTTCAACCCCTCTTATACGTTGGGCGAAACCTGGCCCACCAAGTCGAGGCTTGCCACCTTCGGTCATCGGCTGCCTTCGCAGCTTAGCTCATGTCTGGTGGCAGCACCGCGTGAGCAATGAGCATGTTCGGCTGTCGCGTATTTGGTGCAGAAAGGGCGAGTGAACCGCTTGCACCGATCATATCACGCACCAGGCTCCGATGGCTGGTCCACATGTTACGCATGCCAGCACACCCGACTCCCGCGCCGTGCATTGTTTGCGCGTTGTGGGTGCGGTTTGGAAGAGGGTGGAGGGGAGGCTAAGCGATGACGTTATCGAGAGACCTGCCTGGCTGGAAGTCCTATGGGTGATGAGCACGTTTGCTTGGACACACTTGCTGTTATGGCTAGAAGATGGTCCCAATTGCGTTTGTATTGAGTTTCTTTGTCCTTTCCTTTCCCCATTAAATTTCCCTCTAATTCCGATCCCATTCGAAATACACATGGAAGCAGCAGGAAAGTCGAGCTTCTTAAGCTTCTCCCGAAGAAGGTCCCTGATTTGTTGTATAAGCGAAGCGCAACTAGGTATGAAACGGCGATAAAAGTTAACGAGACCATCAAAGCGTCTTCGATGTTTAGAGGGCGAGGCCCGGGGTAGTCGTTGATGGCCTTAATTTTGTTCTGTAGTGGCATGACACCTGCAAAAGAAATATGGTGACCGAGAAAACTGACCGAGTCGACACGAAACAAAATCTTTTCTGCGTTGGTCATCACCCCGTGTTGAGCCAAACCATCAAAAAGCGTTCGAACGTGGCGTAATTGCTCCTCGCGTGAGGAGCTTGCGATTAAGATGTCGAGGTAGGTATAAGCGAAGTCTAGGCCGTGACAGACTTGGTCGATGAAGCACTGAAAGTTTGCGCGGCATTCTTTAGGCCGAATGGCATGCGCAGAAACTCGAACAAACCAAATGGAGTCGTCACGCCAGTTTTACGATGTTCGCTTCGGCTACCGGAATTTAGTTGTAAGCGCGCACCAAGTCGTGTTTACTGAGAACGTTTTTACCTGCCAGACTGGAGGTTAGGTCCACGCTATGTGGGATAGGATCGCGATCACTCGTGGTTACGTTGTTTTGAAATCGATAATCTCCACAAGGACACCAGTCCCCCAAAGCCTTTTATGGGACCATGTGGAGAGGTGACATCCATGTGCTGTTGGCTGGTCTTATGATACCGAGCTGAGGCATGTGATCGAACTCAACTCTTGCAGCACGTAATTTGTCGGAGCCGAGTCGCCTTGGTCTGACACTAGCTGGTGGACCGCACGTGAGAATGTGATGAGCGATCTCTGTCTTGACTGGCGGAAGCTATGCAGCTGGTTGTATCAGTCGCGGGTGTTCAGCAGTAGGTTCGCATAATCTAAAGGTACATCGACGAATCGGAAAACGGGAGTGATTATCGGGGCGTCCTTAAGAACGCTTTCAACCCTAGTTTAGTACGGCCGTCTAAAACTCTGTGGCGACCAGCATCAACCAGCAACCCAACATTGCGGAGAAACTCGATACCGATAATTGCGAAGGGTACAGACCCAATCGTGAAGACTCACTAGCAATCTCGGCGAAGATTGAGGTCCAGGTTCATCATGCGCTGACCGAATGAAGCTATCGGAGAACCGTTGACCACACGCAGGTTGTACGTAGGCTTTGAGTGCTTGTCGTTTGCGTTCGCAGGGATGACGCTGACTTCCGCTCCCGTGTCGATGAGGAACGTGATGGAAGAACGTCGATCCTTAACGTAAAACGGGCGATTTGTTTGCTTAATGCCGCATAAGTGGGTCGTGCTATTATGCGGGCTATTCGTTTTCCCTGAAGCGGCTTAGTCATGCCTAATGAAGGAAGCCCTACAACTTCTAGCTCTTCCATCATATTGGTGGTGGTACCAACGTAATTCTTCGACGGAACTGGTATTGTCGGACTGAAAACGTGCAGAGAAAATGCTGCACTTTTTCGTCAAACGAGACGCACTCGGTGCAGGCACAGACGAGCCGCAATGAACGGTAGACGAAGCGTGGTCAGCACCTGACCGTGGCATACGCTGCTTCGAAGTCTTCATTGCTGCTATTCTGCTACGGAGTAGCGCAATTTCCTTGTCTTTAAGGACACATTGGCCTGACGACCTGGAGCAAATATGAGACTCGGTTTTCATCGTTGAGAATACGTAACTGGAGCTACTGGTCGTCTGCTTCGGAAGACGTTCGAACGCGTCGTCTGCCTTGGTAGCTGGTTCTTTCAGGGACGTATCGAGAAACATGGACAGCATAAGGGGCAACGGGTCTGGGAGGCGTGCAAATCACAGTTCCTTTATCACTTCTTCGCACAAGAATAAGGGACCAGCACTGCGCTGGAGTTCGCGGAACAACATCGACGGCTTGCAGTCCCCAAGCTTGAGACCATTGAGCTGTTCAAATCGAGCTCGTGCGCTGGGCTGTAACTCTTTTATAATCGCTAACTTCATCTTTTCATACTTTGCCTCATTCGCTCGGTATAGTAGAATCTCCTCAACCAGCGTCACAGCCGACGAATGAAGGCTTGGGACGAGCTGAATGTACCTCGGACGGGCTTCATGCCCTTATTTTCCAGCTTGATCTCGAATATCGCAAACCAAACTGGGTCGTGTTCCATGAAACTTGGAACAACCAAAGTAAACATGTTTTCGCTGCGAAGCGAATTAGATGCCACTTTCAAAATGTGAATCGTAAAGATCAAGGATGCAAAAACGCTGAAACTACCAAAATTATGCAAGAAACAACTGGCTACACGTATATAATCGAGGAAAAGGAACAAACTCACCAAAAGATACAAATAACGAAAAAAGTTCAAGTTTGCGCGTGCGAATCGGGGTCACCAATTTGTAGGACTAGTAGATGCCAGTCCGAGACTGTGAGCGGAATTAAGCGCGGATATCAGAAGGCAATTGGAGTCGGACACAGCGGACTGTATTCGATGGGCTGTCAGAAGACGCGGACGGATGAAACGAGACAAGAGCTACACATTAGTGATACTTTCGCCTGACCTCAAATCTAATGAAGATACCAGGAAAATGTCGATGCGACCTACAGGATGTTTCGCTCTATACGCAGAGCCTTCGCTCGCCTGACCCCGGGGCTCTTCCGGCTCCTATTTACTTCACATGTACGCCCGCTTCTCGAGTACGGCCCACCTGCCGCCTGCCCTCTTACGAGGCTGGCTTGCCGAGCAACCTCGTGGTGCCAACTGGGTGGTTCGGGTTCTTCCCGTTCAAGCGAATGGTTCGGCGGCAGTGTTCTAGAACGTGGTGGGTTTTTGCCTGGCAAGCGTTCTCCCTATAAAAAGCCACAAATGTGCGTTTAACAACACTGCGACGTGGCGGACATGTCTCGCCACTAAATAAAGTCACTGCCCCTTGCCCCTCCCTGAGAGGCATTGTACTTTAAGGGTGCGTTGGGCCCCTGGTCCCTCACGGACCGAAAGGCGTATGAACCATCTATTTGGTCACCGACTCCCAACGGGTTGCGACGCCCTCACATCGCCCTGCTGCCTTGTAGGTTAGATCTTTGATCAAAGGCTCGCGGTAGGGCCCCCTAAGACAACCCTCTACTTCGGCCTGGGCAACCGGGTAGTATCACACCCACTGACCAATCATGGACTACACCGCTCACTACTGCTACTGCTATGCCTCTCTTCCGTCCTAACTCAACCGCTCAACATCCACTCACAGACCACCCCACCTCCCGTCCTTCACCTACGTGTACTCTTATGTCTTCTACGGTCACCGTCACAAACGACCCACGTCTCGCAGCTGATGGAAGTAACAGCCAAACTCCCGGTTTTCAATGTCCTCCGATCGCAACCGCCTCTCACTCCACCGAAGCTCCAGCTCTTCTTCGACCTGGTTCTCCATTCATCCTCACAGCGTTTAATGTTCGAACTTTGATGCATGTCTGGCCCGTACTCTTGAAACGCTATCGCTAGACATCTGTTGTCTTTCAGAGACCAGATTACAATACTCTAGCGCCGTCATCAGAATTGCCTGTCCGGTAAACTCGGACGCCAACTACTACTTGCGGCTTTCCGGAGACCCAGAAGCTCTAGCCACTGGTCAAGCTGGTGTCGGGGTTGTATTAAGTGCCAGGGCTGAATCAGCTCTGCTTGACTGGATCCCAGTCAACAGTTGGCTATGTGCAATCAGACTAAGAGGCTCATGTAACGTAAGCAGGCGTCGAGACGTTAAGCGTGCCTTGTTTGTCGTCTCCGCCTACGCCTCTACAGACTGCAGCCCGGATGCAGTTAAAGATAAGTTTACCAACAACTACATGAACTTCTGCGCTCCTCCAAACGGACTAATACAGTCATTCTTGCCGGGGACTTTAATGCACGGTTTGGCCCCCTTCCACCAAGCGAGCACCATTTTGGGGGTGGCTTTGGTCTCGGTGGCAGTCGATCAGGCAATGGAGACAGATTGCTTGCTCTTTGCTCTGATCATCGCTTGTATCTTTCGAGCACTAGTTTTCGGCACTCGAGGAGTCATACTGCTACCTGGCGCCCGCCCTCACAAACGCAAGAGTGCTCTCAGTTTGACCACATAGCAATCAGCTACAGAGAGCGCGGAAGCGTAACGGACTGCTGATCGTACTGGTCAACTTTTCTAGACTCCGATCACGCATTGGTTCGTGCTAAGATTTGCATGCGTTTCGGAGGATCACCTAAGCGCGCCCACTACCGACCGGACGTCGCGAATCTACAAAACCCTGCGATTTTAACCAGGTACCAAGCCTCACTGTCAACCTTGCTTGGCTCAACTATTGACGGTTATCTCGATTCGCAGTGGGCGCATATCAAAGATGCGTTAGTTTCCGCCAGTATCGACACTTGTGGAGTTACCCGTCACCCACCGAAGCATTGGATTTCCGCTGACTCCTTTTCGCTGATGGACAAACGCCGCTTGCTCCCATCGGATTCCAGACACAGTGAAGAACGCCAATATCTTGGTCGAGCGTTGCGCAGGAGTCTGCAAATGGACCGCGAAGCTTGGTGGTGTGAACCTGCTAGGGAGATGGATCTTGCTAGTCTCTGGTAATACCAGAAAACTCTTCCATCTCATTCGAGTCACCGAAGGTGTTCGATCTGGTATAAGTGAAACAATATGCGAAGAGGATGGCACCTAAATCACCAAGCTTCAACGACGGTTGGAGTGATGGGCCGAACATTTTGGCTCGCAGTTTTGTTGCCCCCCAGCTCCATCTGCTACTTCTGGCGCTCGCGCTGGGGCTGAGTGGTCTACCCCCACAGACCCTCCCTCATCCCTGGAAATCGAGCAGGAGCTGCGGCACATGAAACGTTATAAAGCCCCCGACCCTGATGGTCTTCCTCCGGCTCTATTTAAAGATGGTGGCGCATCGCCGGTCCGAGAACTCACCGCTTTGTTCTCGAAAATTTGATCGAAAGAGAAAGTTCCGTCATCTTGGGGTGAATCGATAATCGTCCCCATCTTCAGAAAGGGCCTGCACACAATCTGCTCCAACTACAGAGGAATAAGTTTATTCCCCGTCGTTTGCAAGCTGCTGGTGTCTATCATACTTCGCAGGCTATCCCCAACGCGCGAATCGTTGCAACGAGAAATATAAGCTGGGTTTCGCCCTGGTCGCGGCTGCATTGATCAAATCTTTACACTTCGCCAGACCCTCGAGCTCCGCCATGTGTATCAGAGGCCAACGATTGCTGTGTTCCTGGATATCCATGCAGCCTTCGATTCTGTCGATCGTACAGTACTGTGGCAGTGCCTTCTGAGGAACGGTGTCCCCGAGAAGTTTGTCTCCATCCTACGCGCTCTATACAGTCTGACCTCGGGCAGGGTTAGGGCTTATGGCATGCTTTCGCCTACCTTTGTGGTCTCCAGTGGAGTTCGACAAGGATGCCCTATCTCTCCGTTCCTATTCAACTTTGCCATTGAGGATGTCCTGAAGAACGCTCTGAGCGATTCGTTGAACGCTGGCGTTGAGCTCCTCCCAGGTAGTCGAGTTGTTGATTTGGATTATGCTGATGATATCGTCTTGCTGGGTGACGATCCACAGGTCGTCCAACTTGCATTAAACCGCTTGGCGATTGAAGCATCAAAGTACGGTATGTACTTTTCGCCATCCAAATGCAAGGCTCTCTTCCAAGACTGGCAGGTGACTCTGCCTGCACTCACTCTTGCTGGTGAGACACTAGAGGTTGTGGAGAGCTTTGTCTACTTGGGAAGTTGCATCACTGCTGGCGGGGCTGTTGGAAACGAGATTTCGATACGCATCTCGAGAGCAGGCCTCGCTTTTTCTAGACTGAGGCATTTGTGACGTCGCCACGACATTCCTCTCTTCATCAAAGGGCGGGTCTATTGTGCGACTGTTCGTGCTGTACTGTTGTACGGATGCGAGACTTGGCCCATTCGTAAAGATGACTTGCGCAGGCTATCCGTCTTCGAGCACCGCTGTCTGCGGTCCATTGCCCGTGTGTGGTGGCAGCACCACGTAAGCAATGTGGAAGTTAGACTGCGTGTCTTGGGACGTGGAAGCCACTCGCTCGAGGAGCTCGTCTCACTGCTTCAAGTGCGGTGGTTGGGACACGTATTGTGCATGCCTGTCCAGCGTTACCCCCGTCATGCGTTGGTTGCGGTTGCTGGACAGGGTTGGAAGAGACGGTCTGGTGGAAAGCCTACAGCATGGAGAAGCCGCATGAAAAAGCTGACGAAACAGTTGGCCTTGGCCGGTTGTTGTCGACTACCTGGTTGGGGTCCGAGAGATGCGGATACTTGCTGGTTGAAGACCTTGGAAGTTATGGCTCAAGATCGATGTCAATGGCGGACGTGTGCATCGGTTTGTTGCTGTGTGCCTTCTTCCTCCCCCTAAAAAAGAACAAACTGAAAAAATTTCAAAAACTGAGTGGTAAAATAGACAAGAAAGCATTTGTTGTTGTTCGTTTCTTATTATTCGTATTGTTTTCCTATTCAGCCATGATTCCGATGGCACAATATCTGTACCACAAATTGTTTATTATATATATATATATATATATATATATATATATACCCTCTTACGAAATTTGAATGTGATATGATTGAAAAGGTTCAACGGCGTGGGTCCAAATCTGTTCCTGAGTTGCGGGACCTGTCGTATTCTCTTCCGCTCAAACAACTTAACCTCTTCCCTGGATTACCATCGTCATCTCGGTGACTTGATCTTCACCCGACGTATTCTTAGAGGAGAGTTGGGGAGGGAATTACAGGAATTCTTTCAGCTCAACACAGAGAGTTCAACAAGAGGCCACAGTTTAAAACCGTTCAAACCGAGGAGTCATCGAGTGCGATCCAGTCTGGCTTTATCCACTCTCATTGTGAATGACTGGAACCGCCTTCTGGAGTCCATCATCGTTGCCGAGACCGAGGAAAATTTCAAGCATTTATTGAATTCTCATTTGACTTTACGGGGATCCAGCTGTTTCCAATGCAGCTTCAGTGGGACCTTATTCCACAGTGACCCAGGCTATCTCCGTAACGATTGGGAAGTGACGGAGCTGACAAAGGAACTTCCTTTTGCTCTCTATCATTCAATGATCCAATGATTAGCGCGGGAACTAACAAGACGGTCGAGTGTCGAGCCGGGTGTAGGTCAACATGGACGTAATTTAAGGGAGATTAAAAAAAGAAAGTATACCATTGCTCATCAGCGAAATTGCACACAAAAGATAAGAGTCATCTTTTGGACGTTGCAACCTGGTGCCCACGGAAATGCCCGATTACCTAGACCAAAATTGACCACATTACCATCAGCCATATATGGTGCACATCAAACTTTCGATCACTTTGAAGCACGTGGCTGAATTCACACCATGCTGTAGTGCGCACACACCTGGTGTCCACACTTCCCGCTTTGAAGAAGCGCCTAACTTGTAAGCTACTCACTGGTAACTTGAACGCACAGTCTTAACAAACTGGCCCACTAATTGTCAGTGATGAGTGATGAGGGTTAGCAGAACCCCGACTGGAATCGTTTTATGTGTGCCATGAAGAATGCTTCTGATGTGCATTGTGTGCCTGACTTGAGACGTCCGAACTGTTGGGTGAAACTATTTGGCGGCTGATCGGCTGCATTGTAAAGGAGAATGTCGGAGCACATAATAGGGCTTAGTAGAGTTGCTATTTGCCTTCCAGATTAAACGTGTCACATCGGTAGACGGACGACCTATCGGATGCAGCACAATCACTGCGTTATTGTCGTTCACGTGTCTCTGAATGCCTGGCTCCTAACTATTCCGTCCTACGATCATGCGGTTTTACCTGTCCTTCCTGGGCGTGCATTATACGCTGCCGTTGCATCAAGTTGCTCGAAACCACGAGCGGTCAGTCCTTCACGTGATACAAAGACATGAAGAAATTGACTGGAAGACTTGCTCGTGCCTGGCATATTTGTGATTGGGGACCTCGGTATGGTCCACCTCAATGGTTGAAATCTCTATCGAGCATGGCGCACTCGCGCAGCCAGTAACCTTCCTGCATTCGGTTTCTTGCATCTAGCTGTTAACTTTCCGTCAATCTTAGTTTAACGCACTTCTTTTTGACTATGTTTTCTTGACCTTCTACTTGTGTGTCAGTTGCGGCAGCTGGATCCAGTGCACCTCGGTGACCATGTCATTGTTCTTTAAACTGAACTTCGCCCGTTCTCTCGAGTTGGCACCATTATTATTATTGAGGATGTGGTAAGGCACCACACGCGGAACAAATTAGTGGACAAGTTGAATTTCACTGAATCGCTCGCTTATTTTTTATAGCTACAATGGCCAACAAGTCAACGTCGCTTCGATGGCATCGGAAAACTTTTTTTTTGAATCAGATCCACCCATCTCACTCACCATAGCTGGTGCATTCAGCACACTGGCTGACACCCAAGGCTGATGAATAAGAACAGGTGGGGATTCACAGTGGTTGTGGTAATCTACAGCCGTAATACCGTTTGAGCTCCCAAGCGCTTTGAGAGCTAATATGCTTTGTGGTCAATATTGCCACGCAACCTATACATGCTTAAGAACACCGTTTCGATGTTGTCATCTGGGAAGGTCGTGCACTCTACGCGGAACTGGTATCATCCTGCATAATTGAAAAGCAAACCTTTTCCCGTTTACCTCATGATACAGTGGTACTATTTGGGACCGGTGCATAACCCTCATACTAATACTTGGATGCAATCAGGAGCGTAGGTTACTGGATTAAACCCGCTGACATGCCACAGCTGGTACTCTGCTCTTCCTACAACGACCCCGACGATACTTTTGGCAGCCTTCGAGACCAACGCAGCAAAGTGGAGGAGTTGGAAAGTGAACGCAATGCAGCACGTAAAACCGGCAACGTATGATATTCAGAGGAACCGGTACGAAGCATTAAAAGTGCCTAACACTCTCCGGGGAGGATTTGGTGAGTACGTGGTGCATAGCACCCATTCAAATGTTGTTTGTTAGAGGAAATCATGACAGAGCCAACCCATTTATTCAACCTTTCTCAACTAGTGCATCCACCCTCCTTTATCACGTGACCTCGAAGTAATGGCACAAAAAGTTTGCCTTCCTTTTTATCCAGCGTTACTAATATAGCTGTAAGCAATTGATGAGCCATGTTGTCTTTGAGGACGTTGCACTTGCACCGTCGGCTTTGCTCACAATAAGCTTAAGCTCAGCTTTGCTTAAGTATGCCTAACGACAACCTGTTTCTAAGGGTACTGTTCTTACCGATCGACGGTGTTCCCACTGAGCCTCCAGTTAATTACTTCGACATCTGGCGAACTTCACTAGCACACTTCATTGAGAATCTCGTTTCAGTTTTCACTTGTGTCTCTGTTACTCTGAATCTCATGAATGCTCACACTCTATTACCGTGCTTTAGCTAATTCGCATTGCACCTGTGGACCTGGTTTGCTGCGATCAATACATGCTACTCATTCGTTTGACAACCCTCTGCATTTTGATCAATGTTTACGCGTGCACTTCCGTTGAATTCACTGTGGGAGCACTTGTTAGTAGTGAGGATGTTTTGAAAAATTTCAAGCGAATGGTGTCTGCTATTGGCGACGAGGTGAACGGCGATATCGTGCGCTTCAAAGCAAAGGGAGGAGTGTGTTATTTACGTTTATTGATGGTTTCCTAGATCCTTGCTTTGAATGCTTTAAAAGCGAGTGAGCAAGTTTGTACACTATTCAATGCAACCGATGGGCGACTGTTTGCTTTGATTGTTTCCCACCCGTCCGGAGCAGTTGGTGCTCCACCATTATCCGTGTCTTTCATCTGCTCCTTTTACCTTCTACCAACCTTGGGAGCCAGTGCGCGACAGTCAGTGTTCAGCGACAAATACAGCCACGCTAGTTTCCTGCGAACCGTACCACCATTCAGCAGAGAAGCGGAAATATGGGCAGACTTAATAGTTGCTTTTGGTTGGAGGGAAGTATGTGTTATTCATTCGGATGATCAAGATGCTAAAACACTTCTACTTGGATTGAAAAAGGCAGCAAAACGGCAATCTTCGCACGAGAATTATTTTAAAGTAAGTTTATCTCTTTGTCAATTCTGCAGTTTATTAGTACTTAAAGATATTATATATCTATATACTTACGATATTATTACCTAATGATATTGAGCTCCGCTTCAAACTTCTATGGCTGCTGTCGTTCAGAAATGCTTATGTGAAACCGCTGGCCAATCCGGTATTTGGACTTAGCTACCGGGACAGTCCTTTTCGCGTAGAATGTGCCCTAATGGTCACAAGGCATTGCTTTACGCTTGTAGCTAGCTGTAGGGTTAAGCAACACAAGCCTGGCTTGCAATCCGAGGGCGCGTGTTCAGCCTGCATAGGGGACCGGACGACCCTCTCGGTAGCCTTAACCCACGTTCGACTTGTGGGGTTGCGCGGCAGCGAAACGTCTGTGCTTCGTACCGGCACACTACTGACGCCACTTGTAGCGGATTTGGAAGCGGTGAATGGGAGTAAAGCATGCTATCACCGAGTCAGACATTATCTATCGTACCCTGATGTATGATAGTTGTTGTGCATTTGGCCCGTCGACTTGTCGCAATATCGTCTGGAGGGTAGCCACTGCAGTATCACGTGTTCAGGAGAACTTGATTTTAACGTGTTGTCAATCTTTTGCATTCTGGTACCAACTGGGCATTTCTGTTTGCTTTTTTTCTGCTATTTTTACTGAAGCGTTTGACTAGGTGGACAATTTAAAGCAAAATGGAAATTCTTCTAGAACTTGTGTCGTGTTTTATTATTTTGAAGTACAGTCGACTAAGGTATTAACTGGTCGGTCCCTCTCTTTTTAGGTTTTATCGTATTCTCATATTCTGTATCCTTTATTCTCTGGGGCCACCTTAGGGTGGTTTTGTTAGCCGACCACTTTACTCCATTTGCTGTCCTCATAAACTTGCGCGACTAGCACGGATACACTTTTCCTCTTTCATCCCATCAGATAATGCGACAGGTAGTCATCAACACTGATGAAGAGGATGCAGCTCGCATCAAAGATTTCACTAGCCTTCTTTTGCCAATTCGAAACGAACAAACTCGGGCAATACTGTTGTTCTTACGTCGTTCATTTGCGGAATACATCTTCGCAGCTGCTCGAGGCTTGGGTATGCTTGAAGCCGAATGGGCATGGATTGTGACTGAACAGGCTTTGCCTGCCTCCAATATCCCCCAGGGTAAGGTTTGCGTGATTTCTACGGCACGAAGGACGCACGCTTTTGTTCCCATTTGCACTGTGTTCGCAGGATATGGGCGCTTTGACTTAATAGGTTTTTATTTCACCTTAGCCGCTCCCTGACATACCTTATCAGTATCTGTCAGTTGGATCGTCTCTGCTGATACATGTTTCTACAGTAACGAAACTTCACTGCAAAGTGCTGATTGGCTGCTTATGCTCTTGTATGAATCGTTATGACCACCTCGATTGCTAACTCCGTGAACAGTCGTGCAAATACCGGTACTCCTGACATGTGGGCCGGATGAAACGGATTTTTGATCATCTTTTGAGTAAAAGCTTTTGAACTAACGTTCATCATCCAGATACACTGACGGCAAGTGAATTTTATGGGTGCGTCCATTTCGCAGTGCAATTACAGTGGTAGCAAGTTAAATCTGTTGGGTTGCGCCTTGGATACTATTCGGTAGCAGTGACGCTTAAGAGAAGTGCGAACTACGGGACGGTAGAAAAGCTGGAGGCGGCAAATGGACCCAACGTATAGTGTACAGGTTACAAGGAATGGGAAACGAATCAGCAAGGCGAAGAAACTGTATAGAACGGAACTCGCCAGAGAAGGTTGTGAAAACGATGTACAATCAGCAAAACCAATGGACGCTTAGAAGATTGAAACAACAATACAATAATGTAAAATACTGAACGAATGCGTTTTCAGGTGCACTACAGACCTGGAAATTGGGGTACCGAGTTAGCTAAAAAGTCATCAGCGGTATGCCGGCACACTGTACGGACGCTTCGCTATCACGCGACCACCATCAGTCGCGCGTGGGCTGAGTATACCGCGAGGGCGCCCACCCCTACGCGGATTCGAACCGGTGACCTAAAGATTGCAAGCCAGGCGTGCAGTCCTTTCGGCCACTGGCCGACAGAAGTATCGAGTACACTTCTCATCCATAGTCTTTGCATTGGTTCTTAGAGAAGCATGACGAGAATTGTCGTCCGGACTCCTTCATAAGATCTCAGTTTAACTTGACTAGTGTACAATAATTTCCTTGAGTGTCAGTCAGTCAGTATAAGCTTTATCTACCCGTATGGATGCATCCTCAGCGTTTTATATTAGCAGTTGCGGTTGGACTAGAATAATATAATCTTCTAACTAGCTTAACACTAGGAAAAGAGTGCACCGTTTGTTACTTACTCACCTCCTTGAGCAAACATCTCACATTGCTGAACAGATTCCTCAGCATTTGTATATAGTCGGCAGGGCACAATTCCAGTAAAAACTTTTTCGTAATCTATCTCGAATCGCCTTTTTCGTTATCAAACGCAACGAATGGCAAATGGTGCGTAATATCTCAACATCTGTATTCAAAATATTGATCGAGTAATGACGGCCTGAGTGACTATGGGAATATTTTAACCAGAGAAATCTTCAAGATATTTTTTCAAAATGCTATAGCTGCAGTTGAGCATGTAAAAATGCAACGCTCGTTTCAAATGCCAAGCCGTCTTGGGACCAGGCGACCATCGCTGCATCCGTAGCCCCCTCTCGACTAGTGATGGTTGCGTGGCAGCGAAGCGTCCGCACCATGTACCGGCGTGCTGCTGATGCCTGCTTTGTTTTATTTGGTAAGTACATGCATTACGGGTCAACCTTATTTGAATGAACTATAAGGCACCTTTTTGACGCATTTTCTCACACGTGTTTTTCTTCTTTGAATGTAGGTAACGTGCACAATTTGCGCTCAGAGTTGCCCAATTGTCGCTAAAAAAGCGGCTTTTGAGCTATTAGCCCTTCTGGCGCGTCGCACTGAAACTTCAGGCAGTAGTACTATGAGGTTGCAGGCTGACGGTTTTCCTGCTACCGATCATTAATCTTCCTGATGGCATCGCTACATTAGAATTATCATGCAGAGGCAATTTGACTTCTACTTTGTAAACGACGACTTTTCACCCTGAATTTTATCGAGTGCAAACACTTGTTATGTTTAAAAACCAATGCTTGTTTGTTTGACATTATCTGTCTTGTTCACCGTCGCCATTTCCATTTCACAGGAGTCATAGGCGCTCGCCTGTTAAGAGCTAGCGAGATGGATCATGTGGCTGATGCTGTTCGGGT
Organism: Dicrocoelium dendriticum; assembly: GCA_944474145.2. Classification (NCBI taxonomy): domain Eukaryota; kingdom Metazoa; phylum Platyhelminthes; class Trematoda; order Plagiorchiida; family Dicrocoeliidae; genus Dicrocoelium; species Dicrocoelium dendriticum. The sequence goes on along the minus strand of OX104060.1, from coordinate 16,189,675 downwards.
GGCTACGCAAGGCATACTCTCGATGATGCGAGCCTATCCGGATGCTATGCGTTCTCTCCGCTCGGTCAGCGTATGTAGAGAGGATCCGCTTCAGATTCAATCCTCCCCCGGTAATGATAATCTGGTGTACGATTGGAACGAGTACGCAAGCAAACTTTACAAGTGAGTAGATCACGTCAACTTATGACCTTTTTGCTTTTTATACCAACTGATGCTTCTCAGGAGTGTCAACCGACCGCGTTCGCTTTAGCCCCTGTGGTGGCCATCTTCCAAAAGACAGCAATTCGCAAAATTTTGAGGTCTCCCTTCTATCTGTATGTAAACACCTGATTTGTCGCGTGTTTTGCTTCGTGGCTGCCACTGGGCTGTGCATGTACCTGCCCGTATTCAATTCAAGTCATTGTAGGCTCTTTATGAACCCGACTAGGAACATTTTCAGCATTTTACGATAGCATTGCGTATGAGGCATAACGTAAGCATGGAATTGCAATCAAAGCGTCAAAAGAGGAAAACATGCATGTACATCGCATACCAAACCTTCGCTCGTGGTGCTGATAAGTTACTTGGAGTCCACAAGAAAACGGGATAAATACAGTAAGGTAGAGTTATGATAACATGTGTGAGAAAACAAAATCCTAAATTTAGTTCATGTAGACGAGCAGGAGAGATCTATTGATAAATCAGCTTGAGGTAGGTGAAAAGGGTCATTTAAAACCTTTACTGAAAGTTATGCACCAAAATGCTTAGTAACGACAAAATCAACCAGAAACTCTCTGGACAACCCACTACACCTGGAAATGGGCTTAATAAAACGCACAATCACTGTGAAGTCTTTTCATAAAAGTCCAGGAGGAATGATAGCTCGGTAATATAGACAATTGAGGAGGAATACATGGATTTTGTAAATTAAGGAACAGGGTACTGAAAGCATTTTGCTAATTTTGCACCTTGCGGAACGTTTCGTTAACGTGTGTTGACCAAGCTGGATTATACACCAAGGCGCTTAACGGTGGATGGATTGAGTATGTTGTGGCCGCTTACGACCGTGGGGCGAGAAGTGTTTGCCGAATTCAGACATTTACTAGTGGGGAGAGAAGAAGGATCGGGAGGACGGCTACTGCTGTGGTTCCTCCAATCTGCTTTAGATAGCCGTTGATTATTCAGCAGTTGGCGCAATGCTGCTTAGAACTACGTCGTCAGTGAACTTACATCCGATTAAGTTGAAAGGAATTGGAGGCATTTTGATGTATGGAGAGAATAGAAATGAGAAAAGGATTGCTCCTTGTAAGACACCCTAGTCATCACTAAGAGTTGGGGGGTTATTTTACCGTCGAGCTGGGTAAAATGGGATCGATTTACGAAGTAGTTGCTCATCAGGTTTCACACCATTTGTTGAGCACCATTCGCAGACAACTGAGTAAGCAAGATTGATCTGTCGACACTTCCAAAAGCGTTGATGTAATCAAGCAAGTGGAGCTGCACAGTCTCGCATTTCTCCTTCAATGAAGACGCTATTGAGTGGACAAGCTATGCTGTGACATCCAACCTGCAACGTCGGGGTCGGTACGCGTTCTGGGATATGTACACCACCGAAGTTCTTGTTGAAATCCAAGTCACAAGTAGTCGCTCGAAGACTTTCAGCATGACGGGCGGACAAGCGTTTGGACGGAATCTCGTTTATCCCTTCCTTAACATGGGCGTTATCCCAACAGACCTCATACTGTCGCGAATAATTCCACCATGTAGGCACCGTTTAAAACATCCGTCATGGGCATGGTAAGAGTCTCGGTTCACTCTTTCAAAACAAGTGGAGAAAATGCACGGGCCCACTAGCCTTCCTTCAGCTCATATTTCTGAGCTCATAGTGGGCTTCAACATGTTGGAATGTAATTTTTGGGCGAGAGTCGGAGAACGAAGTCATTGAAAATGAAGGGGTGGAGGTTTCTTCATGCGAAGAAGAACGAAACTCAGCATTGAGTCTCACTACATCCACATATCCAAGGTGCTTTTGGGAGCTTTTGCCGCACAGCTGCTTTAAAAGTCTCCGCAGGTCTCGGCGGTTTTGGTTGCATAAAACGGCAACGATATATGTTATTCAATCGTGAAATCTCACTCTTTATTTCTAAAAGCATTAGCAGTAGGCCGATACGCAGTACCGACGCTTCGCTGTCTCGCAACCACCACCGATCGCACGTGAGCTAAAGATACTGCGAGGGTCGCCGGGTTTCTACGCAGGCTCGAACCCGCCCCGTCAGATTAAAAAAACAAGCTTGTTATCCTTAGGCTATGGGCTAATGGATTGCTTGACACGGGAGTCATTTTACATTCATAGACCCGCTCTTATTTCCTTCTAAGTTGTTTAGGTAGTGGCGAGGAGAATCTGTCTACTCGTAGGTAGACGGTTTCGATCGGGAAGCATAGATCGCGGAAAAGTTACGGTAGTCAGATGGTCACACTGAACAGGCAGATATTCGTCGTTAAATACTGTAAAATCAGTAGAAGCCAACATTTCCTGGAATCTCGCAGTATTGTGTGATGAATATTCTCATCGCCTCACAGTTTTGAGAGGTTTATTAGCCAATGAACCTGCTGTGAGTCTCACCATAAACAACGTGGCGCAGTTCCATTATGCAATGATCGGAGTTACCGAGTGGGGCACATTTCTGCGCAGTAAACAGCCAAGCATGATTTGTGGAGACGAAATTTAGTCTGATTGGAAAGGTTACTATGTTAGTCAGATTTAGTGCCTCGATGAGTGCCCTGTCATTTTTATTTAAGTCCCTGGAGATGACAGACTGAACGATTAAGTTTAAGCAGTAACGCCGAGGATAGACCATCCACAACTGTGTTTGCAGGTTTGACAGCGTTTGCTACTTAATACACCAGTTCTGGCTGCCGTTTGAAATTAATGTTGACAAGGTTCCTACCTCAAAAAATGCCAGCTGTTCTCCGCAATGACACTTCGCTGCCGCGTGATCAACACCAGCCGCGCGTGGACTGAGTATACCGCGAGGACGCCCAACCCCTACGCGGATTCGAACCTGTGGCCTTATTGTTGCAAACCAGGCGTGCAGACCACTCGACCAGCTGCCGACTCCTACCTCATTAGTAGATAATAATAATAATAATAAATAATACTAATAATATGCCAGTTGTACGTCGTAACGACGCTTCGCTGCCGCGCAATCACCACCAGTCGCGCGTGGGCTGAGTATACCGCGAGGACGCCCACCCCTTCTTGGATTCGAACCCGCGCCGCAAGATTACGAGACAAGCTCGTTACCTCTAGGCTACGGGCTGATCCATGCATTTAGTGGGACTCATTTAGTTCGTCGCAATTAGATTACTAGTCAGATGGGGCAACCACAATTTCGGAAAAGCATCAGACGACAGTTTTATCCTCTGACGCGCAGTGGAGGCTGGGTCGGGCTGTATCGCAGTTAGGTCCAAACACATGATGATCAGCTCTCGTCTCCCATGGCTCAGTGTCTATCTATCGAACACCGCCACCTCGATTACTGGCTCCAGGGGACTACTGTTTGTTACTGGGTTGGACAGAGTGCTCATTCTTCGTTATAGTGCTGGGCTCAAAGAGTGGCTCCATCCAGTATAGAACAAGGTACGGACTAGCCTCCGCAATGTGTACGTCTGATATGCATTGTTCTCCGATATCATATGATTGATGTGCATGTTGGAAGAGTGCATGTTGGAGAGAGTGTAAGCCTACTCCCAGTCACCCCAGGCTTCCGTTCACATGCCTCCTAATCCTATTCCTTAGTGTGTACACTGGATATAGGGTGTGCGGGTGGTGCAACGCAAGCCACTCATTGACTCTGTGCATTCACGGGTGTCCTGTGGCTGTTCCTAGTCGTAGTGACAGGCAAATATATACGTATACTTATATCTGTGTGCTTGTTGACAACCCACACACCCACTTGACACTATCTCCAGAGAACATGCCGCTCGCTGTCCTTGGCTTTCATCACCATACAGGACATTCCGAGTGGAAACAGTGAACTTTCGGATTCAGTTTCGCTGGAAGCGCTATTTTTCTTCGATCATCTGATGCTTGGGTACAGGTAGTTCACTTTTTACTGTCCGAATGCGGTTCACAACAGGTCTTGTGGAATCTGCTTACGGTACAGAAATCTCACAATAAATGTTACCGATACAACGTACGGTGAACCTGGCTCCTGTGGACTGGATGATAACTGGTGGCGAATACCGGATTGCTCAGCAAGCCATCGGAGACTCGAAGTGGGGAATGTGCGCTGCCGAACTTCACTGTTATTTCTAAGGGGAGGAAGCAATCCATAATGCAGAATACTGGCGTGTTAAAACCACTAGATTTGGAGACTGGGCCACAACCCGCATCGATAGCACTGCGCACGTACCTATGTTTGCGCATAGTTCGCTTTTGAGGAGATTCCTCGCAGCTACAACCCGAAATCCACCGCACATCCAGGAAAGTGATGGACGGCGATTTCACCTTATTGGGACTTGTCACTAGAGCACATCTGCCAGATCCTGCCAGATCCGAACCCACGAACTTACTCTTAAGGGTCAGTGACTTATGCCACTGAGCCGTGTGTGACGGCGACGGACCGCCATAGCTGATATCTAATTGTGATATAGCGCGGATCATCCTCCACTGTTATGCATGTTATGAACGTGTTGAAAACAGGGCTGGCCCCTAGAGCTACAACTTCCTTTGCAAGCCGCCACCAATCGAGGTGCCATGTAAGCTGCTAATGCGGTTACTGGTTGTTAGGGATTAGTAGGGGGGATTTATTGTGTTCTTGCGAAGATTAGTTGCAGCTAGACTCAGTCAACTATCCACCATACATCCAGGGTAGCGCTAGACGGCCGTTTTGTCCTATTGAGACTGGTCTGTAGCGCGCGGTTAGAAATCAGCCATAGCAGTCTGCCGCATCTTTAAGGTAATAGTTAATTAATTAATTTAATTGTTCAAAGTTGGACTCGGAGAACTCGCTGTATGGTTGCATTGCGACACGCAACTTCTATTGAGCCCTCAGTTTACTTTGAGGTAGACCTCGATCATTCCGATCGCAAGCACCGTATCCGAAATGGAAATATTTCGGTATTGCTCCTCCCAACACTGGCACAGCACGACCGTGGTTACGTTCTGGATTGGACTCCTCAGGTGGAGATAGCCTGAGCTAGGCTGGAGCTCAGATCCTAGTAGTTCACGGCTGACGCCCTGAAAACTATGTTACTGAGATCCGCGAGCATTGCTCGGCACAGCGGAAAGCAATTCAAAGTTGCATTTAGCAAACACGCTGTGTGGTTGGGTTGCGACTAGCAACCTCTATTGATACCTCGGTTCACTTTCAGGTAGACCTCGGTCATTCCGATCGCAAGGACCGTATCCGAAATGGAAATATTTCGGTGTTGCTCCTCCCAACACTGGCCCACCACAACCGCGGTTGCGTTCTGGTTTGTTCCTTTGGAATAGACTTATGGATGTCTCTCAATATTTACTTTCCATGATTTTCACGCACGTATTACTTCTAGGTGGCTTATAGTTGCCAACAAGCGTGCGTGAACCGCGCTGTGTACGATGCTTTTTGCATACTTCACGTCTTCCTCTTTACCTTTTACCACTCGGTTTAAGATATTCGTCTTCCACCAACGAAAATTGATCCATAATTTAGTATTTTATTATCATCATAGTTTTCACTCACAGAGTTCTACTGAATTAAGGAAAACCTACCACCGCATTTTAGCCTACCGAAGAGTTTGTTTTACCATAATTCATGTATTATGTACAGCGAAATTTCCATCTTACTTTCACACCTTTAGCGTTACCGAAAACGCACAGGCTATCGGATGCAAGATTCTCACTGTAAATCATTTGTCATGGAAGTAGTCAAGTGAACTGGTCGTTTATACGGTTCGGTTTACCTATTTCGTTCTCTAACGATGAACCGAATTCCCAATGTTGCCGTAGACAACATATACACCTTGATTGTATCAATTTTTAGGCAGTTCACACCGGAGAACATATATATATATATATATATATATATATATTCAACACTATACCAATTCGGATATAATTGGTTGAGTGCCATAACACGTAAGAAGAAAAATGGATAGCATGAAAGGGAAAACAACTGTTAGGGTAGAAGTGTCTCACAGCAAGTGCGCCATTGCGTACGGTCCTTGGCCATATCCCTCAGCGTTTGTAACCAAGTGTGCTCGAGGTCCTTTGGTCGCCAACCCGAGAGAAAGGCCCGACAACAGCCAGCTTCACCCTTTGCGCTTTAACACATTTGATCCGAGTTTCACATTGTCCTTCTTTTCGTCACTTTCAAGCCACACCCGTGCTCGCGAATAGGGCTCGTCGTGGTAGCCGCTGGGTAGGCATGCAAAGCACATGGCCAAGCCAGCAAAGCTTCCGCAGTGAGATGATGCTATCAATCGGTCTGCGGAGTTCGTTAGATCTAAAGACTTGCCGATGGATTGCCTCATTACTGATGTGGGGGTGCCATCGTACACCAGCAATGCTTCGCATGCAGCGTTGATCGAAGACTGAGAGCCGCTGAACATCGCTTTTGCGAACGGGCTAAGTCTCACAGCCGTACAGCAGAATCACTCGTACCGTAGCATTGTAGACTCGTCCCTTGAGAGCGAAGCTGAGATCACGACGAAGCTACAGGTGACGAAGGTTAGCGAAAGCGACTATAGCCTTGGAGACACACAGAGAGATCTCATTTGTCAAACCGCCAATGTTACTACAACTCTCAAGATAAATGAATTTGTCGACCACTTCCAGCGGATTCCCCGAAAGGGTGAGAGAAGGACATGCGCTTGGCCAGTCCTATAATAGGACCTTAGATTTGGAAGGGGCAAAGCTCAACCCAAATTGGGTGGCGGACATCTCCAATCTGAGCAGCACATGCTGGGCGGCTTGGGATGACTCGCAAATCACAGCGATGTCATCGGCGTACTCTAAGTCCCGAACGCAGTCAGCAGTGAGCAGTTCAACACGGCAGGACTCAGAGTTATCCAATGCAGTATCCAGGATCTGGTCCATGGCGAAGTTGAACAAGAATGGAGAGGCTGGGCAACCCTGTCTAACACCGCTAGTGATAATGAAAGGGAGCAAAATGTCTCCGTAGGCTCGCACGCGACCCTAAGTTTGATGGTAAATAGCACTGAGAATGCTGATGTACTTCTCAGGTACTCCCCTCTTCAGTAAGCAGTCCCAAAGAGCCACTCTGTCAACAGAGTCAAAAGCGGCTCGAGTGACCAAGAATATGACTATAGTTGGTCGACTGAACGTATGGTGATGTTCAAGTATGTGGCGGATCGTAAAGATGTGATCGACGCAACCTCGACGCGGGCGAAGTCCAGCTTGTTGTTCACGCAGGTGCTGTTCCCGTACGCAACTGAGCCTCCGTAAGAGTAGGGCAGCGAGCAGTTTGGATGCGACACATATGAGGCTGATGCCACGATGGTAGGAGCAAATGGTCCGGTCTCCTTTTCTGTAAACAGGTACAACATCCGTTAACTTCCAGTCGTATGGAATGGTTTCAGTAGTCCAAATCTTATGGAATAGAGATGTCAGTTCGTGAGTGAGAGTTGGATCTCCATATTTGAAGATGGCATGAGGAAGTTGATCTGGGTCAGGTGATTTGTGGCGCTTTAGTAGGCGAAGCTCATTGGAAACCTCAGCTTCTGTCGGTGGAGGAGCATCCACGCACCAGAGAGCACTGTGTACCCCGGAAAATAGACTTGGTTGCGCTGCTGGCCAGTTGAATTGTTCTTCAAGTTGCTCTGCCCATTATACCAAACGACGTTGAAGACTGAATTAGTTCACCGTCATTTTCATGCAAAACCTCACTCACTGTTTGATTTTCATCCTTCCGTGGAGCGAATAAGTTGTAAGAGTTTGTGGGAGTTTCCTGATGAGATTACCTGCTCCATCTCGACGACGCGCTGTGTCCACCCAACTTCGCGATCCTTCCTGAGGAGCTGTCTAAGCTCACCACCTGCGGTTCTGCGCTGCTCGCAGAGCTCAGGCTTAGTGACCAAGGCGTAAGCCACCAACAACTGCATGTTTGGTTTCTACTCCCAACCTGATGAATCCAAGTCATAATGAAACCAGGTCGGTCATGGGGTGCAGTGTTGGGAAAAAGGCAGCTCCGCAATTCTCCACTTCGGATGCTGTCTCAATGCTCGAAATGGCGGACGGTTTGCTTCACAGTAAACGCTGAGATTACGTGTCGCAATCCAGATACACAGTGGGTACTCCAGGACCCAACGGTGAATCTATTAGATATGTTTCACTTTAGTCGGACCACTTATTTTCTGTCGTTACATGTCCAATCGAGTGTCCTGCTTTGAGTTTCCCCAAATGAAGTTTATTTCCGATATTACGGCCTGGTGAGCACGACTGCCGTAATCGGCGCGAACGATACGGTTGGCACGAAAAATACTGATCCCGCAAAGCTTGTATACCTCCAAACCGGACGGAACGCAGTTGTCGGTAGTCACACTGTCAACCGCTTGCCACCCACGCACGCAACCCCCAAAGGAGCGAAGACTGACCTTCAGCAGGTGGTAAGGCAACAACATGGTCGTACAGCCTCGATTCTATATCGAGACTGTGGACATATTCTGCGTAAGCGAACGCAAGGAAAGGCGAGGAAAAGATCCTAGTAAAGCGTGAGCACGCAAGTGGATTCACACGCAATGTGTGGGCGTGTCTTGCGTGGTGCGGCATGTATCTGAATGGTAAATTCAACTAAGTACAATGTCGCGATTTCGACTTGCTCGACCTTGTGGAGGCAAGCGCTCCCCATAACAATCACACCTCTTACGTGTCGGTGCTCTGCACTGTTCTCGTGAATAAAGAGACGAACTAAGCTACCACCAACAAACCATGCATGGCTTTGTGGTCCTATATTCGGCCACCTTGCTTCACCGTCGTCTGTTTTTAGTCGCGTGTTGGTTCTCTTGCAGCCCTTTAGTTTCATCTTTCTAATCTATATCACGGTTTGCAGCAATGTGGAGCGTGGGGATTCCTCACTAGTCACTATGCAGAGTTGGTGTACCACTGCATTCATGAACCAAGCTGTTTATGGTTCTCAGCAAACCCTTCATCTTTGTTCTCACCATCCTATGGTCTTTCATGGGACTTTTACTTTGTTTGCATGCGTTTCGCCGTCATTGAAGGGGACTCTTCTATCCATTGTTGGGTCGCATAACAATGGGTGCACGGTAGAAACCGAGGTTTACGCACCATCTGCTTAATTGTTGTACCCATCATTTTGTTCGGTTTCCCGTTGATCCACTAAAACACTGACCTTGTTGCACTTTCCCCACCGGTTTCATCCAATTTCAGTCACATGCTTCAAGTTAATTTTACTGACGGCAGAACTGGTCCAATCGAATTCGACACGAACGGCGATCGTGTCAGACCAATGTACGAAATTGTGAACGCACAACTCGTGGCTGATCCGTCGAATGCGGCGAAATCATCTTTCGGGTTCCAACGACCGGAGCTAGTACCTGTCGGACTGTATGGACTTCCACAAGTGAGTCGCCCGCCCGTAGCCATACAAGTCCCAAGCCCGCTTTCTAATCTGAGAGCGCGGGTTCGAGCCTACGTAGGGACCGGGCGACTCTCGCAGTATCCTCAGCCCACGTGCGACCGGTGGTGGTTGCGGGGCAGCGTAACGTCGGTACTACCTACTGGCGTATTGCTAATGCCTTCTTTTTCTTTTCCTTCCAAATGTGAGTCAAACACCACGAATCCATCCGTTAGTGATCTTTCAAATCGATTTCAGCTCGTTGCTAAACTCGTTAACCAACTGCTATACCACAGGCGACTGGTTGGCGCGTGCTTACTTTTGAGAACATTTGTAGCGCTCCTGTGCTCAGATAATCTGGGTTACCACTGAGCACATCAAAACGGCCTGCACGAAGTACGAGGAAGTAGAAGGCGACTCGCGGTTTTCTCTAGCTGCTGAGCTTTAACTTTCATCCCCGACGTCAAGACTATTGCTCTTGTCCTTTCTTCTGGCATCGGTTTGATGACGTTCCCTTAAGTACACCACTCACAAAGTTTGTACGTGTTTCCATAGGCCCTTTCCACTGGCTGACGGTTGCATCTGTGTGTGCACACAGAATCATGAACAGAATGAGTCGGAGTGACGCATATCTTACTAGTTGGATTATTCTCTGGTGAATGGTCTTATATTCTTGATACATATTTTATTTGGGTAACAGCATGCTGCTCATAATCGTAAAAATCTTTTAGATCATCGTCTAGCGTCCACATTATGTGGCCACTGTGGGGCACGTCTCTACCATAGCTTGTACCTTTACTCCGTCTTTCCCACAGCCCACTCCGACCCACTGGTACTCTTCCTTTCCCTACCCAAACCTGCTTCTGATCAATATGTCTGCGTTGATCTGGCCGTCCAACAGTGTTGTGCGACGTCGCCAATTGGTTTGCATTCAAAGGGATCCAGATGGCAGGTGCCGTCAGACTGAGAAACAGACTGTGCCAGCTGCTCCGATGAGTTTTAAAAAGAAGACGCATCTCAAGGTGGGTCAGTGTTTTCAGTCCGTTGCAGAAATAATCATATATGTTATCTTTCTGTGAGGATCTTACACCCGCACAATATATATATATATATATATATATATATATATATAGATGGATTGGCGGCATCTGTATCCGGATTTGCCTGTCACTGTGGCCAGCCACAGGACGCCAGCGCCTACGAAGGGGCCATGGGTGGCTTGTGCTGCACCACCCACAGTTCCACCCACACACCCAATATCTAGTGTAAGACCGGAAGGTATGTGGATGGGAGACACGTTTCATCAACGGAGCCGGCCCACACTCCTTCCACAAGCAGAACAGAAGCATCCCGGCTTAATTGGGAAAGCATGCACACCAGACGTACACAAGGCGGTGGCTGGTCCGTAGCCCCTTCCACACAGGATGGAATCACTTTTTGAACCTAGCACCGTCACGAAGATAGTGTACTCCGTCCCCTCCAGCAACGACCAACTGTCTCCTGGAGCTAGCAATCAAGGTGGAGGTTATCAGACAGGTAGGTCTCTTGTCAACATTCACAGGCGCGGCCACACCGGGGAACTCAAACAACATCTACTTCTGAAACGCAAGAATACTCATCGCGCAGGCAAGCGTACCATATGCGTCGCCTTTTTGACCTGGATTAGTAAATTGAATGGGAGCGTACTCATGGTGCTTCTATTCCGCGTGTAATAGTGCCTTCTCCTGCACCTGAGCAATCACTCTTTTTAGTAGTCCACGGAATTCGCATTGATCAACACTTGACTTGGATTTGCAACACCTGTAATCAAAATTAGTTTGTCATAGACTCACCTTTATGTCCTGACAATGTTCTTTTCGGTTTGCCCTATTGCCACAAACTGGATAGAGACACATTAGACCTCATGAACACTATTACTAACGACGTGTATGGGTATCGTTTGGAGGTCAGGCTAACAGCTTATCGCACAGGCATGAATAAGTATCCAAAACGAACTGTTGGTCTTTTCTTTAACATTTAGACATGACAGCTTTAAATCTTGGGCATCTATTTTGGCACGAAACCGATATGAGAATAGGGACGAAATTGTCATCAGTACGGTTACCAGGTAGCATGATTAATAAACAAGTGGTACATTATAATAGTGTGTACTTAGGTGTTGCCTCCCATATGCACGGTCTGACTGGCGTAGCTGATGTGGGAGCTCGCACAGCGTGCGAATGCGATTGGGTGTTCACTTCAGTCACTCCGTGTTGCCGATCGTTCCGATCATCTGTTGCCCGAAGTACGAGTGTTGTGCAACTTTAAACATTGACAGGTGTCAATACCACATATTCGCCGTTTACGGCCTCATTGGAGAGACAACTACCGCCATTCTACATCAATTAGGACCCGCAACTTACTGTCAAACATGCGGCTTTCTAAACAGTGTGCGCATTGTTTTGCAAATGTTCAAGACATAGCATGGATATCATCCAAGTACTCAATCGTTTGTATATACCGATGTGTATTCTGCTGAGGCCATAAGCTATTTGGTAACGATCTGTATCGTACATCTCGGGCACAGCCATTCGGCGGTCCTAAAACGATTCATTTCTGATGTAATATACTAAAACACTGACGTACCATTACCGTTAGCATTACCTTCTTCTTAGTCTATCCAGAAGATTGGACATGTCCAATTTAACTTCTGGTAAGCGTCTCTGAGCTTCAATTTTCAATCCACTTGGTACTTGCGTTTTCATAAGCCCCGGTCAATTCAGTATGGCTGACAAGCAACGGGAAATATAGCTATGCCCACTCATCAATAACCTATGGAGCGGAACTTGAATTGTCGACATCATGATAATCTCTAGTCAGTTACTTCTCGGGATTGTTCACTTGTCACGGAATTTCCAGGGCAATTTCTCTTCGGATGCAAAGTCCAACTTGGTTACAGAAAGCGCAATCATTGAGGATTGTGCTCCAGATGTCAAACTTTACACTATGTGCGTATTATAAGCGGCCAAGCACTGGTAACCCTTGGGTTCACAAGTAACTACCGAACTGGAAACATACTCAATGCGTTGCCACCCCTAGCATTGATGCGGAGAGCAGTCAGGTTTCCGCCCAGGACGTGACTATATAGATCATATATTCACTCTGCG